>JANRFK010001158.1:15849948-15887515 GCA_030068395.1 Apalone spinifera
CCCCCCCCCCCCCCCCCCCCGGTCAGGACAATGAAATGCAAGGGCAGCGTCCTCTAAAACAGTCCCTGGCAGTGTAAAGCTGGGTGACAAATTAGGGAGCTACATTGGCCAATGGTCACAGCCAGCTGCTGATGACGCCTAAAGTAAGATGCAGAGCTGAGCAATCGTTAGGCCATTAACACTATGTGGGATAGGCTTCGGGGATGTGCAATGGACTGAAAACTTGTAAGACTACGGCTGATGCTAGCCAGGTACATTGCTTTTAAAAGCTGCATGAAAGAGAAGCAAAGAAATACTGTTTGAGCAAGCTGCAGCTGCTAGTTCACATTCATAAGAGGCTACCCCCTTGTTGCTTTGTCATGGCATGCTCCAGTTGCATTCACGGGGATGATGGGCTTTAGATTACATATGCAATAAGGTTCAGTGTGAGTCTGTTTCAGCAAAAACTACAGCAGAGTCCTGTGGCACTTTAAAAAATGTATTTGGTCAAAAGCGTTTATGGGCTGGAGCCCATGCTGTGAGCGGCATGCATTATATATGGAATAAGAGGGCCCTATTTTATACGGCGTGAAAATTATTTTGTAAAATAACTAGTTATTGTAGGTGCATGGGCTTGCGGCATTTTGTGCTTCAGCTACCTGCCAAGCCTCGCAGCTGTCCCTCACAACTGCAGCCTTTGCTTTCCAGCACTGCACGCACAAGTGCATCCTGTCATTTTGATGTCTCACTGACCTGCCTGTGCACAGGCTCAGCTAGCAAAACACTGTCTCACACCGCATGACTAATAAATAGTCACACTCGCTGTCCATGTTCCGGCCTCAGTCAGGCAATGCCATCTTATTGCAGGTTGAGGGGAGGGGGGGGGTTCAATGGAGGCAGGCCTAGGGTCATCTAGTACATGAATTACATTGGGTCTAGAAAGTGTGGGCTACAGTCACAAAACCATTTAGACACCTAACTGCACTGAAAGCTCAGCCTCATGCACTCATCACGCCTCCCCCCCCCCACAGTTGGATGGTCCCCCCCGAAGTCTCACAATGCTATTCTCTCCTACACCTCTCCTATCCCCGGCCTTTCGCCCCCCCCCCCCCAACAGGCTTGGGCTCTTAGGTGAGTGCCCTACCCATACTAATACAGGCATGTCTTCCAGCTCTTCACTTAAGGCCTCTTGAGACCAGCGTAGCTGGCGCTAACGACAAGAGGAGCACTGCAGCTGCGGGTACAGCTACATTGCAATGCTATTTTGAACTAACTAATGCTATTCCGAAATAACTTAACTGCCGGCTGTACAGATGTGGACTATTTTGAAACAGTCAAACTAGTGGGCTTCTTACTCCAAATCCTGAACCCCTCATTGTACGAGGAGTAGGGGAAGTTGGCACAAGAGTGCTCTGTAAGTGCTGTGTAGACGCTCCCTATTGCAAAATCAGATACGCAATTGCCGTAGCTCAAGCTGTGTGGCTTATTTCGAGTTAAGCCCTGCAGTGCAGCTAAGCCCTGAGCATGCTGAGCTAGAGGGGGGCATAGCACACATCCCGTGGTTTGGCATTGGCTCGTTTAGGTCAGAAGCCAGCTGATAACTGGGAGGGAGTGCACAATTTAAAGGTTTTTTTGGGAGGAATAACAGAACTGACATAAGGGGGTAAATGGTTGCCCTCCCCAATCAGCCCTTTGCATCCTCCCGTCCCACTTTTCCCATTTGCTTCCCTCCCCCCAGCCTTGCTGTGCCACCATAAACCCCTGGTAGGGGCATGCCCCACTCTCAGCACTGTGTGACTCAGCCCCCAGCAGGCACACTCAGCACACCTGCAGAAGCTGGTGCAGAGTGCAGCACTCAGAGGTGGAATTGCTGGTTCACCCGTTACTGGGTGTGAGAAAAAGCCCTGTCCCAACGGCCCTGCCTGAACAGACTCTCCACTGTGACGTATGCAACTGCTCTGCTCTTCCTATTTGGGTCATTCATGGGAGCAGTCAGGAAACAAGAGCTACCGTGTTTTGATCTGTGAGTATACGTACACTTGGCCAGTCTGCCTCTTTTGCCCCCGACAGTTCAGGTCTTGGAAGTGCATTGCCATTAACCAGAATTTTACTCTCTTGCTGAAGAAGCATGACTGTACCATGAACGTGTACAGGAACTCATATGTTGTGCTTTCACAAACAGATGTTTAATAGTAATTTATTAGTGAACCTTTGTGAATCAGAAATAAATTACATTTCAGTACCAACATTTTTGCACTTTCTTTCCCCCACAAATATTTTGACCCTCCCCCCCATTCTTATCAAATAGCTCTCTACCAAGAAAATGTCACCCAGACTATTAGTTTGCAATTTTATTTTTTAAAAATGAAATATTCAAAGTACTTCTTTCCTCTCTTTCAAATATCGACACATAATATATTAACTTTTAATATTTACAACATGTTGTTATGATGCTGTTGTAGAAAATGCATGCTTCTGGTCTGAAAACCAGAGCAAAATGCAACAGACCATTAACTGCAGCCATTGAACATAACCTGTACAGTATCCAGTCACTATTCAGCCACAGGAGTTAGAGCAGGAATAAAAAAAATTGGAATCTAGTGTTTCCTAGCAACAAGGCTTAGGCCTTTATAACACAATTTCTGTAGGATTAGAACCTCTAACTGGTAGGTAGAAACTGAAGCTCTTGGCATACGCTGTAAACATCTTTACTTTTAATGAAAAAGCTAAAGAGAAATATGTTTTTGACATATACTGTGTGCTATGTTTCAGTTCAGCAATTTTGTCAGAAGAATATTAAGATTTCAATGTTTTATCATGGTTCATACAAGTAAAATATCATCAAGGACACAATCTGACATACTAACATTTATTAAGAGCTAAAGTCCACCACTAAGTCTAAGGAAATATTGTAACTGGCAAACACATTTTCTTGGACAAATAAGGTAAGATGACAAATGCCAAGACAAAGCCACAGTAAGTTGAACTTGAGTAACTATCAGTTTCTTTTGAAAAGTAATTCCTCTTACACTCAGTAAGCTTTTGACCTGATAATGCTTTGTATAAAGGCCAGGCTTAAATAACAGTCAGCATTTTATTTGTGTCTATTTTGTGGGAAAAAAACATTGTGGTGGTCTGAGCTGAACATTGAAATGTTAGACTGATCATGTTGAAAGGAAGTTGTAGATTTTTTTCTTTTGTTAAAATATGCTTCAACTTTTCTATAGGCGACTGTTTATAACACTCTAATTGTAGGCTACTGTACCTTGCTTTCCAACAACATTAATCTCTATTATAGTTATCCTTCTAAAAGTATCACTTTATAACACATTGCTTGCCCTCTCCACCCCAGAGTGATTATATAAAGAGGGCTTGGTGAATGGGCCTCTAAATGCAGATTTTGAAAAAACAAAATTTCTGAAAGTGCATGACAACATGATTAAAAAAAGAGAGCTTCTAACTACCATACAAAAATGAGAGGACATTAAAGATCTCAAACTAAACAGTTAAAATGTGTACATTGAGTTGCACATTGTCCAGTTTGTGTATATTTGGCTATATTCTACATACATATCTATACACTTTTGAAATGTTCTAGTTTTCTAAATAAATATGAAAACAAAGAAAACATTAGTTTTTACACACAATTGTTTTGCTGTCATAAAAATAGAACATATATAGTCTCATGGTAAGTATTTTGCTACAAGATAGTGTGCACGATTGCGTGTTTGTATTTTCACTTTTAGAACTAATTGCCCAACCCAGAATGCAACCATCAGTTTATTTGATCTAAACAACCATAAAAATGTCCCATGTAATTTTTTGCTTTGTTTTATGTTTTTGTCATTTGGGTCTCTAGGCTTTAGTGCAAAATTAAAAAAAAAAAAGCACTAAGAAAATTGGCTTAGTCACTAAAAAATAAACAAATGTGGAGACTGAAACATTCCCTGCCTCTATCTAACATAGTTCTTGGAAAAGATGGTTTACATCTGTTCCTTCACTGGAGCTCTCTTAAATGGTGCTTGATCTGTGGGTAAGAATAACATTGGCCTCCAGTGCTCTTGTATTAATAAATACATGCCATTTGCTTTAGAAGTGCTATTGTGTTCACCTCAAAAATGACACCATTTTTATTTTTCTCAATTTCATAACCAAACACAAAAAAGACAGTTTCTTATGCCACCAGAATACAGGGCCATGTAATGTCATTTGAGTCTTTATACATCCATATTTTCACAAAAAATACTGCCCAAAAATGTATCATATTTTCTATGCATAAATTGGAAAAATGCCAAATATGCTTTCAGAGACAAACTTGTAATACATTTCACTCATTGACCTTTTGGCATAATATTGAGAATAATCATAATCAAGGCAGTATTAAAAACCACAGCTGTAGGTAATACAAAGTGCATTTCCTGCATATAATACAAATAGAATTTTAAGAAACTAAAGGCACAAGCTAACTAAATATGTATTACATACTAGAAATGCACAGTTCAAGGTAATTTACTGATCAATAAGAGCTTTAAATATTTGTTTATAATGGATCTTTAAAGCAGTCTGAAAATGATACATCATTAGTGAATTGCAAAAAAGTATAATTGGTTAAAATATAAGTAAAATAGACTCTAATATTGACATCTTGGATCAGTGATAAAATACATCATCACATTTATGAACGCACTCTCTATATACAGTTCATAAATTACTTTTCATTGATTAAAAGAACATCAGAGGCTCAAGGATCTGAAGGTCCATTTTTAGGCTGGTGTGGAGGTATTCAAATTCTCCATGATTTTATGGGAAATTATAGAAATCAGTGCTATAATTACCAGACTTGGTCAGCTCCCAAGACTGCATGTTAGTGAGTGATGCAGCCAGTCACAATATTTGGATCTGGATTTCAATCCAAATTTCTCCATTGTTTTGTGTGGTATGTAGATGGCATTCTTCTGGATCAGTCAGTCACTGGACCTGATCTTGCACCAAGGAAACTGCTCATTGAATTCTGTTGGAGCAGGACTGAATCCATAAAGGGAGGCCAAAGTTGTGAAGTTGAGAGCTGGATCCAAATCTCCCCTAAATTTGGGTGGATTCCCACCTGATTTTTCAGTTCAGGTTCATCTCTAAATTCAGTACAGTTTGTTTCACTTGCCCAAAAACAAAAACAAAACAAAAAACCCCAACCAAACAAACGAACAAAAAAAACCCCCAAAAAACAAAAACAACAACAACAAAAAAGAAAACAGGAAAAGAAACAAGCAAACAAACCCTGCTTTTAGCAAAAGTAAATCTGAGCAGAGATGATTAGATTATATTTACTATGTCTGTTTTTGGTTAAAATGTGCAATAATGTCACTGTTACAGAAATATAGATTTTAAAATAAAATTCCAATCCCTTCAGAAATTAACAGAGAAAATTTGCACACAACCCCCACCGAGACAAGTAGGTCCTTTAAAAATGACCAGTTAAAAGAAGGAACATACACTTTGCTATGAAATCATTATATTGACAGCCCATGATTACTGGTGAATTAAAATTAATGCCCTACCACTACACCGCTTTGCTACGTGCTCTGCATACTGAGCCAAAAAGACTCTAGAATCATTTCCCAAATGTCCTACACTTACTATCCACACTTAGGTTCACCAAATTCTGATCCTTTTTCGCACATAAATATTGAAACATACAGCATAATTATTAATGTGAGAAGGGGCTAATGTGACTATGAAAAACTGATACCACACCGATTTACAAATGAATCCTAACAGAAGACTTCTTGTCCAGTGAACACAAAGGATACTATTCTCTATAGTGAGAGAAGACTTTTTTTACCTTCACTGGCACAGAGAGCATGTGTGAATCCTTCCAGCAGTGTGGCGTTGTTTGTCTGGGATGTACTGAATCAGTGCCTGATCTAAAACTCCCTGAAGTCATGCAAAGACTTTTGATCAGTCACTTGTGCACATTACTGCCCACTTTTAGAGTGATGATGGCTAGCTATGGCACCTTGTGCAATGCCCAGTCAGGTGGATTTTCAACTTCTGTGCTTGGGGCTATGCCACAAGAATTTAGTCTAACCCATGTCTGACTGAAGCCCTTGGGGAGAGAATCATAGAAGACAGCCACATGCAAAACCCTACACAACATGACATTTATTACTGAGAGAATGGAAGGAGACTAAGGATGAGTAAAGATAAATGTAATATGGGACAGCCTTTCCGTGCTACTCTTATCCAAAGCCTACTGTGTTTCCCCATGTTTTTCAGATCTGAAACTTCACTTAGTAGTGAAAAACAAAATGTGCTGATTTTGTTTAAATAAACTTGTTCTTGTGAGCCATCCCGTTAAAGATTAATGGAAGAACTCAGGAGAGTAAGGACTATCAAATGAGTAAGGGCTGCAGAATCAAGCTCTATAGCCTTTTTTAATAATCTGTGAGTTATTAATGAAATAAGACAAGATGTATCTTCAAGAAGGAAGCAGAAGACACATAATTCTTAAATATTCTGCATGTATCTGTGATATAAACAAGAGTGGCATCTTTCTAAGTTGTGTTGTTGACCCATTTGAACTTTGCTTCTGAAATTTTTGAATACTGCCACACAAGAACTAAAAATCTTCACTCTCATCGCTCAGAGTTAAACAAACAATATTAAAATACCATCTTCTGTCACATTTAAAGGCAGTTGGATATGTGTTTTCCTCTATATTTATATATACAGAGTCCTGATCTAGAAAAATCAATACAATAAACCATTTTATGTTTAAAAACAGGCAGTCTTTGGTGACGCAAAGGCAGAGGTTTTCTTTGTTACCTCCTGCCTATTTCACTCTGTCTCATAAAGTGAATATTGTTGGCACTGTCCGAAAGTTCAAGATACTGCTCTACAGATAAAACAAAGTATCCATCATAGCCTTGTACCTTCCCAGTGCTTAAAAGCTGCTGTTTTTCTCCCTCTGTCCATGCTCTAATGCCTTCTTCTCCTTCTTGCAGACGTCTTTGTTCTTTAGTCCAGGCCAGAGCTACTGCCCTCTGCCTGGCTATTTCTAAGACATGGTTCTTTTCTTCCTCAATGGTTGTCCCATAACGAACATTAAAGCACAAAGCACCATGTTGGAGCTGTATATCAGCAAACCGTCTAGTCCTCCCATTTATCACAGATGTCATCTGAGACACAGTGACATTGACACCATTCTCCAAAATGCGCCGGCCTCCTGTGTTGCCTATTAGAGCCAAGTCTTCTTCCAAAGACCCTAGCTTGATGAAATAGTGCGTGTCTCGTCCTTCTATGGTAAAATGCAGATTCTCAAGATAGTGAGCATTGTTGAGGATGGCAGCAATGCGCCGGCTGTCCTCATTTGCTACTCCTATAATGTCAGCAGTCACTATCCCATCCTTAATGGCAAATTTGATCCCTTTTCCAAACACAGATGGAATGGCTGCAAACCTGGGCTGTTTTCCTCCTTCAAGACATCTCCCATCACTGTACCTGGGGGTCATAGGAAGTTGATCCAAGGATATAAAGTTCCTAAGTTGTTTTTGCAGCTCACATTGAATGCCAAGGATAGTCTAGAAATGGAAACATTAACACAGTGTGAAGTAAAAAAAGTGTTAAGTACAGTTTATTACAGTACCACATGATATCAAGTTTCTACTGATATCTATAGCTCCTTGGAGTGAGTACTAATCTTTTACATTTTTCTGTAAAGCATCATGCACATCTGTGATGCAGTAACAACAACACAACACTATAGTAATAAACTTTACAGTGGCCTGTTTGTACAGCTTACAGTCTCTTGAACTCTTCAGTGTCCCAGCATCAAATGAAGAATGCATTCATCACATATTGTATCTTCCTACCCAGAAGGAACTTAGGTGATAAGGTGAAAGATAAGATAAGGTGAAAATTCCTGGTTTGATCCCAGAAATTGCTATTTTAGTGGTGAGTGTATCCTCTTGGGACTAGGGAGACCTGAGTGCAGTTCCCTGTTCTACCATGAACACCCTGAGTGACCTTGGACAAGTCACTGTGATTCAGTTCTCCATCTGTATAATGGGAATAAAAGGCTAGAGGAAAGGTTTTCACATGGTGGGGCATGAACTCCAGTGGAGGTGAGACAAGCTTATCAGAGCAGTCTCAGCTGGTAGGACCAGGCTCTCTGCATGTCTTGCTGCCACAGCTCCAGCAGTCACTAGTTACTGGAGTGCTGGAATGGATACTGCAAAAGGGCAGTTGAAGACCTACCCAGGAGTACTGACCATGTGCCAGACACAGCCCCCTTCTGCCTGTGGCTCCAAGGCCCAAAGCTCCACCCGCTTCCCTGTGCAAGGCAAGCAAATGAGGCTGAGCTGAAGAGTGGTGGTCAAGATGGAGGTGTCCCTTGCAGGTGGTAGTGCTCATGAGATGCAGCCTTCTGCACCCCCCAAGAACTTGCCCTTCAGCATGGGAAGGTGGAGGAAGAAGCCCAGTACCCATAGCTCAATGGAAGGGTCTCCCCAGCAGGTACCTTCCTCCTGAAGGGGTGTGTGTGGGTGTGTGCGCATGATACATGAATTCCTGAAGGGAGATTCAGCAAAAGAAAGCATGGGAACATCAGGGCTAAAATAATTCCATCCCTTAAGAAGAAATACACAAAAGATCCCGAGGCGCTGAAATACTAGTAATGGAGGCTATATAGGTACCTAAGATAAAGCTAGTGCCCAATCCTTGAGTTCTTACTCAAGCAAACTCCCACTGACATCCATCCAGCTTATTCATCCATATTCTTTTACTGTACTCATTACTATGCTATTTCATACTATTGAGTGACTTCAGTGGGAGTTTTGCATGTGAAGGGCCCTAACATTAGTGGGCCTGAGTCTTCACCTCTTTGTACTGTCCATAGTCATTCACACCTGGGCCTAGAGAGTTTAAAATGCTATTACTTTGATAAGGTACCATTTTACACGACTACATAAGGTGAGAGGCAGTAGTTAATCAGTTACTTCTGTTCATCTTATTTTGTAAAACTGCATTTTTTTGTTGATAGATGTTCAAGAAGGATCAAATCTGAAATGTGACTGTCTGCCCAGTGAATAGCTCAGATTTGCATTGGTGCAGTTACACTGACAGCTAGCCATCAATTGCTGAAACATGGCTAATTTTAAGTCTAGACAAAGCCCGAGGCAAGTTTGAGACTTAAAACTAAAAAAACTAAAACTAAGACACCATTATCACCACCACTTGACTTCGCTAATAAATCTGTTCTACCACAGAGTATTTTTACAGAGGAAAAGACTTTTAAAGATTTAATATTTGCTTGTTTTTGCATTTCTTATTGTGCATCATTCCAGTAAAAGCTGAATATCTGTTGATTTCATTTGCACTCAATATAAGTATGAATTTATTACATGAAGCCAGTATCTTCTTATATTTTCAAACAAGTACCTTCTTTCTTTCTGCCCCTCTGCTCAGGGGGAGCTTAGTCAATACCTGCAAAACTATGCATTATCTTCCTTCCAAAAACCCTCCTCTACCATACTATCTATAAAATGCCTAGCATTTTGACCCATACTGTCTCATTATTTCCTTGCATTGCCTCATTATTTCCCATCAGTTTGCCTCCATCTGTACTCTTTTGCCTTAGAGTTAGATTGTAAATGATTTGTGGGTAGAGAACATATTTGTTTCTGTTTCTGAATATAAAACCTAGTACAAAAGGGTACTGAAATTATAGAAACTATGATAATAAAATAAAAATAATGAAGGAGTAATGAACAAAAATAAACCCAGTTATTTGAATTGTTCTCCTCCTGAAAATCATCGCTCAGATCATGATGGTCTGGGTTTTTTTTAAGGTTTAATTCAACATTTTTCTATGTATTTTGTAACTGAAAATGATCCAGTTAACTAGCAAGCAGAACATCTGCGATTGTAGGCAGACTTTTGCTAACCTTTCCAGGATCCCACTCTTGGGTTTTTGTTTGAAGCTGTAAAAGTTCATATGTTGTTTCCAAAGTTTCTATCTCTGGTTTTGGAAATCCAGGAAGCACGTTGTGTAACTGGAAACCGAACAGTTCTAGCCAACTTCCAATATCTACAAAACAAAATAAGAGCATTCTTAGCAACAATACTCTTAATTCTTGGGAAGCTGAATGTGCTTTGTACTATTTCTAGGAAAAGTGGACAGGTGGGATGAAGCAAAAGTGACAGTGTTAGCTCTGTAGTGGCCAAAGAAATTATGGTTCTTTGTTCTGACAGATGAGAAATTAGAACTGCCATTGGAGCTAGACACCTTTACCAAGAGTTAATCAAATCTCAAAGCATTAATAACTGATTGACATATTGATTCGTTTTCAGAATTGGTTACCAGAAGAAGATACATTATTTTATCACATAGCTATCATCCTGTGTTTTGTATTGTGGATTCTTTCACATATCATGGAAACGAATTCAGATAATACTGCCTCAAGTTTTTGCCTTTGCCTTTTGCAAATTCTAGTGCTTAGCAAAGACAGCAAATTCTAGTACTTAGCAAAGACAGCAAGCTATTTGCTTGCTTTATTGACTGAATCAAAGGTCACAGAAAATAGATAAAGCTATATGGGTAGTAGTAGGTTAAATACATTCAATTAAATTTATGCAAGTTGAGAGTCTACTCCTCTCCTCTGATGTGTGCAAATTTCACAAACTTGGATCCATATAAGGCTTTGACCCAGAAGTTTTTTTAACAGGATTTTTTTTTTTACCTGTAGTATACTTAGCGACATCTTGAATTCTGCCAACTGGATAGTTATTTTCAAACGAGTAGAGATTAAATGGTTTGGGGATGATGTTTAAATGTTTCCACACATGATGATTTGGTGTTGTCCAACGTCCAGCAATGACATCATAATCCCTTTGACCCAAATGCACTAATTTAGTAAGAGAATCATAGAGCCCTCCATGAAAACCAATGATAACCTGAAAATCTGGATAAGTGTCTTGGTAGATATCTCCATAAGGTGTGTATAGAATTTCTTTTATTACTTGACCCCGACTGCTAAAGACAGCTAGGGGTGTACCAGTGTTGTCACAAGCAACATAATATTCTTCTCCACTGCTTAATTCCATCGCAATGAGATGGCCTTGAAGATCATAATATAGAGATGTTATTTCTGAGCTAGTATGATTGTATAAATGAGTAACTCTTATTGGATTGGAGAGATCAGCATAAAAGAACTGTAGGTGCTGTCCTAGACTTGATTTACTTGCAACTCGTCGTCCAAGCCCATCATAACAGTATTGCACAGTCCAACCAGATACTTTGTTGTAAGCTTTGTTCAAGAGACCATTAGAGTTATACTCAAATATTTCATTGCCTCTTTGTCTAAGAAACCCATCTTCATCCATTTTGTACTGAATTTCTCCAAGTCTAGTAATGCGATCTCTAAGATCATATCTCAGAGGAGTGAGACGGGCACTGTTTCCGTGACTAAGCAAGTTTATATTTCCATTAAGGTCGTAACTATAACGCCACTGGGTTTTGTCATTCACAGAGACAGTCTGAAGTTGACCATCGGCATCATACTCATAAAAATACCTTGTTATGTTGGCATCTACCCCTACTCGTATATCACATATCACCATACGACCCATATTATCATACTGAATGGTCATCCAATAGGCTATGGACTTGAGAATTTCATATTGCACTTCAATCACCTGACCGTTGGCACTAAAAATCTTGGTGTGTTTCATCACGGTGGTAGTTATAACTTGGTTTAAGTCATAATTGATTACACTGAATTTTCCAAATTGTTCAGTCCTTCCAGATACATCAACATATCGGTACAGATCTATAGGAAGAGGAGTCTCATTTATCATGGCCTGCATGCTGGTGACCCGGAAATTGTTGTAACTGTAGTCAAATCTGGCATTTACAAGTCCTTCTTCACTAAATCTGAAGATCTGACGACCAATAAGAGGGCCTACATATAGCAAATGGGGTTGGGGAGGAAGAAAACCAAGAAAAAGTGAATTAGGCCCACAGTATATTTAATATGCACAAAAAAGAAAAGATGTTAATCTAAATGTATTCTCAAGTCTTATTATTATTTAACTATAATATCTTTAAGTGAGAAAAATATTTAATTCTTCTCTCATGGTTTTATTTAGTACCAAGGTACTCCCTTAAATACTTATTACTTTTCTTTTAAACTAATGAAATTTACATATAACTATGATTTCCATATAGTTATTCATAACCTAATAGTAACTTGAAATTATTTTTAAAATGGGTAACGCATTCTTCAAATAAATAATTCCTTTGAATGTTATGACAGAGAAACTTGAAAAATGCAACCAGTAAAGCAATTTGATTTATTATTTAGCAAATGTCTACTTATTGGAATAACAAATCTTCAAATATTATGAGAGCCATTTGATTGCAATTGATAAGAAGAATGTTACATATTTTAAATAGGATAGTTTTTATATGTCTGCAAACAAACAGACACATTTTCCTACTGCAACATACTGCAACATAAAAACATGATTTCAGTAGTAGACATGATTTCAAGCTGTACACCAGATAGTGTTTGCAGGCAGAAGTGCCGACTTCCCTTCTAGCTGGGGAGTTCTTGCCCCTCTCCACATCAGACACTGCTCCTACTCCACCCCTTCCACCAAGCCCTGCTTCTTCTCACTCCAACCCCCATACCACACCTTCCCCTCAGACCCTGCCCCACCTACTCCCGAGTGTACCACATAACCACTTTTCTCCCTTCCTCCCTCCTAGAGCTTCCTGAACACTGTAAATCAACTGTTAGTGGTACTTCAGAAGTACTAGGAGGAAGGGAGAAGGCAGGCATGGGGTGCACTCAGGGGAAGAGGAAGGGAAGAGATGTGGGAATTTGGCTGCTTATGTGTGCTCTACACCCCTTATTTAGCACTATACGTGTGTCAGCCCCTAAATTTGCAGGAGCAGGGACCAAAGTTTCACTACAAAGTGTCACCCTTAAAAAATATTAATAGTTATAACCTACCTGTTTGCCTGTATCTGATGGTACAGATGAACCCATCATGCATTAGGTGTATTGTTTTAATAACCCCAGATGATTCTTCATATGTAAATGTGACTTGAGTAGTATCATAAAGAATCTCTGATAGTCGGGACTGTTTGGTATACTTATAAAGGACCCTACGACCTGTTCCAGGATACAGTATTTGCAAAAGTCGTCCATCTCTGGCAAAATCTTGTATAAAAGAAGCTGTGCTATCTGGTGGGGTGTATATATTGCGATAGTACCCAACTGAAAGCATGGTTTGCAAACCATGACGCACCATACTTGGCATGGTGACTGAGAGCAGATAATCAGACTGGTCATATTCAAAAATGTAGCGTCGCTGGCTGTGCAAAAGGACCATCACAGACTGCAATGAAATAGAAATGACATGTAAGCAACTGATAAAACAAATTATTATTAAAAAAGTAGATATACAAAAATTTAAAAAACGCATTGAAACAGATACTCATATCTATTGTTTGTTTTTATTCTCTGTACAATACAAAATAAAATTGTCACCTTTGGAAAATGTGTGGTCAAGGAGGTGCTTAGAGACTAAAAAAGACTGAAATAACAATTGCTACGAGGACACAAAATTGTCAAGGCAGATGTGTGCTTCGGGACATGGCTTGTTTTTCATCCCATTCCCGATATCAGGGAGCTCCTCACCAGCCAGGTTTGGGAATGCAAGTACTTTCCCTTCACTCCCTCATCCAGTCTGGGGAATGGGATGAAAAGCAAGCCGCATCCCGGAGCGCACAACTGCTGCACCCCCTACTCTCTCAAAATGGTGACCTCAGAGGCCTAACACCCTGCTTCTGAGAGGAACAGCCATAACCACTCCGTGACAGCTTGTTATAGCAAAGTACTTAGATTCTGATCCCATTTCTACAAAGCACTTAAGCACATGAATAGCCACATTAAGTGCTTTGTATGATTTATGCCAAAGTGCTCAGCAACACTGTGACCATCCTTTTAGGACACCAGAACACTAGGAACAAATTAAGAAAAACAACTCATTTCTGAGCATAAACCCTGCCAGGACAACAATAAGGTTTAATCCTGCAAGGTGCTGAATGCTCCGGCCCTAAACCAGTTGACTGAAACACCTAAACGTCTGCCCAAAGGAAAGAGGTAGACTAAGCCAATCCTCTTTAAATTCCTCTTTTTTTCTCCCTCGCTATTTATTTCAGCCTACCTTTGCTGAAAGATATCTGTCACCTGTACACAGACCAAAGATCGTCAACATTTGCCATGCTCAAGTTACCCAGCAGGTGAAGACAGACTTTCCACCAAGCTTTTCCTGATCACTTAATTGCCAGTTTGTCAAACATTTGTAACATACACAGAGGTGTTTATTTTATTCTCACTTTCCAGTCCCTAGTCTGCAGTAAACCAGTGACTGAACTCTCTCCCTACTGATGTGATGATTCTCTTGCTATAATGCTCCCTCCTCTGTCATTGATAGAGTATGAATAACAAGTTCAGAAACATCTCTAATATAACTTTAGTGCCCCTCTGTGCCATTTTCACAGCACTCTGGTTTTTTCCACTTTTGTGTGGGACAGCAAAAGGACAGTACAGGAGCTGGAGACATAATATCCTATCCAGTATTATCACTGTGTATTATAAAGATAATAAAAGGCAATTTCCTATTTATTCTAAAAATGCTAGAATAGATTTTGAATTATGCAAGTGAGTCCTAATTGATTGAAAAAGATTTCATGGCCTAGCTCACAGGGATTGAAGCCTTCATGATGTTTTCTGATAAACAAATTGAGTTTATAGCTTGGACTCTCCTTTGAGAATATACAAAACAGATACCCTGCTAAAAATGACCACTAGATGTCACTTTCACTCAACATAAACATGCAGTTGCCAAAGTATTTCGTCTGGTTGCAAACTTTGGCTAGTTAGTGTTTTTTTACAGGAATAAGTTACTTAGTGTGACCAATTTAAAAAAATATGCTGTAATATCATCATGGTGCCTTACCCATAGGAATCCTAACCTGATGGCAGGGAATCTTACTCATAGGAACACTAGTTAGTTCCCTACACATAGCAGTCCTAACCCTAGGGAGAGGTTCATACCCACACAAATCCTAACCCTAGCTTTAAGAGCTATATCCATAGTAACCCTGACCCTATAACAGCGCTACCCATAGGAACCCTAAACCTAGTTCCAAGTGCCCTACCCACAGAAACCCCCTATATAGCTCCAAGTGCACCTTCCTTTGGGAACACTAACTTTCACTCCAAGTTCCCTACATGTAGGATTCATGCAGGGCCCTCTATCCATACTCCTAACTTGAAGTGGCCTACAAAAGGAACCTTAAACCAAGAAAGGTGATTCTTCCCATAGGAAAACTAACTCTATCTCCAACTGCTGTAACTATAGGTACCCGAATCCTAGGGTGAGAAGCTGAATCCATAGGAACCCTAACTCAGGAGCAGGGATCTGTGCCAATAGGAACCCTAATCCTATGGTGGGGAGCCCTACCCATATGAACCTAACCCTCAGGCAGGAAGCCATATCCATTGGAACTCTTACTTAGCTTCAAGTGCCCTTTCCATAGGAACCCTAACCCTAGCTCCAAGTGCTTCTGAAAATTCAATTACTTAGAAAGGAGCGAAGTTTGGCCAGAATTAAGGCTCCAAAGTACCATAATTAAGCCATAAAGAGAGCTAATTAATCAGATGGGAAAATGTGTATATATATATATACTGTAATTTTAATGTGCCAAAGTGAATATCCTATTGATTTTGTACTAAAAATAAATAATTGTGGAGGATTCAGACACTTATAGCTTCAAAAAACTACTAACACAATAAACAATTATTTCTCAGTGCAACATCACACACTCTTCACTTGATGTACAAGGCTTTATTGGACCAATTCTGAACTTGCTCAATGACCATCTGAAACACCCACTGGTGATAATATCCACTGTATATATGGAGGATCATGTCGAACTTTCATTAACTCTCATAGTTGCATGCAGTGTTATTGTAGCTGTGTTGGTCCCAGGATATGAAAGAGACAAGGTAGGTGCGGTAAGATGTTTTATTGTGCTAGCTTCTGATGATGAGTGAGACAAGCTCTTAAGCTTACACAGAAGTTGGCCCAATAGAAGATCTCTCACCTCCCATGGGAATTTCAGTACAAAAATTCCATGTGAGCCAATAGAAGTTTTGCCATTATTTCCTGGAGTGGGGAGGGAGGGACCAGGCGTTAGCCATATGTGTAAAAACTCCTGCACATTAGCTTATCCATCTATATTTGTGAATTCAACACAGATTAGGAAAAAATAAACCAGCTGAGAAGTTGAAATGGACAAACTCTTCTAAAATTTCAGGTCCAAAGAAGAAATACAAAGATACATTCATAAGCTATTTTCATAGCACTGCCCGAATATGAAACCAAGCAGTACCAAAAATCTGTTTATTTGTAAGTTTCTGATCAATACACAGAGAAGAGAATTCATCTGAACCAAACTTCATAAATTTCTATGGTTTGTCAATCTTATTAACAAATGGTGATAAAAAGTTTAAAAAAATATACTAATCTAATGAAGCACGTTAAGAGTGCATCAACATTATGCCCATCTACATTACGCCCAGACCTCGAAATAAGCTATGCAATTTGAGCAACACAAATTGCATAGCTTATTTTGAGTCAATTTAGAAATAGCTTATTTTGAAATTTGGTGCTGTCTACACAGCACTTATTTTGAAACAAATCGCTATTCCGAAGTGTCCCTTACTCCTCGTGGAATGAGGTTTATAGGAATAGTGGGCCTGTTATATTTCAAAATAACAGGTGTGCTCAAAAGATGCAGGTATCCCGAAATATATTTGCAGAGTAGACGTAGTCTAACTGAACTGAAACAAAAATCAAAAGTATAATTTAATTCCACATGCCACTTACTCTAGTATAAATATGTTACCATTCAATTTTATTGTTTGCATAAATTATCCCTTTGGGAAAGTCTCTTTCAAAAAAGTGAATAAACTGGTCAAAATGAAATAAAAGGAAAACATATTTAATTTTGATACTTGCCTAACTACAGTGTTCTAAGGGATGACAGAACAAAACCATTTTATCTAAATATATAATTGTTTCCATTTACAGTTAAAAAGATTTCTTAGTTACTTTTGCTAGAAACTTAGTATGATGGTGACTATATTTGTAATTTAGTTTTTATATTGATATGAATTTCCTGCCTTCAATATAATACTCCATTTTTAAATTGATTTACCTTTTCCAAGTATGTGTAGCTCCATATTTTACCATCTGCCCACGTTCTGGAAATTATCTTCCCACTTGGGTCATACTCCATTTTTTCAGTCCACATTCCTCTCTGAATGTAGGTCACTAATCCTGAATGTGAGTAAGTGATGTTGACTTCATTATATTTGCTGATGGGTGACCACTGAATTGGACGTCCTGTCTGATCATACAGAATCCGGAGGGTGAATTTTCGATGGTCATCATAGATCTTTCCTGTTCTGGTTACGTGGTCAAAATCAATGGATAACAGGTTTCTGTTATGGGCCTAAAGATAAAGATGTGAGAATAATGTGTCTTAGATGTTAACACAATTGCAACATTTCTATGAAAACCAAATGATCAACTGTATTATGTTTTTAATAGTATATGTATATAGTAATTATTAAGGATGAGAGTGCAAAGTTTCAATGCATTACAAATAGCTGGAGTATGACATTTGTCTAAAAGCAAGTTTTGTTCTTTAATTTTGGTACTCTGAATTACACAGGAAGATATTTACATTTGCCCCCTCTCTGTATTTATAAAGTACATTTACAAATCTTATTTTACTTACAGGGTTTAAAGAAAAGTAAATCCAGAAAGTAGAGAGTGAGATCTTTCATTTTAAAGTGTCTGCGAAGCATAATGTTAAGGGCTGTATTGTTTGCAGTTACTGTTGCTGAACAATAACATTGGCTTTGTATAACATCAGTTGTCCCCACCAAAGCATTTCCACCACCAAAGGTGTATTGCAGCATGGCTTGCCTTGCAATAAGCAATCTGCCACCTGCAAGACAAGACCTAAGCACATCACAGCTCAATGGTCAGTGACCAACTGCTGTTACCTGGGGCAACTGCAATAGCTGATACACTAAATGAAATGTATACAAACTAAGAAAATCTGTCCAGGAAAATCTTTTTGGGTTTATTAGCAATAGCTTTGGAACCTAAAATTAGCACCTACCATTAGTTAAATCTCTTGCACCAAACATATTTCATATTTCAGCACATTAGGATTTGCTTTATACAAATCTCCTATTTTAATGCCCTACAATTTCCTTTCATCTCTCTGTTCTTATCTTATCCTCCTCCTTTCTCCATTTTTCTTCTTTTCTTCCTGACTCCATACATGCAATTTTTCAGATTCTTTGAGTATGAGGGTGGGATCTGCCAGTCCATTCTCCAGAACTGCATGGGATATTAATATCACCTCATCCTTTGGTTAACTGTTGGGGCAGTGACATGCCTCCCTGGCACTGCCTCCTTCCAAACCATGCAGCTGATTCATACTTCTTCCCATTCTGCACAGATGAACTTTCCCCCTTACACCACATCTGCTACAAGGGAAGCCCTTACAGAAGCAAAAATCTTTTTATTTCAAAAGCTTCAGAGGGGTAGCTGAATGAGTCTGTAACTGGAAAAACTTAAAACACAATGAATAGTCTAGCAGCACTTTAAAGACTAACAAAACATGTAGATGGTATCATACATGAGCTTTCGTGGGCACAACCCACAGTTGGCACTGTTAGATGGAATATATAAGCCTTCAAAGTAAAAAAAGTTAATATAACTCAGTTGCTGTCCACCGTTAAACAATGTTAGATAAAGGTCAGAGTTTGGTAGTTCTCTCTGTACTTTAGCTTGTTTAGTATCATTGCAAACACACCATTATAATTTCCCTTGAATTTTTTATTAAAATTACAAAAAAGAAGGAAAACAATTAAAGCATTTACAATGTAAAGTATTGAATCAGGTTTTAATGATAACAGTAGCCTTTGTTCCCTTTTGCTTTAGTTCCAAAGAGTTTTTACGAGGAAAAATCCAGTTGTCTGATATTATGGTATTTCAATAGCATATAGAGCAGGACCTCTGATTTGTATGGAGAAGGTAGGGCAATCAACTAGTTATCTAAGGTGCCTGTACATGAATGCAAGGAGCCTGGGAAACAAACAGGAAGAATTAGAAGTTCTGGCACAAAGAACTATGATTTGATTGGAATAACGGAGATTTGGTGGAATGACCCATATGACTACAGCACTGTCATGGAAGGGTATAAACTGTTCAGGAAGGACAGGCAGGGGAGAGAAGGTGGAGGAGTTGCACTGTATGTAAGAGAACAGTATGATTCCTTAGAGCTCAAGTATTAGAGGGGGAAAAGCCTGTTGAGAGTCCTTGGGTTAAGCTTAGAGGCGGAAGCCACAGAGGTGATGTTGTAGTCAGGGTCTGCTAGAGACCACCAATTCAGGTGGATAAGGTAGATGAGGTTTTCTTCAGACAACTAAGAGAAGCTTCCAGATCACAGGCACTAGTTCTCATGGGGAACTTTAATCACCCTGACATCTGTTAGGAGACCAATATTGCAGTACACAGACAATCCAGGAAGTTTTTGGGGAATATTGGGGATAACTTCCTGGTACAAGTGCTGAAAGAACCAACCAGGAGACACACAAAGCTTGACTTGCTGCTCACAAACAGGGGAGAATTAGTAGGGGAAGTAGATGTGGGTGGCAACCTGGGAAGCAGTGATCGTGAGATGGTCGATTTCAGGAACCTGATGAAAGGAAGAAAGGAGAGCAGCAAAATATACACTCCAGACTTCAGAAAAGCAGACTTTGACTCCCTCAGGGAACTGATGGGCAGGATCCCCTAGGATGCTAACATGAGGGGGAAAGGAGTCCAGGAGAACTGGCAGCATTTTAAAGAAGCCTTATCGAAGGCACAGGAACAAACCATCCCGATGTGCAGTAAGAAAAGCAAATATAGTAGGCGACAAGATTGTCTGATGAGGTTCAACAAGGATAAGTGCAGAGTCTTGTACTTGGGGCGGAAGAATCACAAGCACTGTTATAGGCTGGGGCTCGATTGGCTAAGCAGCACTTCCACAGAAAAGGTCATGGGGATTACAGTGGATAAGAAGCTGGATATGAGTCAACAGTGTGCCCTTGAAGCCAAGGATGCTAATGGCATATTAGGGTGTGTTAGGAGGAGCCACATCTGGAGTATTGTGTCCAATTCTGGGCCTCCCACTATATAAAGTATATGGATGCACTGGAGAGGGTCCAGCAGAGGGCAATAAAAATGATTAGGGGCTGGATCACATGACCCATGAGGAGAGGCTAAGGGATTTTGGTTTGTTTAGTCTGCAGAAGAGAAACGAGTGAGCGGGGTTTCGATAGCAGCCTTTAACTACCTGAAGGGAGGTTCCAAAGAGGACAGAGAGAGGCTGTTCTCACTAGTGAGAATTCTGGTTCACTGGTTCACAATTCTGGTTCACTGATTTTTGGTTCCATTCTTTTCTTGTTTATCAAGAATGATCTTAACATAGTTCTTGCATTATATTAGGAGGCTTTTTAATCTCCCTTTTGTACATTTTTCTTATCTACATTTTTGTTCTAGGTTATTGTGGCATCTTATGAATCTACACTTTCTTTTTACTGTTGAACTCACAATGATAGTAAATGTGTAGGCACAATATGTAGGCACAATATAACATATTGGATGAGGAGGGCAGAGTGTGGATAGCATAGTTTGTTCCTCATTAGAGCTCACATAAATCAACAATAGCAATTAATAGTGCCAGCATTTTTCTGTACATGTCTCAATGCACTGGATCCACGGCTTGTTACTCCAGCTTCAAATGTCCTCTGAGCAGAGAACTGACTCATTTTGTATTAAAATTTGGGGACAAATAGATTAAATTAAGGAAGGAATTTCAGTCCTGTGAAGTCCAAATGAAAATTTGAATCCAGAGCTCTGGCAATGAAATATATCTATTCTTTTCTTCCCCTACCTATGTCCTCATTTTTTTTCAGTCATTATTTTCATTATGTTAAGTTTTAATTAGAGATGTACAATTATCAACTGTAATCAAGGGAGCCATAAAATAGATTATTTATTGACTTGTCTCTTCAAATTAGCAGTGCTCAATGTTTCCATTAATTTATTTTAAACAAATTGTGATATAACTCCTCACAGCAGGGATGATGCCACATTCTGTGTTTGTACAATTCCCTAACATGATGGAGCCATGGTCCTAACTGAAGTGAGTGGACACAGCTCTAAAATAAATATTAAATAGTACTAGCCCAGACTATGATTCTCATGTAGTGTGAGTGATTAAAAGGAACATTTTTTTCTGTCTTCAGATACAAATAGTTTGGAAACCTAGAAGAAGCAGGTTCATTCTTCAACTGTCCTGTGGTTTTAAATGCATACATCTCTAACTTTAACACTGTTCATTTACAACAGCTATAAAATACCTACACACTACAGCAGATGGCTATAACTTTTACAATGTATGTTCTAATGATAAAAAGCCCAAGTAAAAAGTAATTTTCAGTTGAACTATGTTTGTTGGTATATTTGTGTAACAAATATTTCTTAGTAAATTAACTTTTTCTGAAACTAGGATTGGTGATAAAACACATTAAAAAAAAGCAGAAGATAAATCCTAACTAATAGTATTTTACAATTGATGTATAAATTTAATGTTTTTCTTATCAACACTATGATTGTAGAGTAATCTAAATTCAGACTTGAGCCAATGAATAAGAATTAATAACAGAACAGAAAAGGATGAGGCATATGCAAATCTTGCCAGTTTCATAAAATTCAGTGTTTTAGTTCTGTTTTTTAAAATTTTTAATTCACTTCTCAGAAATGCAAGGCAGAACTGGGTTTTCAGACGGGATTGCTGAATTATGAACCCTCACTGCTAAGACAGCATAGAAATGCTGATTTGAAATCCCAGTGGCCTTGCTTAAAGACAGTTTCTGAAATCTATGCAGAACTGAGTAACGAGCGAATATGAGAAAAATAAATTAGAATATTTCAATCTCCAGCACAAGTCAAATGTATGCTTACAACTTTGCCAAATAAGATGGAACTGGCTATCAAAGAACCAGATCATCAGCTGATGAAAATTGATATAGCTCCATGGACTTCAATTTTCAGACCTATTGGTTATCAAAAATGTGTAAACTAGTCTCTGATTCAGAGATGGGCAAGAATTTTTGATGGGGAGCCACTTCTAGAATTTGATAAGCAGTCAAAGGCTGAATTGTTCTATTATATTAATGGAAGGGGCCTGAGATGGATGTTAAGTACAGGAAGGAGCTCAGGGTAGGGGGTTGGAGCGCAGTTGGGAACCTATCAATGGGAGCTGCCTGGACCATGCTTGAGGGTGTGTGCAGCACACGGAGACCCTGATCCCAAGTGGAGTGCCACGCTGAGATCCACACAAACCCCAGCCAGCAGTTGCTTGGAATGATGAGTGGGGGCACAGCAGCCAGGGAGCATTCCTGAGT
Source organism: Apalone spinifera (assembly GCA_030068395.1). Taxonomy (NCBI): domain Eukaryota; kingdom Metazoa; phylum Chordata; order Testudines; family Trionychidae; genus Apalone; species Apalone spinifera. The sequence goes on from JANRFK010001158.1 coordinate 15,872,538, forward strand.
GTCCGGCTCGGCTGCAAGACATTGGTACCAAGTAGAGGGGACTTCGGCACATCGGCTACATGGAGGTCACTCAAGTATATGGGTGCTCGAGTATTGTGGTGGGCTGGATCTGAATGTATGGCAGGCCAAATCTGACTCTCACCCCTGCTTTAGGTATGTGTATATTCTTGTACATCCAATGAAGCCAAATCAATTTGCAACACCCAAAGATCTCATCCAGTAACTGTAAAGTAACTGGATACAGGACCGGTAACATTACGGGAACATTTATTTATTAACTAGTATAACAAATATATTTGTTTAAGGCTATAGCCTCAAAAATTTTGACTTGAGTTTTAGACAGCAAGTTTTTTTTTAAGTACAAATAAGTGAGACTGGACAAGCATCTAATTTTCAGTTTTGTAGACAGTCACTTGTAAAATATGGATTGTATCCAATTCTGAGTTCTCTCTAAGTTATACAGAAGAAAGGAGTAAGCAGCACTGAATTCTAATTGGTATATTACTATGCATCATGTGCATTGGTTTTAACAGCAGCCCTTGCTTCATTTTCAGAAGTCAATTAAAACAGAAGTTCAATTGATTAAAAAAAGAAGGCTTGCTAGATTAAAATTCATGTTAAAATGCCTGATTGTATGTAGATTTATTATTAATATAAAGACTTTGCACATACCTATGGACTGTTTTGCACATTTGGTGAAAGCACTAGGTCAGAGCACTGTACACTTACGTTTAACTTTAGAGTTCTCGACCTAATTGATTGTTGGGACCCTGTTTGGCCCCTACTACAGCATTCTAATGACTGTACTAAGTTACTTTTCTCTTTTCCATTTCTGTCAAGAAGAATCTTACCATTCAATCTTCCATTTTTAAAAAGAACATCATTTTTGTATCTTTTTTCGAGGCCTGCTACTAACATAAGTAGAATGCCTCTCCTTCAGGCCTGAATTAACAACCCTTTGGGTACTCACATGCCTTTGTGCTGCCTAATAATGGAGACTGGGAATTAAGAGCATTAAAAGTCCCAGAAAGGAAAAGTCTGCTACTTTTTAAAGTAGACTCTTTATCCCTCTCTCCTGTTGTCTTTTTAATTTATTTCCCTATCATACAAAATCATTTGTACTGGTTACTTCAAAGTACTGAATGAGTTGGTTACTTTAATCACTACATGTTAAGAGAAATAATTTGACATGAACTCATCACTTGATTCTTAAAACTTTTGGATTGTGCCACCTGTTCTTTTTATTGAATTTTGAGGATTCCTGCAAATCTATCAATCTCCAATGAGAATCAGCCTAATCCCTCCTCTTACTCATATTCCCAAAATTTTGCATCATACTCCTATGTTACAGGCTAATCAAGGCATGATCTAGCTATTTTAAGACTTTGTACAGTGCCTATCCCAGGCTACGTCTACACTACAGAGTTTTTCTGGGATACCTCTATCCCGGAAAAACTCTGTTGCATTCAGGGAATGTGTCTGCTCTTTCAAAATATTTTACGGAAGAGCAGACGCGCTTTTTCGGCATCTCTGCGTCGCTTTTTCTGAAGAACAGTGTAGTGTAGACATAGCCTCATATTATTAAATGCTTAATAGTTTTATATTCAAAATGTGATGCAATATGAACAAAGGCAGATGTGCCATTTGTGTTGAGTTGTATCCTAGCCCTCAAATGTTGTAGCTTTTTTGGAACAGGACCCAAATAATAGTTTTCAGAGATTTGTGAAAAATAAACCCTAAATATATTTACTTCATTTTGTTTCCTGGACTCATGATTTTTTGATTTTGTTGTTGATGATGTTATACTGTTTTTCCTTACACATGGCATAGTTACCTAACACTGATACTCTGATTCTTGGTCTAACTGCACTGTTCATCATAATGCCCTACATTTCCCTGAGTCTTCCATTACCACCAAATCCAAACTTCTTTCTTCAGTGTCAAAGCCCTACACAACTTCACTACACTTTATATTTTACTGGTGATCCTATGCCCATTTAATCAACAATACGAGCTTAGATACTCAGTTTGTCCCTTTCTCTTTTAATTATCCCATATCCTATTCACATGCATGGAATGACTTGTCTTGCCCTCCAACACACCACAGTCTCTTTAGTCCTTCCAAAAAGATCACCTCTTCCAGGATGATCATTAGAAATGTTTCATTGTTAGCCACTCTTACAGTTTCAGTATTTCTAGTTTTTAAAAGATGGGAAAGAGGAAAATAACCAAACAGAAATCCTAATGCAAGCACCAAGATGTACTGGCACCTTTGCTCACTGACCATGTGAGCTCCCATGTTTAAGACACAAAATCTCAAATTAACATGGCATACAATGATTCAACTTTACAAGAGGACAAAAAAAGTTTTTTTTACCTTACACTTCAGAAGACAAAGCAAAAAATATCCACCTCCCACTTGTATTTAAAATGATCATTTTATCTAGAAAAACATAATTAATTAAATTGCTCCCTTCCCTGGGACTATCCTCCAGGAGACTTCTCTCCTCTCTTTCTGGTAGGAGTGGATGAATGAGGTCTCCTGCATGTTAGGCCTGAATGATGAGCCCACAAAGCCTGCTGGTACCCTGTGATCTGCACACATGAGCTGTGCCTTGACCATATCTCCAGCTCTGCATTATGAAATGGTGGTCCAATGCAGCAGGAATGCCTCTAGCTTTGGTTTCCTAAAGACCCCACCCTAACAGGGAAATCCCACTATGGAGTGGGAATTGGGGTGGACATGAGGAAATAATATAGGGAGAATAATATTCTTTGACAAATCCCAACTTTATTTTGTCCAGTCCTCTCTCAGGATGCCCACTGCTTCCCCTCCATCTTCATGTAGCTATCTGCAGTGTCTCAGGGAGAAGACACTTCCATATAGGCAGCTGAGATGCCTTTCTGAGCCAGAGTGTGGCTTCATGCGTGAATGGTCGGTTGGTGTGCACATCTCACACAATCAAGTTCTTTTTTGTTTACCAAAATAATAAAAGCAGGATGATACTACAGGTTGTTTACCAAAATAATAAAAGCAGGATGATACTACTCCTGCCTGCACTGGCACCCACGGTACCTGAGTAATCCCGAAGGAGGGAGTTTGCTGGACCAGAAGAGGTCAGGCCTTGGGTTTTCCCAGGTTTCCTCTCTTGGCCATTGGCCCAGCCAGTGCACTGCCCCAGTCACTGGCAGGGCTCCACTCCCCCAGCCAGCGGTGGTTCCTCACTCCCGCCTGGCAGAGGCTTCCCTGCCTTCCGGCTAGCAGGGGTTCTCGCCAGGCCCTGCTCTGGCTGCCAGCCAGGCCAGGCTCTATGCATCCAGGCCATTGGCCTTCCAGGCACCAGGCTGTGGTTCTGCCGGATGTCGCCAGACCAGACTGTTCCAGATAACAGAGGTTCAACCTGTAATGTGATGTGGCTGGATTTTTTTGGAGGGGTGGAGTTTCTATGACAATATGTCAAGTAAGTAATACACTGTAGATTCTCTTACTGAACAGAACAACTAACTGACTAGTGGTTTCATGCAGTTTCAAGTCAGCACTTGATCTCCGGGTGCTTTAGTTGGTTCATAATGTTTCAATAAATGGATATATTTCACTTTTAAGCATATTTTACTTCTCTAGGCCCAACCCTGCAATTGAGGAAAACACAGGTACTAATGAAAAAGTTAAAAATAATAGAATGCAATTTGCCAATTGAAAATTTAAGGTGAATATCAGACAAAATATCGGGCAAAATGAAACACTTGAACATATGGCAATATAAGGCAGAATAGATGATCGGATGCATCTTTTACATTTATCACTTTTATGATTCAATGCACTTAAATATGTGCTTTGTAGTTACCTAAGCACAGTCTGAAAGACTATGCAGAAATGAACCAATTGTTGAATAGCACTTTGAAGGCCATTAGAACAAGCAACGTATTCCTACAACATGCACATTTGCCAATACAATATATTAGAGAACTGTTCAACCACTTTCCTGTCATAACCAAAATGAGAATTCAATCTGTGAAGAAGAAGAGGTGACCAAGACAATCTGAGGCAAGGCAAGGAAAACAAAATGAGGCTTTGTCCCATAGGCAAGATATGTGTGTGAGGAAATTTTGATCCAATGATGTGAAAGGCATTCAGTCTGACAGTTTGTTTCAGACAGATGGGTGCTATGTCATGACAATCCCATTCTGATCACTGGTTGGACTCATGATTCATTAATAGATTCACAGTCTTTTTGTCCTGTATTTGTACAGTCCTGAACCTAATGATCCATGGGTAGGGATTGTAGATGCTACAATCATACAGATAATAAACAATTCTAATATAATAACAATTAAATACTTAAAGAAGTGAATGTGTGTGTACATTATTAAAAAATGGAGATTAAACTGAATAAATTCTTGCATTTGGCTAAGAAAAAAATCATGTAGGATTGGCAACCAAGATGTATCCTTGAAATATTTGATTAATAACCATCTATACACTATCTACATACATTCAAAGTTTAATTGGGCATAATCTAAACTAATACATATCTATTTATCCCATTGTTGCTAATCAATACTTTGAATGTTTAATATCCAACTCATTATACAGGTGTTTCAAGCTTGTGTCAAAAATATAACTGGCTTCTTAAAGAACTTTTTTTTTTATTTTTACAAGTGAACAGTTGCTTTGGGTCTTACTGTTAATTAAATGCTGAATGTGACCATCTGTCATTGTAATATGTGAATTCTCAGGAAGGAAAATAAAAACCAAAGCTGCAGTGCTAAAAATGATTGTTTATTAGGACAAGATTGTGACCTGGCTAGTCACAAGACTGTGACCTGCCTAGGGGAATGAGGGTTGCAATACGTGTCATCGGTACTATAAGGACAGAGAGAGAGGGAGAAAGAGTGAGAGAGAACAGCACCAAGGAGATATAGCTTTGATTTGCCTTTTTCTCCCTGCCTCCACCAGATGTACTGGCCAGTGCGGCTGAGCAGCACACTAGTGGAAATAATTTGCACTAGCTACAATACTGGGGGGACAGGCAGATATTATTTCCAAGCAGAACAAGAAGGAAGTCAAAGTATAAAGATTCACAATCTGTTACTGGGGCAGAGTATCTACTTGGTGCCCTTTATACTTGGCTTTTGCTAAAAATCACAATTTAGTCCTGAGTTGAAAGAGGAAAAAAACCAGTTACATCTGGAGGTCAAGTTTTAACAACTAAAATCACACAACAATGTATCAGTATCCTATGAACTTTGGAGAAAACATTTATGTTTGAAATCCATGACTGAGGCCCAGCTCTAAAATATACTCTTCATTGCTATTTTTGTAAAGAAACAAATTTCAATGTGATTAATTCAATTGTCTTCAAAAGAAATGCTGCACTTTAGAAAAGAGGAATCCTTACCCTTAACCTTCTCTCAAATGCTGAGATATTGCCTTTGGTCTGCTCTTTCCTTTGTCTCCATTCTATGAGGTTTGAATTATGCTCTCCAGGTAATGAGATATTGCACTTTCCCAAAGTGGGGTTGACGACACCTGCTAGAATATGGGGCTCTGTGTTGAGAGTGATTTCCATTCCACTGGCAAAGGTGACCCTCAGTGAACCATCCGGGCTGACCCGATAGATATTCTGTGTGTTGTCTGTCAATAGAACAAGAAGAAGGGAAAAATTGTGTTCTCCAGATTTATTAAACAAATGTTAGATGTGCAAGGGTTATATTTGTCCATGGTTTATAGGCAGCTGTATATATATATCAACTTCTGTGTACATTTGTAACCTGGATGCCTTCAGACATGTAAACAAATTTTCAGTAGATTTGGGCCTTATTATTTTCATATTGTAGGCATCCTACATCTGGAATAAAGGCTGCCTGCTGTCACACCGTAGATTTAAAAAAAATGAATTCACCAGGTTGGGTTTTTGGCCACCTGATATTATGCTGATTAGTCTGTTGAGATCAATATGCCGCTAATATAGTAAAGCATAACTCTTAAATGAACTTAACAGAGAACTGAGGTTGAGTCTGACAGTTATATTTTTCAACTATCTAGCATAAGGTTTTCTCCTCCAACCCTGTCCTCTTTATGTTATATGAAAGGGCTGGTTGTGGGAGGGCCCTTTAAATTGTCCCTGGAATGCCCCATGGAGGCAGGGAAAGGGATGGGGGCATGCTGTGCTATGACGGTGCTCAGGACTGCCTGGGAGCTAACTTGGTGCACTCCTAGCAGCCTGAGAACTGGCTGCCCTGGTTGCGCCCCTTCTGCCTAAGGCCTGAGGCTTTCCAGGAGCACAGAGGTAGCCCCCCCCACCTTGCCCTGGTCCTGCAGAGGCTATCAGCTCCCCTGTAAGGCTGCTTTATGAGGATCCCCTTCACAAGCCCTGGCATATGGAGCATGTCAGGGGTGCAGCTGGTGGCAGGAAGGTGTGTGTCAGTGGTGAGACAAGAACATGAAATGCCGCAGACCATAGGGCAAGTGTTAGAAGGTTTTTTGCCTTCCTCTGTAGCATGGGGCATGGGTTACTAGAGGGAGGATTCTCTGCATCTTGGGGTCTTTGAACCATCGTTTCAAGGACTTCAATATCTGAGATATAGGTGAGAGGATTATTCTAGCGGTGGGTGGGTGAGATTCTGTGGCCTGCGTTGTGCAGGGGGTCAGACTAGATGATCAAAATGGTCCCTTCTGACCTTAAAGTCTATGAGTCTATGAGAAGCTGCCACAAGTTTAGATAGGATTCAAGTATAATCTAAGGCTTCAGAGCATTCCAGGATTGGGACAGTCCTAAGGTGGTTGAAAGCCACTGTGATTATGGCACTTCATATTCTTTTATGGAAATATGATTATTAATATGACTATGGCATAACTAGAAAATGATTTATGCAAAATACAAGGACAGGTGCGTTCAAGTCACCTGATACGAGAGCCCATCATCACTTTAGTATTTTACCACCAGAAGGGGGATGCTTGCCAACAAACAAAGCCTTCCTACCTTCTGGACAACCTATTTAAGGGAAGACCCCAAGAGGAGAGGCGGGACTGCCAGTCCTGAGAACAACCTGATTACCATCTAAGATATCTGTTGGAAACAACTGATACTGAACATCAGGAAGCACTGGGCCCAGATGAGGCTTGTTCTAGACTGAGAACAAAGATGATTACAACTACTGTTGGGGTACGGTGTTACATGTAGCAAGTTTCTCAACTGGAGAGATTTGGATTATTTTGCTTAGTAACTTGGTTTATTCTGTGTACTATTAGTTATAACCACTTAAACCTTACTTTTTATACTTAATAAAATCACTTTTGTTTATTAATAAACCCAGTGTAAATAACTGTGTGGGGGGGAGGAGGGAGGAGGAAGCAGCTGTGCATATCTCTCTTTATGTAAGAAAGAGGGTAGATAACATGAGCTTACTCTTTATAAAATTTTATACAGAGTAAGAGGGATTTTTCTGGGATTCAGGTCCCATTGGCGCTGTACACCTGGGTGCTGAGGTAAATCCCTTTAACTGAACCTTTCCAGAGCTGAACTGAATTCACTGCCTGTATTACACTGCATAGGGCTGTGACCCCATCCTACTGTCAGTGCTGGAGGAGGCTATAGGGCTTGGCTCAGCAAGACATAAAAAGGGGGTGCCCAGGAAGGTTGGCTCATGGTATTTCAGCACATCAAGTGACAGTCACAAGGGGATCTCTGTGACTGAACCCATCACTGCCACCTTAAGTCTTCCTTCCTCAGGCTGGGAGTTCTATGCTGCACCCCTCAAGGAATATGTACCATGCACCTGGAAGGTATAATTTCCAGCTTGACATACACACAGTAGCTTTTATTGAGTGTAGCGATAATAGCTTGAGCCAAGACAGAGACTAGCCACGTCAGAACAGACCTTGGGTCTAGGATGGGATCATATTCAGGTTGCTAGCCCCATGCACCTGTAGTGGCTACACTTTTATTTTTAAATTGCTAGTTTGATCACCTCTCACCTCCTCTAAAAAGCCTACCACCACCAAAAAAGAATCAAACCTAGTAGTAGACTGACCATTTTTAGTGTCAATCTGTCAAGTCAATCTTTGTGTGGTATTGCTTAGAATGACAAAAGTAAGCGCATTACAGGCAATTTTTACAGCTTTGATATTACAATGAGAAGTCCTGTGGCAGCTTAGAGACTAATACTAAATGCATTTACCCATAAACTCTAGAGGTAGTAGAGGTTTAAAACAAAGAGTCTACCCATGGACCCCTGAATACACTCATAATTGGAAGTACACCCACCAACGATCCATTTCAAGCAGTTACCTTGGAAGTATAATTAAAAAGAACTAGCAATTTGTATTGAAGTTAGGAGGAAACAATCAAAATAAGGTGACTAGAAGGCAAACTGATGAAAATGCAAGTGACTATAGTTTCAAATTAAATAATTATGGTGAAATAAACAGATATGCATTAATTACCTTGTTTTAAAGTGTATATAGTAGAGGTAGCTGAGAAGTTTGTAGCTGTAATCACATTTTCTCTGTTTGATGATTCAAGTTCTACTCTTGTTAGTTTTTCAACATCACTGTGGAAATTGCTGACCTCACCAGTTGGAAAGGTTGCATTCGTTAGGTGTCCTTCAAGGTCATACCTGAGAAAGAAGGGGATTCAAATGTTTTCTTTGGAGAAGGTCAATATAAATTTGTATGTGCTCCTAAGAGCAAATATGGGGGCAAGTTTAAATAATGTTGATTGTCAACACTGCACCATAAATAAAAAGATAAACTGTTGACTTGAATTAATTATTAAATGTTGTGTAAATTCTTCTACTTTTGAATTCTTTACCCCCTGATTTTAGCTATTTTTAGTACTGTTCAATAAAATATAATTGGTAATAGGTCACTTTAGTATAAAAACCCCACTATCTGAATTACCTATATCATGTACAAGCTGCAATATGTACAATCCCTGGTGATTTAAACATACTTTGGTGTGATACAGGAAAGATACCACTAGAGGTCACCCTGCATACAGATAACAAGAATGCCATTTTCTACTATTTGAATAAAAATCGTAGTTCTTAAATACAGCAAAATTCAAACAACATTTTGTTGCTGAAGATAAAATATTTAATATGGATGATGATTTAATTTTATAAAGCTAGCTACATGCAAATACATAGTATCTAATTTGTAATGGAAATGTTGCCTACTTTGGTACTGACTATTATGAGTGTTTCTCATAAAATTACTCATGTAAGAACTACACAATGCAACAGTAACTGGACCTAGACATTATCAAATTTGCTGAGCCCATTGGTTTGTTTGATCAGTGCCATAATCCACTAGGTCAATTCTAGCAGTTTGGTTTTTAAAAGGAAAATATTCTCAGTGTTCTGTCTCTGGATATCATTTTAACGTCTGGACTTCAGTGCTGGATTTATGTGCAAGCTAAGAAAGATACAGCTTAGGGCCTCAGATTATTAGGGCCTCTAAATACAAAAAAATTAATAGTTTTTAATTGTATCCTTGCCTCTCTACCAGTGTATATGTAAATATAAAACTTTATTATTTCTATTTCCATTGTCCTTTCTGTTTGAATAATGCTCTTTTTTTTTATAATTCTATAGGGGCCTCTTAAACTTGACATAGTTTAGGGCTGTGGTGTCCAACGAGGTCTGAAGCAGTAGCCACTATAGTGATAGTGAACTAGCACCATTATTCTGAAAATGTAAATAATTTTGTGAGACTCTCCAAACATGCCAATTCTTGTCTTTTAATGTTCACAGAATACTTCAACATTGGTTTTAATCAACAGAAATAATAGAATTTCAATAAATGGGACACTTGACAATTTTGTTTCACTGCTAAAACTCTAAACTGCTAAACTGCTAAAAGGCAAAAACTTTTCACTGACAGTACACCTCAACTCAGCCTCCATATTTTCATCCAGTAATCATGATCAATACTTTGACTTGATGTATGTCATGACAGAAAATGATGCTTCACAAAGTTGATCAGTACTGAGTGAATTATTCTATTCAGAGAACACTGTGTATTCAAATCATCTCACATTATGAAAAAGTGAATAATACACAGACCTGGAACAATATAGCAAATGGATTTTAACTTCCACAAATACATTTGTACTCTTTTAAATGAGGTGACTTTGTAGACAGTAGAAAGTCTGGTTGTAGGCTCACTCAAGTTTCTTTCAAAATGGTCTCTTTCAAGGCTCTCATGTGATTTTGGGATTTTACTGCTATCGCTCCTACTTAAGAATGTGAGTTTTTTTTCAAAATGAAAACAAATTCATATCTCATCACTGTAAGTTGTTAATAAGTATTTAAGCAGTACTATTTCGAATTTAAATAGTATACAGCAGGGTTCAGGAACCTTCTGCACGTGGCCCAGCAGAGCAATCCACTGGCTAGTCTAGAGACATTTTGTTTACATTGACTGTCTGTTTTGTTTACAATGACCAACCACAGTGGCCAGGGTTCACAGTTCCCGGTCAGTGGGTGCTGCTGGAATTGGTATGGGCCACAACACTTCCTGCATCTCCTGTTGGCCAGGAACAGTGAACTGCAGCCACTAGGAGTTGCTAGGGATTTTGCCTGTGGACAGTCAATATGTAAACAAAATTTATCACAGCCCACAAGCGGCTTATCCTGATGGGCCTCATGCTGAAGGTTGGCAACCCCTGCTATACAATAATACTCTTTTGACTTATAATCATCAGCTTAATGCAGGAGATTGACTATCTTCTTGTTCTGAAAAAATTATGCAGAACACCACTCTGTGCTGGCATTGTTACATAATAAGGCCCAAGTCCTAGAATTCTCACAAGTGCACACACAGAAATTACAGGTCTACTTACATGAATTAGGATTAGTCACTTGTGTAAGAGCATGTCTGCCTATATATGAATGGTTAGATTATAGTATTTTAAAGACTTTCTCCCCATATCTACAAAACATTATGAGGCCAGATTTCTGCTAGTGTGACTTGAATGGAGCCATTCCATTTTCAGCAGCAATCTGGCCATGGTCTTTGTTTAATGTGATGGCAGTGTTGCTGTAGTACAAAAGACTAAATTAGCTAAACAATGTCCACATGGCCCTAGAAGTATTTGTGCACAAAATGAGGGAAGAAGTTTGGATTCCCCATAAAAAGAAAGAAGAGAAAAATACAGCAGATGTTCTTTTCAGATGAAAATATGTTTCAGGCATAACTGCTGAAACAACTTGCTGTTTTGCCAAATTAAGTCATCAAAGGCTAGAAATATTACAGTTCTCTCTCTGTCTCTCTACTACACTCATCTATATTATGAACACTTATTTACATTCCATCCCCTTTACTGATTGTATGGAAATTGACCAGCTTCCACAGCTGTTGGTTAACCTGACTAATTCATATCACTATTGTTCATCATTAGAAAACTATCCATGAAAGCTGGCTAATCATATTTCATTTCCTGCCTTACGGAACAGATGTGAGAGGCTAGCTGGAACATTCAGATTGCCTATTCCTTATTGCCCTTTATTGGAACTCATTTAAGAATATAATTCAGGGCCTGATTCTGCCACCCTAATGATGACATAGAATGAGATACTTTCAATTAGCGGGTCCAATGTAGATGCCCAAATTGAACACTAAGGGGAGCCCATGCCAGCATCTTGTACTCCTCGTTCTGAAAGGCGTAAGGGAAGCCGATAGAAGCATTTGCTCCTGTTGGCCTCCCGTAGCGTAGAGGCTGCAGTGGCTTGGCTTAAAGTAAGTCGAATCCAGCTATGCATTTTGTGTAGCTGGATGGCATACCTTAAGCTGATCTGCCTGGTCTAGTTTAGACCTAGGCTAATAGTGGTAGGGCCAGGACCTATTGGTGTTAATTAGGGCTTCGTTAACACAGCCCTCACTCATGTCAGTGACCATTTAATTGGCAAGTAATCCCACTGATTTCAGTGGCACTACTCAAGTGCTCACTAATGAATGAGATGCACGATGCGGCATGTACATCCACAGCTCATTTTCATTTCTATATATTATATATCGTTAAGGATAAGAATGATTTCAAATAGAAACTGTTGTTTTTTTTAAAGGGAAACTTTTGTGATGTGTTTTTTCTCTCCTCATTTTTAACTGAGGCTCCTAACAAAAATCTTTCCCCTTTCATGACTTTAATGATTCAATATTTAAAAAAAAAAAGATGACTGAAAATTGTACATTAGGTGCAATTTTATGCAAGCATTGTCTCAGCACTTCCATTTCATCAGATAATAGTAGATAGGTGACAAGTGCTTTTGTAGGTGGTTTTCCTCCCTCTTAATAATTTCTCTCAGAGAGGGAAACTGACATGCAGGTAGATGTTCTGAACTACTCATTATCTTTGCTCGATTCCAATGTATGTATAATACATGTTGTTAAACAAACTCATCCCTATTTCAGATTGACAGTGTCATGGTTTGAACTTTTAGATCTGAATGCAAATCTGGTTTAAAAAGAAAAAATGATTCCAAGCAATTTCATTTGGAAGTTGTTTATATATTAATGCTCTCAGCCCCAACCCTATGTTTATGCAGGATTGGGCAGCAAATCAGATACATATAACCTCTTCAAAACATCTAATTTTCAAAGTGAAAATCAAGGTGGTTGAGAAAGTACTGTCTGGCTAACCATTGAGCAGGGACTATCGTACCTTGTAAACACCTCAGAGTAAAAAGGCTCACTCCATTCTGAAAACCTGTGCTTTTAACCATAGTTCTAATTACTGTGTGTGTTGTCCCACTGTCTATAAATGTGTGTGTTATATTTAATCTTTCATGGGATTATTCACAGCAGGAATAATTATGTGTTTGGGTTCTAATGTAAACACCATGGAAGTTAAAAGTAGTCATTAAAATCAATGGGATTGTTTGGTAGTTTTACTGTTACTCCTGGCCAAAAGGGTTTGTAGGATACTACCCTAATACTATACCCTCATGGAAAACACCAATTATAAGTGATATAATGCTTCACCTGGACATATACAATTATTGTAAATGTATCATTGATAGAAACATTAATCATATTTAGAAGGGTGATTAAAATATTTGAGAAATATATTTCTTTATTGGATTTTTTATATTTTTAATCTTTCTATTTTGTAATAGAATAAGTAAATTGTATTGAATGATCTTTGAGAATAAACTAGAGTGAGGGTATGTCCAGAAAGCAAGCTTCTTTTGGAATAAGCTTTTCCAGAAGAGATCTTCCAGAAAAGCTTATTTTGAAATTCAGCATCCACATGCAGAAAGCGCAACACTGGTTGGATGCTATCTCACATTTAAGGTCACCGAGAACCAGTTCAGGTAGGGCATTAGGTCAGCAGTTGCTTCCAGGTGTTATTGACCAAGGCTGAGATGCAAGCTTACAGGGACCCTTCTGGACAGCTGTTTCTCAGCTTCTTCTGCTTGCTTGCCTATCTCTCTGAGGGACAGCAAAGCATTTACAGTATGCGCTCTGGTTGCTCTGCTTCAGGACACCACAGCACTTCTTGCCATGGAGCCAGAGCTGCCTCTGGGCATGTGATGGCCCCACACGGCCATGCTGCAATTTCTGCAGCAGTTTTTGCAGGCTGCCTTCCTGTCCCTGCATGAGTTTGACACGGAGCTCATCATTGAGAACCTCTGCTTGTGTTTGGGAGCAATGCCCTTGCAACTGCACCCCACGGGTAGAGAGACACTTTTGGAGGCTGGACACCAGTTTTGACTGGCTGGTGATGGAGTGGGTGGACAACGAGCAGTGGCTCCACAACTTCTGAATGAGGAAGGAGACATTCATGGAGCTGTGTGTCTGTCTTGCCCCTGCCTTTCCCAGATGCGACCCGCCACCCCCGTGGAGAAGCAGGTTGCCATCGCCGTCTGGAAGCTCGCCACACCAGACACTTACTGGTCTGTGGGCAACCAGTTCACTATGGGAAACTCCACCATTGGGGCCCTCCTCATGGAGGTCAGGTACTCCTGAGCTGCAGTTCCTGGAGGGGGGTGAATTACTGGAAAGGGGGACCCTAGGGAAAGGGAGTTTGGGAGTATGGGGGAGTGGGCTGGGTGTGTGGGTGGGAAGACCCGTTTCTGGGGAGTTCTGCAGTCCTGCCCTCACACAGCCCTGCGGGGGGAAAGTGGGCTTCATAGGGGGTGTCTCCTGGGGTGTTTGTGGAGGGAGGGAGAAGGAGGGGACCTCCCAAGGGCTCAGATACCCCCATTGATTCTCTATTTTGTATCTGTTTGTCTCCTTCTGTAGGTGGTGAGGGCCATTAACACTGTCCTGCTGCGCCAGGTCATCCGCCTGGGAGACCTGGACCCAGTCATAGCTGGATTTGCCACCCTGGGCTTCCCCAACTGCAGGGAGGCGATAGATGGAACCCACACCCCCATCTGTGCCCCAGAACACTGTGCTGCCCAGTACATAAACAGAAAACGGTATTTTTCAATGGTTCTGCAGGCCCTGGTTGACCACCCTGGCCAGTTCACAGATGTTTTCGTCACCTGCTAGGGGAAGGTGTATGATGCCCGTGTGTTCAGAAACTCCAGCCTCCACCAGAAACTGAAGGCTGGTACATTCTTCCCCCAGTGTGACTTCAGGGATGGGGATGTTGAGATGCCACTGTGTGCATCATGGGGGATGTGGCCTGCCCCCTCATGCTGTGGCTGATGAAGTCATATACTGGCCACCTGGACCCAAGCAGGGACCTTTGGGCACTTAAGGGCGCGGTTCAGGTGCCTCTTGACCCGCCTCAATGTGGGGGAGCACAACATCCCCCAGGTGATCTCTGCATCTTGTGTTCTCCATTGTGGAGAGCAAGGGGGAGGCCTTCCTTCTGGGGTGGGAGTAGAGGCCAGCTGGGAGGGAAGGGCCTTCGAGCAGCTGTGCACAGCTGCCATCCGCCAGGCCCATCAGGTGGGGGCACGCATCCAGTAGGCCCTGAGGGAGAGTTTCTCTGAAGGACCCCAGTAACTCTCCCCAGGGCCTC
>JANRFK010001158.1:15887615-15914682 GCA_030068395.1 Apalone spinifera
TGGGGACAATAAAGAGAGGTGGTCAGTCATCCCTGGAGACACTGTCCCTGAGGCTTTGCCCTCATCAGCAAGCTAAGATCAACAGTCTTTGGCCCACAGGACGGTGATGCCCTGGGAGCAAGGCCATGTGTGGCCTGGACAGTGGGCCCTGCCTCACAGGAGCCCAGAGTACCATACTTCCCCCCCCACATACACACTCCGTCCCACGGACAAGAGGCAAGGGAAGTATCCAGACACACTGGGATTCAATGGCCGGGAGAGGGACCTCAAGCAGCCTAAGATTCCATTGGGGCCACACACAAACCTGCACCTGGCAGCGCTGTCCCCGGGAGCGGGTGGTGCTTCGAGTGTGCAGGCATGCCTGTGTGCTGTGTGTGGCACTCCAGTGCCTCTGTACGGACCTGCTTGTGCCCTTGTCCCCAGCCTCCTTCCAGTGGTGGCTAGTGGTGGGAGGGCATCCCCCCGGGGTGAGAACTGTGTCTGGACTTCCCAGAGTCTGTAAGCAGGAGCCTGGGGGAGTCTCTTGGGGCTGCGTGGTGCAAACTGGTGCTGCACGTACATCCACATGCATGGACTGCAGCGCAAAGGCCAGGCCGAGAATGTCTAACGATTATTGCATCATAGCCCCTCAGTGCCCACGCTCACTGTGCGTGTGAAAAACAAAGAGCAATCACCTGCTGATTCCTCCCCGGCCTCAGAGAATGCCTGGGAGACATCCAGGCTCTGGGGTACTAGCTCCAGGGTGATGGTGCTGGCCGTTTCTTCCTCTTCCTCCTCCTCCTCCTCCTCCTCCTGGGATGGGACCCCCGGACGGGCGATGACAGATGTCTCCAGCCCCGAGTCCAGGTTGTGGTGAAGTTCATTGTAGTAGGGGCAGGAGTGGGGTCCCGGCCTGGAGTGAAAGCTGTGTTCCTCGGCCCTGGCATAGCCCTGCCGGAGTTCTTTTACTTTACTCTGGACCTGCTCCAGAGGGAGATGGTGGCCCCTTGTAGCCAGGTTCTTGGCCATCCAGCCATAATGGTCCACACTGCACCATCTGGAGTGGAGATCCTCCTCCTCGCTCCACACCTCCAGAACGAGGATCTCTGCCCCAGACCAGGACTGAGCACACCTTTTCCTGCCCCGGCAGGTTCCTGGGAGCCCTGTGCATGCTCCCTAGGAGGGCCAGTGGGCTCTTGGGGGGCTTGTGGCTTGGACATTGTATGGCAGTGGTATTCGTGTGGTGAGTTGCAGCTCCCAGGGCCAGCTTCCTGCCACAAGCCCTGTCCTGGGTGTTTGCAGCTTTAAGAATTGCTACAAGACAGGAACTATAGAATTATGATGGGCGTGGATGGAGTGGCCAGCAGGGCACCTGTGTTATTTCCTGGAGGCCTCTTTTTTCAAAATAACTCCCTCTTCTGCATCCACACACGCCTTTTTCTGAAAAAGCTTTATCCTTGTAGACTGAGCTTTACCACTGTCAGAAAAAGCCCTCTGTTATTTTGACTTTTTGTCGAAATAATGCTATTGCAATGTGGACACAGTATTGTTTTTCTGGAATAACGGCCATTATTCTGGAAAAACACTGCAGTATAGATGTACCCTGAGAGAATAACAGAATCTCTTCCCTTCCCCTTTTTCGCTACAGTGAAATTACATTCCAGTACTGTACAGGTTTAAAAAGGAAGTGAAATGCAGCACCAGAATACCAAATGCTAGCAGCTGGAAGAAATGGAGTATACTCTTTGTAATACAAACCATGGGCGATGACAGTAAGTTATATCACCTGGATTGAAATAATCAAAGTGTGAAGAAATGTTTAATTTAGCAAAACTTCTTAATGCTAGTCATACATGACATACACATTTAACATGCACGCTTTTGAATTTGTCATCAGACAACATATTCCATGAAGACACAGGCATCTCCAAATAAAGAAGTTTGTCCTACAACCAAAAAGGAGCACTTATGAGACTTATGAGACGACTGAGCTCTTCAAAAATGTTACTATAAAGCTTGAGTTACGTTTGAACAAATGACTTGCCAGAGAGCAACGAACTCCAGCAATAATTCCATTTAAGCATTTTGAACTAAATGTCCTGTATACATTTCAGTGGGATGGAGTAAAAATAGCAAATGAAACCTGCCAAGAAAAACATACTTGAAAATGATCTGTTCTTGGGAGGTTATCAGCTATTCAAATGAAAGACAAAACCTTGTTAATTATTTTAAGAAGTAACAGACAGGACTAGGAACTATTATGAAATCTTTTTGAAAAAGTGATTGACCAGTAGCTTACAGCCTGTTTCCATAGTACTAATGTACTGGAAATGGGGCATGCCCATACTGTCAGAGTTTTTATAAAGGAGTTAAAAATAAATGATTCATGAAACATTATATAAACACTATATATGTAGAGAGAGAGAGACTAGAGAGAGACTGCTACAAATTCTGTTTAGCTTCAAAGCTTATGTATTTATCTATCTATCTATCTATAAAAACGGTTGATTTTCTTAACTCCTATTTAGTTCAAAGACACATACATACATATATACGTGTATATATCTTTGAAGCTACATAGGATTTAACAAAATCAACAGTTTTAAACAGTCTAACTAAAACTCTTCCTTTCTGAGTTCTTCAGCACTCATTCTCTTGGGATCCCTTTATTTCACTAACTCTCCAGTCACCCCAATGTCCTCCAAGGTAGGGATGTAAGCGACTAGTTGATTGCCTGATAAGCTTAGGCTTAGCTTAGGCTTATCAGGTAGTCAAGTCACTACTTGACTAGTCGCTTCCCGTCCTTGCTGCCTTAATAGGGGGGAGCAGGAGCCGGCTCCCCCAGCATCATCTCCGCAGGGCGGCAGGGGAAGCAGAGGCGGGTGGGGAAATGGTACGAGCTGGGACTGAGCTCGTGCCACGTCCCACATGCTGTGGCTATGCTTTTTTAAATGTAGTAAGAGCTGCCAGATATAATTTCAAGTACTATTTTGAAATACTTACTGTATACAGCAGGCTTTGACACTTTAGTATTAATACTGCTATATTGTATAAGCTTTGCAACAGCTCTACTTGTCTTGTATTGTGCCATTTTATTAGCAGGCTATCTTTTAAATTACTAGAATTGGCTTGAAAAAATACAATCTTCGTTACAAATATCATGCTTTATGAGACTTCAGAGCAAAGAAAAAGATGTTTGGTTGGGAACTTACTCATAAACTGTTGTCCATCCATTCTCATTACTTTTGGTTGCTAGAAGACCTGTGTTGCCAGGGTATGTCATCAGTGCTAAGTTGTAGCCTTGAGCATATACTCTTTTCAGAACACCATTGCTGCTTATGGTTAGCCAGTATACCTGGCCTCCAGGCACCACTAGCCACAGAGGCAATCCACTAGCATCTCTGCGAATATGAACTGAATTCCCATTGCTGTTAGTGATGGTGGCAATGTCTCCTTCTCCATTGTATGTGAAATTGTAGATATAGTCCCTTGTTATTAGATTCAGTGTGTGAAGGTGGGTCCCATTGGTGGTAAACTGATACAGTTCCTGGTCTGCTGGGGATGCAATCTCATAAATATTCATGTCACTGAGATGAGCCTTGTTTCGACTGACTGCACGGATGCGAATATTGCCAAGATCTGCTATGTACAGGGTGTCATCAGGAGAGACTGCTAGCGAAGAGGGTGCTTTCAGCTTTGCATCTTTGGCATATCCATCATCACCTGGAAAAGATATATAATCACTTTAGGAAGCCGTAATCTCTGTGTTTACCCTATCACAATGTGAGACACCACACTCGGTCTCTAGAATCTTTTATAAGAGTTAGTGAACCATTTTTTCCCAATGAATTTAAAACCCATTATCTAAAATGGTGTAATTCTGAATCAGCATCACTGAAGATTAACAATAAGATGCAATTATCTCAGTTACACCAATTTTGCTAAATCCAAACTCCTGCTGCTGGGAAAACTATTACATTGTAAGATACAAAAGCACTCAATAATGACAGCTGAAGATTCTCTTCTCACTTCTTTCCCACTGCCATATAGTCAAAGAACAATAATTCCATAAATAATATATCAATTCATTAAATAAATAGGAGTGATTTGGATGCAAGTGGAGATTAGTTTATATTAATAAAACCTCAACCCAACAGGCAGCATGTAATAAACTGTAGTGTAGAAAAAATGAGAAATATCAACACAAACTCATGATAATTTTTGTGGCCCAGCTAAACTGAAAGGATCAAAGAGGGAATTTTGGTGATCCTGGGCTCCATTTACCTCCACTAGTGCAATCAGACCTCTTTGCAAGAGAGGGAGCTTCTGCAAGTTGATAGGAAGGAGATTCATCTGCTAGAGATGGGCAAATAGTATTTGCATTATGGCACTATCTAGAAGTTGCCACTAAGGAGGACAGTTTTTAGTTGTATTTGTAGCTTCAAAAAAATCTCACTGTTGTGGAAATGCATTGAGTTGGCATGCTGTTTAGCCATTGTGGCCATGATCCCTTCACAGTCAGCACTGACAACTATCAGAACTGGACAGTACTGCATGGCACATCTGTTCCTCCAGACTTTTCAGCTGAGGCACTGCACCCTAAGGAATGCTGGTAAAATCTTTGTTGTTGAATATGGTCACACTGAGCAGAGACTTTTGAGGTCAATCTCATATATTTCAACCTCGCGTCACTTAGAGGTGCTTTTGTTACTACTGCAGTGTGACATGTCAGTGAACCAAACCCTTTGGACCAGTTGTTTGATTTTATACTCTCTTCGTATCAGATGCAAACAGTGCTTTTTGGTCATTAATGATCTCAGGGCCCTAAGGAGGGGTGTTAATTCCAATGCCCTGGCCAAATTCCAATCTGTGCAATTACAGCCAGCCTATTGACAATTCCTCCCTGTAGTACTGTAATTAGATTCAGTAACTCTGCTTTCTTATCTAAAATGTTGTGCTATGTTGCTATGTACCATTAAACTGCTACCATGTTTCCTGCCAGAGATGACTGCATTGGGGTGGTGGAAAAAGATTGTGAAATAAATTATGGCATTCTCCACTTCCAGAACATTTATGAAGGCTGTAGTAATAATTGGGCTCCCAGCACACTGTTGTGTGAAGGAGGGAGTAGCTTGCATTGCCAGAAGTATTGACTGGCACACATTGTATATGTTGTGCCAAAAGGGTGCTGGCTACACCACTTAAAATGCACAGCAAGAGGAACCATTTGAACATTTCCCATGGTTCAGGCTTAGAGGAGGCATAAAATAGGATTTTACATTCTGTATGAAGCACTTTGGGACACTGGATAAAAAGGGCTATGTGGAATTCAAGTAATTATCATTGAAAGGTAAATTCCAAGTCCTGAGGGAGAATGGCAATATCTGAAAATGGGTAGGCAAAACTGACATATAAGGTAGTCTCAGAGTTACTTCAGATTTGTGTATAAATGAATTAAAAAAGATTTGCTAAATTGTTATAGAACTGTTCAAGTTTTCTTAAGGAAAAAGGACCATTTTACAGTTTTTTTTTCTTGCAGATTCTTTAACTCAAACAAAGACTATGGGCTCTGAACAATATAGAGAAGGGAAATGATTAGCCTCTGCTCACCTGAGAAACAGTCACAATTTGGATCAATCTTGCAGTCACAATCTGTTGGGGCTCCAGCAATTATGGAAATCTCACCATTGGTAGTAACCTGTTGTATGCGATTTATCTTTCTTTCATCTGTCTCAGCAATGTACAGTGTCCCACTGTGAGAGACACTGATTGCTCTAGCTGATTCCAGGGTTGAATGGATTGCCACCTTGCTGACCAAGAAATGATCCATGCCTGGTACCTGGCAGTGAATAGGGCGTCCCGCAATAATTCGCACACGCCTAGTCTCAGAAATCTGCAGTACAATGTTATTGTCCAGTACATACAATGAGTTGTCTATCGGGTTGACTGCAAGGTCTGTAGGCCACTCTAACCGCACCTGAAAAAAGGAGACTAGCTTGAGTAAGTGGTTTCCCTCCTGCCCCAAAAGCACTTTATGTAGAAGTCTCAGGATAGATGAAAAAAAGAAAAGAAAAATAAATGAAAAGAAAAAAAACCCAAATTGTCAATGTTTTCTGCAATATGATCGAGTGGCTCATCTTTATCCAGTTTTCTTACAACATTCATTGTTATTAACTCATGCGGTAGACAACACTCACACAACCTTTAACTGCTGCCTTTTAAAGAGAGAAAAAAGTGATGGATACATCTCAAAATATTATTAGGCATATATGCCATTCAAATAACTAAAAGGGGACCCATTTATAGACATGCTTTTAAATTGTGCTCAGCATGAAGGAATCTAGGCATCTGGTAGTCTTTGGTATTCCATTATATTACAACTTCAAGCATGCTTGTCTGGTTGTTGAAAAAGTTTCTGCAAAGCATTTTCAAATGGTTGGATCATTTCTAGTATCAATATGGAATAAGTGCTTGTTTCCATTTGAACTTAGTAACATTTGAATTTTAAATGTACTACTTGCACAAGTCCATTTGCAAATATAATGGGAATATAATAATACGTACACATTCATGCAAATAAAATTTCACACAATTCATGTCATGCAACATCAGCTAGAAAATTTTCCAAGTTTGAATGTTATTGTTTCAAGGTTGCAGTGAGCTCTGGCAGAGTGAAAAACTAGCAAGAGACTGTCAATGTTACAACACTAACTGACTAGTCCAAAAGAAAAAACCTACAGAACAGATTATTTTTTCAATACTTATTTACTAAGAGAGGAATGTTTAATAAGCATTATCTACCATTACAACTATTAGGGTATGTCTACATTAGCTCATTAATTTGAGCTAGGTAGGCAAATCAGGCAACCGGAGTTGCAAATGAAGCCCGGGATTTAAATATTCTGGGCTTTATTTGCATGTTTCTGTCCTGCCGCCATTTTTAAAGCCCCCTTAGTTTGAATGAACTGCCCGCGGCTACACGCGGCAGTTTAAAGTTAATCCGAACTAAGTCCTTAGTTAGGATTAACTGTTACACCTCATTCTAGTTATTTGAGTGGCATATATGCCTAATAATATTTTGAGATGTATCCATCACTTTTTTCTCTCTTTAAAAGGCACTAAGGACTTAGTTCGGATTAACTTTAAACTGCTGCGTGTAGCTGCGGGCAGTTCGTTCGAACTAAGGGGGATTTAAAAATGGTGGCAGGATGGGAACATGAAAATAAAGCCCAGGATATTTAAATCCTGGGCTTCATTTGCAACTCCAGTTGCCTGATTTGCCTACCTAGCTCAAATTAACGAGCTAGTGTAGACATACCCTTAGCTAGTTAATTTTTCATAACACAATGCAGTATCTAATTAATCATAATTACATAATTGTAATCCTTATATTTATTTTATGACTACCATATTTCAGTGGTGGATTAAATAATTTCTCTGTTTATGGTTACATTTTTGCCCTTTACTATGTGGGAGGGGTAACAATCAATGCAGCAAGATTTTCAACAAAGTACTCAAAATAATGCTAGAGGCATGACTCCAGTGCTAATGCATCATGACCCCTGTGAATACGGCCTGCCAGCTAATGGGTATGACCAACATCCTTCCCATTCATCAAGCTCACATGCTGCTGTCTGCCACCTTAGTGGGGCTGCATTCTGCTATTTTCCAAAGAACAGAGCAGCATGTCCCCTACTGTGGCTGATCCTAGGAATCGTGGCCTTTTCAGCATGCTTTTAGAAGTCGCACTCCTGCTCCTAGTGCTGGCCTGGGGAGAATCTGAACCATAGTTTCTCTACAGAAGGGTCAAATAACAAAAAAGCCACAAAGCTTAAAATTACAGCCTGTTTTTGACTATTGGTGTTTCTGAGAAAAGAACAGATTTCATCTGAAGGGAGATTTTCCAAGTTAAATATTTAAAACATAGTAAGTAAGTAAATAAATCAATAAACTATAACATTTTCCATACAAAAGATTGTGGCAATTATATGTTTTTGCTGCTGCTGCTATTGTGGTTCATTTTTTCACTGTGCTAATTAAAACTGCTATGAATTCAGAGGTTGCAGATGCGAGCATTAAGAATCAGCATTAAGGAATGACAGATGGTGAAGAGTATGGCTATCCCAGGATACCTGCTTCTCTGAGATCTGCTGAGGCATGAGGCTGAAGGTAAAGTCTGTTCAGTTACTCAAGATTCAATTTTTCCTGAATAAGCTCATTCCAAGAAGTATGCTAATGCTGGTTTGATAATTGATATTTTCATAAAGTGAGAGAGAGAGCAATGTGGCTAATATGTCTTGCCCTTTGTGGTTATACTGGCTACACCACAGAATTAGGTAAGCTCACTGAATGATTAGATTCCTTCTGTTACTCAGTCTATTTTACCAGATAGTATAACAACTGTCATTAAGAGTGATGTTGCTGGGTTCAAGATTTCTACTGCAGCAGGTGGCTGAGTCATTCCAAATGCCGACAAATGTGGTGCAACCATTGGAAAGAGATTTTAGTTATAGAGGTGCTGATTTCATTGTCTATGAGACTTTCTGCTTTCTATAAGAGGAGTTAGAGTCGGATTTATATATGGCTTCAGCCTTCGATCTGGTTTGCTCTTTTCAAGTGAGGAATCACTGTGAAGTTGAACTACATAGGAACAGAATACAATGCCTAAAAATATACTTAGAGGACCTGGTAAAATATTACTCGCATTGCAGAGATGTTGGACTTATAAAAAGCAAAGAACACATTAAAGGTAGCAGGAAAGACAACTACTTCCCTGACTTCTTTTCAATAGGTCATCCAAGTATTGAGATGATCTATGATAAACCTTGGCTATGTCAGATCATGTGCTGACTGTGGAAATCTCAAGCTGAAATAATTATTTACACCATAATCATATTTGTTTATTCCAGAAAAAGGAGATGCTCCACCAGAATATTTGCAAAGTCTTGAAGCTGGTTTTTTTTTGCAAGTGGACAATTTGGGTGAACCATGTAGCCTTTGCTCAGTGGCTAATCTGAGATTCTCCTATTATGAGAAAATGTCTGTGACTTTGCAGCCATAATTCAGTGAATTCCAATCTATCAGCTTCTCTGATTTTAGGCTAATAAGAGGTTTTTATGTGACTGTATTTTTAATGTAAGTCAAAGACACCTAAAATCTTGGGACCCAGATCCCCAGCTGAAATAAATCAGCATAGCTTCATTGACTTGAACAGATGTTTGTTGATTTAGATCATCTGAGGATTTATCAGATGTGGATGGGAGCTGTTTTGTGCTTATCAAAATAAACAGCTGAAATATTAGTTGGGGAGACCTGTACATTTTTGGTTACAAAGCATCAATACCTATTCTCTGTTACATTTGTGTAAATCTGAAATCTCTGCTGAAGCTAATGGAGTTACTGTAGTATCAACATTGATATATCAGAGCAGAATTTGGCCAAATAAGCTAATAAGATCTTCATTTTTCCTAATATGAACAGGGGAATTCAGATACATCTGAGCAAACACTGCACCATGTTTGTTAGATTTAATATATCTTGAAAATCCACTGGTTATTCTACCTGTTTGTATTCTTTTTCATCGAATCAAATTACCCTCTGGCAGTTCTCCATGACTAAATAGTTAGGTGGTGTTTTACCAAGTCTAATAAAAAATTACAGAGGACCACACCAATTCTCATTTGATCTAACTGTGCCTCTTAGCTATTAAAAATCTGTTCCGATAAAAAGGCTGTTACCTTTCAAACAATGTAACTGAATGAATGTAGCAGCGTGGATTATCCTGAAGTAAATGTAGGCTGATGGGGGTAACGGCTAAGGTCCAATTCTGCATTCCTCACATTCCCAAATTGTTGGGCAAGAGTCCAGTTTTAATTCATGGGGGATTGACGGTGTTGTGCAATGGAAAGGAATGCAAGGTCAAATGAGAGCTCCAAGAGTGATGCTTCTTGCATATTTATTTTAACATGCAGTTTTCTTGGGACTCTCCATTGAGATGTCAGCTTCTTGTGTTGTCTCTGCTGTTGCTGAGTCAAAGCTTTGTTGGAAGTGCAAAATTTACTACTTTCCTGGCTTTATTTTTAACTCACATGTTTTAGAAAGGAGACATACACTGAAATCATAGATATGTACATGCAAACTTAATTTTCTCTTTACCACATTTTTTCCTCTGGCATAATTATATTACATAAGGTAGGTAACGCCCACTGAATTCAGTGGCAATTTTTGGTGTATTAATATCACTTTCCTGGTATCGTTAGGGTGTTCTTTGCTTTTGAGCCCTTCACTTTATTTTTTTCTTCAATTAAGTTGGCTACTGCAAAAAGTATTACATCTAAATAAAGTTGGTTGCTAAACACAAAATAATGTCAATATTTTGTATGTTTGGCAAACCACTTGTACTCTTTATTTAGTTATATCAGAAGAAGAAAGCAAAAAGCAACCTATAGAACCTAATGAGGGCACCAAAGATTTAAATGTTTGGATCAAGGATTTCTTAGTAATGAAGTATATTTTGTTCATCAGTGATTAAGGCAGGTCACATGAAATTCACAGCATAGGATGCACTAGCTATGGCTGGTTGGTATATTCTGAGTCAATTTCATGTAGCAGCATGAAATCCCTGCCAAAAAGATATTTTTCTCATGGTGCAGCATGTTGTATTACTTCATAGCTATACTGCTCAACCATGAGAACTTCCATTTATCAGTTGCTTATTCCACTTTGGATATGCATCTTCAAACACGATCATTAACGCCTCCATTTTACTTGTGCTACTAATCTTGTTTATCTCTTCCTATTCAAATGGATCTACTGTTTCAATGGAGGCCAAGACATATTTAATCAACAGACTGTCCTTTTGTATTGTCTACTTTTCTCTTCTTGTGTTCAGAACCTTTGCCCATTAAAACCCTTTGTCTGATTTCTTTCATGTAAGATCAGATTTGCACAAAGTTAATTATTGGTCAATTGCTGGAGGCAGGACAGCCTTGCTTTCTAAATTTTCTGCTGGATGCCTTGTTACATTCCCTTCCATTTTCTCAGAGCTGACATCTGTATATATTTTTCATCATTGTTTGACAGTTTACTCTCTTCCAGGATCTTTTCTTTGTTGACAGCAACACTGTCAGTTTCTCACAGAAGCCTAGATTTTTTTAATGGAGAAAGAATTTAGCTTAGTCCATTCAAAAACTTGAAGGACTCTTCCTTAGGCAAGGCTACATCATCCCTCTACTTATTTCATAAAAAGTCTTTGGTTCTGGTGCCCCTGCTGTTCCAGGATTATGCAACTCAATTACAGTAGTTATTGCATTTAAAATGTATGCATTCATCATTCCCTTGCATAAAGGCCACGTAAATGAGCTTTGTGTGAGAGAATTAGGCAGGGAATCAGAATAAAATCTACCTTTGCAACCCATTAGAAGAGCAGTCTGGCAGCCTCTAAAGCAGCTGCTAATCCAGTTCCTTAGCTGGAATAGCCACAGTGGCACCTTCATATCTCCTTGGTCAGAGTTTTGTGCCCACTACCTCTATGTAAACATAGAACTAACCGTATCCAGGCCTCCATTCACTCTCCAGGCTGACTTATTCAGAGTTGAGATGAAACCTACAACTACAGCACAGAAGGGTACAAAGGATTTGTGCACAGCCATGCACTCTACAGAACCCTTGCACAGAGATACTATTGGAATTTTAAGGCAGAGGAGGACATGTGAGTGCCCTCCTTCAAGGGAATACATTTCTTAACATATGAAGTGTCCATCAAGGGAAATGGAAAGAACCCCTTTTCCCTGTTAGGAAGCAGAACCATAAAACATTCTTTGATATTGGATGAATTTAATTTCCTAAATCATAAACTGATAGATGAGACAATTAAAGGGAAGAGGTAACACACATAAATTGTAGTTTTTATGTTTATTGCAAAACAATTTTTATTTTTATATTCATGGATCAAAAGCCTTTTAGAGAAGATGTCATTCCCTGTGACATCAACTTTAAATGGCTCAGTTAAATGTCTTACCACGTCCTTTATCACTAAAATAACTAAACACATTTACAACCCCTGCCTTAAGTTCCTCCTCTCTAACTCCATCCTCCAATTTGGTTTCTTCTCCTTTCATTCCACTCAAACTGCTATCACCAACCAAGCCTAAAAATCCCACAAAACACAGAGGAAGTATACATTTTTCCTGCTGAACAATTCAAGCCATTGTGAGTAAAACACTCTGAAATTGTGCTTATAACAGTGTGTTAAGCTGAATACAGAGTCAAACTCAAGGTCTCTGCCTTAAGAATCAAAGTTTCCTATGGACTTGGCCAAGACTTCCCAGGATTTACCTATTTCAGTGTATCCTAATCTCTCTCAACAGCTATATTCTTCATTCTGATTCTGGACTAACCGCATCATAGGACAGAGCTTTCAAAACAAAATCTGGACTAATGAAACTGTTGATTATGAGGGTGAGTTTTGGCAGAATTTTCTCAGCAGCTAGATGGAGGTTGTAGAATTCACTCATACTATGGAGTGAAATGAATAACACCACTGCTTTCAGAAAAAAAGAGTAAGGTTCATTACTATGACAGTTTTCCCACGAGGACTATATCATGAAACAAGCAAGCCCAAGCAAACAAAAATTTCACCTATGCAAGGAAGAGAGACTGAGGAAAGAATTAGGCATTCTGTATTTTTTGATTATGGCAAGTTGCCCCTATGGAAAATTCCTGGAATGTAATAGGGATGAAACCAATAGGTTGCTATAGAAATAGCTGTATAGGAATTAATCTACAGCCCTGCAGAATTTAATAGTAAATACACCCCTTTTACAGTTTTTTATCATCTTATAGTATTGTAGAGCAGGGACAGAATTCTCTAATAATATGTATAGAATGGTCCAAGAGAATCTATAGGAAAGTTTGCATTTTTCTAATAAATTCCATAGCACTTTTCCATAAGAGTATAAAAAATCCTAAACAGATCAGCAGACATAAGGTGATTCCTAATACTCAATCCCATTACATATGAGTCAGGTTTTGGGAACAAAAGATGTGCCCAAATGTAAAAAATATTATCATGTGAAATCAAGGAAAACATATATCCAACAAGATTATTGAGATTATATAGAGAAGATTCAAATCTCCATAGAAAAAAACCTCAAGGTTCATTTTATTCACTAAATCTTGTAAAATATTCTGGAATCTAATTTTTGATACATATTTACATAATAAATATTTTAACTATACAAAATCAATGTCATTTAAATATCTGTCATCCAATATTGAAAGCAAACAAGTACTGATGTTTACTCTCTAAACAGCCAATAATAATTAGGCTGGTTGTATTATTCAAGACAAACAAGAGATTGTGTTACATGTAGAAACACTCAAAGGTGATTAATATTCACATTATTGGGGCTTTTGAGAAAACATACTGGAAAATGTTGGAATCACAACCCAGGTATTGAGGAGTACCCTTGTTTTAAGTTGATGTCAAGGCAGGGTGTTTGTTACTGCTGTGGCATCTGTTTGGACAGTTATAAAGGCAAGCCTGGGGCAGATGTGACATAGACGAATCTATGACAGTCAATTTGCCAGTTGTGCCAATATCCACTTATAATCAGAAAGCAAGGGGCTCAGGATAAGATGAAAACATGCTTCGTTTCCTTGATACAAAACATCTCAGAGCTAAGTCTTTCAAAAATGGCAGGATTGTGGGGGGAGCCTGCATGGCCCTATCTTAACTAAAGCATGGATGCCTCTCTTGACCAAAGTATGGATGTCTGTCTTGATCAAATTATAGATCTCTAACAAAACATAACCCAGGCCTGTTTTGAGCCTGTTGCAAGTAGGCAAGGCTGGGGGCTTTGAGGCAGGAATGTTTTTGCACAATCATACATATTCAGCAAAGTACAGCATGACCATGCCAAAAGAACCAAGAGGAAACGGATATATTTTATTTCTGATAAGCAAAAAGCAGATGCAGCCATAAAACTGTTAACCATGCACATAGTTTTAAAACATCTCGAGTAGAAGGGTGTACCCCCCCCAAAAGGGCATTTTAGGTATCTGACACAATATGTAATCAATTACAGATATTATTAGAATGGCCAAGTTGAGTATAAATTATAATATAAATATAGATGTAGGAAGGATAATCAGTAGGAGGGACTGGGCAAGGTATCCCCATATACCTTGCTTGCAGCAATTAGAAGCTGAACCATTCATACTGGCAGATGCATTCTGGGCACCTCTCCGGGTGGGGAAAGAACGAGGTCACAACCTCCTGTGTGGCAATTTTAAGACTGCTTACAGTTGAATTGCACATGATTTATAGAAATAAGTACATAGAATCATAGAATACTAGAACTGGAAGGGACCTCGAGAGGTCATCGAGTCCAGTCCCCTGCCCTCACTGCAGGACCAAGCACTGTCTAGATCATCCCTAACAGGTGATTGTCTAACCTTCTCTTAAATATCTCCACTGATGGAGATTCTACAACCCCCCTAGGCAATTTATTCCAGTATTTAACCACCTTGACAGGCAGGAAGTTTTTCCTGAAGTCCAACCTAAACCTCCCTTGCTGCAATTTAATCCCATTGCTTCTTGTCCTATCCTCAGAGGCCAAGGAGAACAATTTGTCTCCTCCTCCCTATAACACCTTTTAGATACTTGAAAACCGCTATCATGTCCTCTCTCGGTCTTCTCTTTTCTAAACTAAACAAGCCCAGTTCTTTCTTTCAGTCTTCCCTCATAGCTCATGTTCTCTAGATGACCTTTAATCATTCCTGTTGCACTTTTCTGGACCTTCTCCAATTTCTCCATATTTTTCTTGAAATATGATGCCCAAAATTGAGGCCTAATCAACACAGAGTAGAGCAAAAGAATGACTTCTCGTGTCTTTTTCACAACACTCCTGTTAATGCATCCCAGAATCATGTTTGCTTTTTTTTGCAACGGTGGCACACTGTTGACTCATGCTTAACTTATCGTCCACTATGACTCCTAAATCCCTTTCAGCAGTACTCCTTCCTAGACAATCACTTCCCATTCTGTATGTGTGAAACTGATTGTTCCTTCCTAAGTGGAGTACTTTGCATTTGTCCTTATTAAACTTCATCCAATTTACTTGAGACCATTTCTCTAGTTTGCCCAGTTTATTTTGAATTATGACCCTATCCTCCCAAGCACTTGCAACCCCCCCCCACTTTATATTATCTGCAAACTTAATAATCATAGTCTGTATGCCATCATCTAAATAATTGATGAAGATATTGAACAGAATCAGCCCCAAAGCAGACCCTGTAGAACCCCACTTATTATGCCCTTCCAGCATGATTGTGAACCGTTAATAACTACTCTCTGAGAACAGTTATCCAGCCAGTTATGCACCCACTATATAGTAGCCACATCTATGTTGTATTTCCCTAGTTTATTGATAAGAAGAACATGCAAGACCGTGTCAAATGCCTTACTAAAGTATACCACATCCACCACTTCTCCCTTATCCACAAGACTTGTTATCCCATCAAAGAAAGCTATCAGATTGGTTTGACATGATTTGTTCTTTACAAATCCATGCTGGTTGTTACCTATCATCTTATTGTTTTCTAGATGTTTGTAGGTTAATTCCTTAATTACTTGCTCCATTATCTTTCCTGGCACAAAAGTTAAACTGGCTGGTCTGTAGTTTCCTGAGTTGCTCTTATTTCCCTTTTTATAGATGGGCACCATAGTTGTTCTTTTCCAGTCTTCTGGAATCTCTCCTGACTTCCATGATTTTTCAAAGATGATAGTTAAAGGCTCAGATACCTCCTTTATCAGCTCCTTGAGTATGCTATGATGCATTTTATCAGGCTCTGTTGACTTGCAGAAATCTAACATTTCTAAGTAATTTTTAACTTGTTCTTTTATTTTAACTTCTAAACCTACCACATTTGCACTAGCAGTCACTATGTCAGGCATCCTGTCACCATCCATGTTCTTGACGAAAACTGAAACAAATAAGTCATTAAGCACCTCTACAATTTCCAAGTTCCCTGTCCATGGTCTTCCTCTTGCTCCTAATATATTTGTAGAACATCTTCTTTTTTTCCCCCTTGATGTCTCTAGCTAGATTTAGCTCTTTTTGTGCCTTTGCTTTTTCTAATCTTGCCCCTGCATACCTGTGTTGTTTGCTTATAATCATCCTTTGTAATTTGACCTAGTTTCCACTTTTTATACTACTCCTTTTTATTTTTAGATATTTTAAGATCTCCCAGTTGATCCAAAGTGTCTCCTGCCATACTTTTTATCTTTCCTACGCAGTGGAATAGTTTGCTTTTGGGCCCTTAATAATGTCCTTTTAAAAAACTGCCAACTCACTTCAATTGTTTTTCCTCGTAGTCTTGCTTCCCATGGGACATTACCTATCAGCTCTCGGAGTTTACTAAAATCTACCTTCTTGAAATCCATTGTCTCTGTGTTGCTGTTCTCTCTTCTACCATTCCTTAGAATCAGGAGCTCTATGATTTCATGGTCACCTTCTTCCAAGCTGCCTTCCACTTTCAAATTTTCAACCACTTCCTCTCTATTTGTTAGAATCAAACCAAGAACAGCTTCTCCCCAGTAGCTTTCTCAACCTTCTGAAATAAAAAATTGTCTCCAATGCAGTCCAAGAACTTATTGGATAATCTGTGCCCCACTGTGTTGGTTTCCCAACATATGTCTGGATAGTTGAAGTCCCCTAACACCACCAAATTCTGCGTTTTGGATGAGTTTGTAAGTTGTTTAACTATGTATGTCTATATCCTTAAAGCTGAATACTTTGTGCATTTTTCTAGGTGTAGGTATTCCTATATTGTCTGTGCTATATACCCCATTTAGTGGAATAGATATATGTGAGTCTATATTGTTTCTTTTTGCTATTTTCTGTATAATAAAGTTAGAGGCAGAGCTTGTCCTTGGTGTCTTTTAGCTCCTTTCATATATGATATCTCAAAGACACAACAAGGATAGTGTGTACTGAGTACTTAAAAACTTCAGTTGATTACAAGACATCAATATTCATCCTTATAATTATTAAAAGAAATCAATAAAGTAACAACATGACCCTGCAAAGATGTAACCAGATGCAAAACATCACATGATGAGTAAAGTTATTGACTACAAAGAGGACTACTCCCAAGACATGAAGTTAAGCATCTACTGTACCTTAAATCTTTGCAAGACTGTAATTTAAACACACGTCAGACCCCTGGAACAGTAATTCTAGCATATCTTCCAACATGTCCCCCCTTGCCATTTTCTCTTCATTACCTATTTTTTAGCTCCTCCTCTTTCTCTTCATTTTGCCTCCTCTTTCTCCTTCCTTGCATTTCTCCAATATGTCCCCCTATTCTTCTGTTTTCTCACCTTTCAGGTTTCTTTCCTTTCTTACCAGGAAATGTACAGTTTTCCTTGCAAATGGTTAAGCTGAAACATGCTGCAGCAAACTAGAGGAACAACTCACATGAGTCACACAGGGTTTATAGGATAGGCCCTATCCTGGCATTCAAACTTTGGACAGACCTTTTATTAAACCTTCCAAGGGGTTTATTACGGGAAATAAAGTGAAGCTTTGGTCTCTTGAAACCATGATATGGATTCATAAATTTAGTAGTGAAGAGTCATGAAGTAATCTAATAGTCTTTAGTCAAAGATTTGTTTGAATATAGGTGGAGGAAGAGATGTACATACAGATGAAGAATCTAACAGTGTCATGACTTTCCTCACTTCTCATTACATGCTGTTCAGTTTCTCATTTTGCTTCGAGGGTTTGATAGAATAGATAATGAATGATGTTCAGACATTTATGATTTTCCTGCAATGTGACCTACATTACTAAACTTCTTAAATTAAATCTCCAAAATGGCACCTCATTTTGCATATCCTCCCCGTCCCAAAGGAATGTATCAGCAGGATATGAAGGCCCAATTTGCAAAAGCAAAATGTCCTTCAGTTGTTTTAGCTAATTGGTTTATAAATGTTGTTATTGTTAGTAGAACATATTATACAAGATGCTGCTCATTGTTGTTCTATTTATATTTCTCTGTGTCACAAATTTGATAATGCATGCCTAAAAACTTAACCTCTTAATGGTGCTCTTTAGTAGGAAATTGGTCAATTTTTTTTGACACTCACCTCTTGCAACCCCATTATCTCTCTCAACTTGTAATATAAAAGGAGCTTCTCTTCTCTTTCACATTATTTTGTTCTCACATTTGTTCTCTCAATTGCCATGCTGTAGCTGCTATTTGTGATCTCCCTCCTTTATGTGTCTGCTTTCTCCCTCACTTCCTCTGTTGACTTCAACCAGGTTACAGGGTAACTTAGGGCAGAATTTAGTCCTATGGATAGGGTCCTACCAAATTCATGATCTGTTTTGAACAATTTCATAGTCATAGGATTTTAAAAATAGCAAATGTCATTATTTCAGCTATTTAAATCTGAAATTGCATGGTGTTATAATTGAATAAAAATGAATTGTGGAGGGGTCACAAGGTTATTGTAAGGAGGGTGTAGTACTGCTATCCTTATTTCTACACTGCTGCTGGAGGCAGTACTGCCGTCAGAGCTTGGCAGCTGAAGAACAGTGGCTGCTGGTTGGGAGCCCAACTCTGAAGACAGAGCAGCTGCCAGCACCAGCATAGAAGTAAGGCTGGCAAATTATGGTATTTCTAGCCTTACTTCTGTGCTGCTACTGATGGGGTGCTGCTTACAGAGCTGGGCATGTGGCCAACAACTGCTGCTCTCTGGCCACCCAGCTTTGAAGGCAGCACAGAAGTAATCATGGCAACACCAATCCCCACTCCCCAAAATAACCTTGCAACCCTTCCCTACAACCCCTCTCTACAACTTTTCATGGTCCATAGCCCATTTTTCTTGGCTGTGAATTTGGTAAGGCCTTACCTATGCCTTATAAAAAGTAAATATTTTCAGTCTCTTCAGACTTATCACATTTTGTACAGCTTGGGCCTTGAAAACTAAGAACTATGAAGGCAACAAAGAAAATAATACTCTTGTAGTTTTCTCTCTTGCTAATAAGTTACGAAGACCTGACTTTTTGTTGCTGTTGTTGTTGCTGTTCTTTGGTGAGTTCCCCAGACCACATGCAACATGTGTGTGTGAATGGTATTTCATATTCATTGTCAGGGAAATTTGGCTCTGATGAACTGATCATTCCTTCCTTCTGATATTCTAAAATTACATCCAGAAAAACAAGTTTATTTCTATTTAGGGGTATGACTGCATAAGCAACACAGGCACAGCTATTATTATTATTATTTAAGGGTTTGATCTTGTGAGGCGCTGAGTTGCCTTAGCTCCCACTAATGAAAGGCAACTTACAAAACCAAAAAAGAGTTATGCCCTGTATAATCTTACTTATGATGTGAAAAAAAGATCAGTAAAGGGTTCTTCCTTCCCTTTCCCAACTGCTAAGAGGGACTCCTCCTCCAGCTTGTTTTTGCAATTAAAATGTGGGTCCTGATTACTAGTTTTTCCTTAAAAAATTATCAGAGAAATAGCAGAGAAAAAGGTTTATGTCATCCATTGATAATAAAGAAAAGCATTTCATTTTTAACTTAATTTCTTTAAAGAGGGATCTTAGTGATAGTTGAAGGTCTAGAAATGAGATTTTTTTGTTTTGTTTATCGATTTCAAGAATAACAACAGCAACTGTCTTTCTGCAAAATCCTTCTTAATGGTGCTCAGATACTGTTTACAGTATCATCTGCTAAACATGACTGAACTAACAGATCATCATAAGCCTCAGAGAAGGAAGACAAAAACAAAAGCTAAATCTAGTTTTGTACTGATCTGGTAAAATGAAAATAAAGTGGCTGACCTTTCTCTGTTTAATAGAAGGGTCTCCAGCACAATTTGAATGTAGAATTCCTATTAGGAAGCTTCCATAGCTCCTATATTTACAGGAATACTAGATATGTTAAAGAATGTTTCCTAAATTACCTTTTTAAATATACATTTTTTTTATATTATCATACCATCCAAATCAATAGACATGAGCTCATTTTATTTCTCTCTCTTGTAAAACAACCAAGCTGATAATCCAAGGGCTATTTTTAAGGAATGTGTTTAAACAGAAACAAAGTAAATGCTGAAGTTAAATACGATGAAAAAAGGGGATTGGTCTCTGGACCACTTCACTCCCTTATCACACAGACTCTTCCTCCTCATAGTGGGTGGGTTTTCTACTCTGACCTTTTCTTTAACATGTGAAGGAGAGGCAGAATTATGTACCAGAAGATGTAGACTTTCCAGTGGAACAAGTGGCTTAACTTTGTTAATTAATAAAAGGATGAAAATGTCTAAACATGTCAATGGCAAATTGCTCAACTGATCAGGAAAGTGGTTCCACTGAGTTTAAGTAAAAAAGTTGTAGCTTCATCAATAGCAAAAAATGTAGTGAAACTTCTCGGGAGTGTGTCTTCCTTCAGCCTGCAAGTAGATCTATTAATCTCCCCAAAGAAATAAATATGATCCTGCAATCCCTTTTTTATGTTCCATGCTCAGCACTGTTCAAAAGTATTTCACTCTAAAATCAAATGAAATTTTATATTGGCAGCTCTATGTATATGCATCTGACTCTCATTCATGGGCTCTTTCTTCTGTCTTCCACGTAATCTTCTATTGCATCTGACTGCATATCAGCAGAAGTCATGTAATTAACTGCTTTATTTATTCTGTAAAACAGGTTCTCACATTTTTCTTCAAGGAATATCAGAGCATTCTAGAAGCTATTATAGACCTATTCTATTCCATTCAATAGGTCTTCAAGCATGCAAATTTGTCCCCCAGCAGACATTGTTAATGGCCTGCCTGCCTGCAACCCTTCTGACTGCAAGAGGTTTGTCACTATTTACATTTGTGACATCTTAAGTCACATTTTAATCCATTCCATTCAGCTTTACTCTCACTTTGCAGCATTCTCTCTCATCTTGAGCACATTATGAATAGAGTTCCCTCTGGCAATTTACAAAGATTTAAAAGTGGGGTGTCCTGTGCTTCAAATGCTCTCAAAAAATATCTCTATATCTTCTGCTTTTTCCTCCTACTTATCATTCTGACATATATATCTTAATTTGATCTGCATGAACAGAGCATCAATATAAGTAAATCTTGTCACATTTTTGTGAAGAAGTAAAATATTCTGTAGTATCACTTTGAATTGTAGGTGTAGCAAAAGAATATATATGGGATCCATCAAATGGAGAACTGCCAAACAAAGGTTGATGAAGTGCAAATGTCAAGACAGAAAATCTTCAAATAAGAACTTTCAGTTTAGGACACAGTGGTGATAGTTACAAACTCTATCAATCAGTCAGAAGCTATCATTTTGGCAAAGAGTCATCAATAGCGGAACTGACATTAGTGAAGGGTCAAGACCATGGTTTACAAGCTAAGGAAGAGATTTTGGAGTTGATTCTCCACTGCCTTGCACCTTTGTAGTTATTTGTATTTGTATAGGCTGCAGCAGTGAAAGTAACTTACAATTTCTTACAGGTACTATCCTATTGCAACCCGGATTCATGCCAACTGTTTAACTAGCTCCCTGATGGCTTTTGCTGTCACTCAGCTAGCTCTTGCTGAAGCTGCATATCTGGGCGCACCTGCTTACTTTAATCTCTGATGGGCTGAGTACCAGGTGTGTATGAAATGCTATCAAATAAAGACCTATAGCATTTTATGCTGTGTAGAGGGGAAATGACTAAAATGCATGGCAATAAAGAATCAAGTAACATAGTTATCATGGGTACAAGGCACATGATGGAATTGGAAATTGGCATTTCTACCAACATTCCATCTTCAGTTTTCTGCACAGCAGTGAAGATAGAAAGAAGTAAGGCCTTTATCATTGTTCTTGATTTTTCTTCTTTTACATTAAATTTTGGCCTACTACAGAGTAAAATTATGTTAGCCTTTGTTAGAACCAAACATTTTGTAGGGGGTTGATTCCCCTCTCATTTACAATTGTAAATCCAAGAAACTCCACTGAACTGTAACATTGTAAAACAGGTGTAAGCAAGAGCAGAATAAGATCCTATTAAGTTTCCCCAACAGCTCTTCTGAGTCATTTAAATCATAATCAGTAACAATTGTGATGCTTCAGAAATGGGCTTCTCATAAGCAGTGGGTGTTAATTGTGCCATATTTTCTTCTGCCAGTTTGATCAATTAGGCAAGTGATAATTACAGCCAGATTTTCAACAATGCTCACCACCTACAATTGGGCCACATTTTCAGAAGAGCTCAGTTCTCATTTATGTACCAAGATAAGTGTCCAGATTTTAAATATAAACTAGCACATTG
The DNA here is from genome assembly GCA_030068395.1 of Apalone spinifera. Taxonomy (NCBI): domain Eukaryota; kingdom Metazoa; phylum Chordata; order Testudines; family Trionychidae; genus Apalone; species Apalone spinifera. Next base: position 15,909,936 of record JANRFK010001158.1, read on the forward strand.
GGCTCTTGAAAATCTGGCCACCAATGTCTCAAAGAGACCCATTAGGTGCTTTTGAGCCCTTTTGAGAATCTGGCCCTTATTCTGATACTAAAAAAGAATTGACTGTTTTTGAAATTCTGTCTTCAAATGCAGATTCTGAGTACTTGGAATGTCTGGCCCTGAACTGTTTTTGAAAATATGTCCTTTAGTAACTAGACTAAGTACACTAAATTCATTTGACTAGTCTGAGAACACTAAATTCATTTGACTTGCTTGTAATCAAAACAGAATTCAGCTATGTTCTGTACAGGTAAAAGAGGAACAAATTCATCACAGAGCTACATTGACCCAATCTCCTTTTCCTTACAAATGCAGAATGAAAATGCATTAGTCAAGTCTAAGATGGAAATAAGTGACCTGTTTTTAATGATTTTTAAGACATATTTCTGGTCAAAACTGGTACTGAAATATGTGACTAAACTTTTTCATAATCAATTCACCTATCAAAGGGAAAGTTCTATTTATATGCAGCAGTATTTTCAGTAGTCAATTATACTCCATGTTTACTCCAAAAGTAGTTTGGTATTTCAGTAAGGGCATGTCTACACTACACGCTTATTTCAGAGTAAGCTATTTTGAAGGAAATACTCCAAAATAGCTTATTTCGAAATAGAGCGTCTATACAGCGTCTACACAGCACTGAGCTATTTCAAAACAGAGCATCCAAACTCACTGGATGCTGAATTGCATTCAAGGCCACCCGGAAGCACTTACTTCCTGGAGCTGCTGCCTGAGACTCGAGCTTAAAGGAACCCCCTTGTAAAGCCATGTTTCAGGTTCTTCTCTTTTGTCTACCTCATTGAGACAGCCAATTTTTTTCTCTGCCTGATCTGGTTGCCCTTGTGGACACCTCAGCCCTCTAGACATGGAGCCAGACCTGCCTCCCAGCAGTTGACGGGTCTTATGTGTCTTGGTGACCTCCTGTAGTTTCTGTGGGTGACTTCCTGCCCTTCAGGAACAGGACCCCCAGCTCATTGTGGGGCAATTCCTCTCTGCTCTCTGGGTGCTGCTCATGCTGCCCAACCCTCCCATCATCTCCTGTACATTGTGCACTGCTACCTCGGGCGGCTGGACACTAGCTCCTACTGGTTGGATGGGATTGTCCTGGAGTGGTGGGATGACCAGCAGTGGTTCCAGAATGCCCTCAAACGATAGGATACCCACATGAGACCCACTATCTACCCCCAGAAGCAGGTTGCCTTTGCCCATCTGGAAGCTTACCATGCTGGACAGCTACTGATCCATCAGGAACCAGTTCGGCATGGGGAGATCGATTGTCAGGGCCATCCTCATGCAGGTTTGACTTTCTTACTATTGTCCTAGGAAGAAGGTGAACTGAACTGCTAGAGTGGGGTTCTGTAGGGAAGGTGGAGTGGTGGTGGTGAATGATGGGTGGAAGTTCCCCTCTTGCCTTCACAAAGCCCTGATGGTGGAAGGGGCAAGTCGGGCTTGCTCCTGGTGTGTGTGTAAGGGAAGGAGGTGGGCCTCCCGATGTCCCTGGCAACCCTGTGATTCTGTTTGTCTCCTTCTACATGTGGTCAGGGCTATCAACACCATCCTGCTGTGCAGAGTCAGCAACCTGGATGACATAGACCCCATCATTGCCATGGGCTTCCCCAACAGCGGGTGTGGGGAGGAGGGCTATTGACAGCACCCACATCCCCATCTGGGCCTCTGACCACTGGGCACCTGAGTACATTAATCAGAAGGGGTACTTTTCGATTGTCCTGCAGGCTGTTGGGTGATCGGGAAGGGCACACGATGCATATGTCTTCCAAAACTCTAGCCAGTTCCAGAAGCTGCACACCAGCACCTTTTTCCTTGACAACATCATCAGAGTTGGGGATGTAAACATGCTGGTCTGTGTTGTAGGGAATGCAGCCTACCCTCTGCTTCCCTGGCTCATGAAGCCCTATACTGGACACCTTGACCCCAGCAAGGAACATTTTAATGCCAAGTTCATCAGGACCCATATTGTTGTTGAGGGCACCTTCAGGCATATGAAGGAGAGGTTCCATTGCCTCCTCATCCAGCTAGACCCCTCAAGCAGAATGTCCCCCAGACAGTGGCACTATGTTGTGTCCTCCACAACCACTGTGAAAGGAAGGGCAAGATGTTTCTGCCAGGGTGTGGGGAAGAAGCTGACCAGATCAACAGAATCTTTGAGCAGCCACGCATAGCTGCTATCCAGCAAGCCCATCAGAGGGCTGTGCAAATCCGTGAGGCCTGAGGGAGAGCTTCTCACAAGGACCCCAGTGACACTCTCCTCTGGGCTTCCCCACAAGGGGCCTGTGCATTGCCCCTCTTTGGCTTTCCTCTCACCCCCCTCCCTTCCTCTGCCCTCCCTTTCCCTCCTCTTTCCCTGCAGAGACAATAAATTGTACTTTTTCTTTGGAAACAATCAACTCTTTTATTTTTATTGGGTGAATGTAACTGGGAAGAGACTGGGGAAAGAACCTGGGGAAGGGTGGGTGAAGGAGGAGGTGGGGGAGGAAGGAGAGGGTCCGGGCTGGAGCTGGGAGTGGTGTCTGCGTCGGGTGATGCCACTGCCTACTCTCAGTGTCCACGGGGGTAGGTTGAGGGAGAAGCTGGAGGGCCAGAATCCAGCGCGGGAGAGGCCATTGGGTGGTTGATGACTGAATGGAAGGCTGCACAGATGGATCAGCCCCGCTGCAGAACTTTCCACCAGGTGTCATGGCACAGCTGCAGGTCCTCCTCCAATCATGCCAGTCCATGGAGTGCTGCAGGACTTGCAGGGCTTGCAGGGCAGCAATATGCTCCCTCATTAGCCCTCTCATGCCAGTGGATCATGCGCAGTTGGGGGGTTGGCATATGAAGTGGCTGTCTGCCACCTCCACCTGTGTATGTCTATGGAAACTAATGCCACTCAACTGATGGGCCTTCCCAAGTATCAAACGTTGCCTGGGAGACATCCAGGGTGGGAGAGACCAGCTCCAGGGCGAGTATGACTTACTTCATGGCTGGCTAGCACCGTCACACTGCTGGCCTTGTCCAGCTCCTCTTCCTTCTTCTCCTCCTCACGGGAAGGTGAAAATGGCATCTCCAGTCCTGGGTCCACTACTGAGGCGGGGGAAGGGACTAACCTGCCCCCTGAGATGCAGAAGAGCTACTTATAGCAGAGGCAGGTCTGGGGTGTCACCCCAGAGTGAGAGCTGTGCTCCCTGGCCTTGGCATAGGCCTGCCTGAGCTCCTTCACTTTCATGTGCACCTGCTCCTGAGTGTGCAAGTGGGCCCTTGGCCCATAGATGCCAGCATTCCTGCGACTGGTGCAGAGAACCTGGAGGCTTTCCTCCTTGCCCCAGATCTCAATGAGGTCCAGGATCTCCGCACCAGACCAGGAAGGCATGCACCTCTTTCGTTCACTGGCTGGGTCCTGGGAGCTGGCTGCCTGCGTGGCTTCATACAGGAAGCACTCAGTTGGAGCATGGGTATGGCTCATGGCTGCAGGGACAGCTGTGCAGGCTGCTGCTTTATTGCTCAGGGCTGTCAGGGCCTGCAATGTGCCACAAGTTCTTTCCCCTGAAGCTGCGCCTTTAAAGCCTGCAGAGGAAGGGGAACTATAGAGTTTTGCTGAGTGTGGACAGAGGGGCCAGCAGGTCACCCATGGAAAGGGGTGGAGGCCCCTTATTTCAAAATAACCCCATATGCCCTGTCTACACACCCTATACTGAAATAGCTATGTTCAGAATAGGCATTATTCCTTGTGAAATTAGAGTTATGGACTCCAAAATAAGCCGCTCATTATTTCAAAATTATTTTGAAATAGTAGGCTTGTAGACACTTGCATAGTTATTTCAAGATAATGCTAGTTATTTCAAAATAATGCTGCTGTGTAGACATGCCCTAAATAAATAATACTCATTTTGAACAAGTCATTCATTTTATTGTCAGAGCAAATTAAAATTTTAGAGTAGATTTTATTAACCTAGTTCACAAATTCTTCTTAAATACATAATTTGTGAATAAACCACTTATTCCTGAGGTAAATGCTATTTGAGATTTAGCCAAATATAATTGAATATAGTGATGGCAAAGTCTGCTCTTAGTTACAGTTATGTCACCTCTTAATAGTTAATGGTGATGAGGGTGTATCTGAGAGTAGATTTTGATCAAATAATCTCTCATCTACAGAGATACAATTCCAGGATAAATTAATTGTCATCAACTTAATTGTAGAGTAATTTAATTGACAAGCTGATTTACCTGCATGACTGAAAACAGAATTTGGTTCAATGATACCATAGGACATTTAATCTGGGGCATTCATTTGGGGGCTATTTAGCTATATAAACTGTGAGCAAAATCAATAGGATAAGTAATAAAAACAAATAGGTACTTCTATAAATTGCAGATACAAATTCCAGGGCTTTTATCTGGAAAGATTCAATAGATGAATGGTGAAATGACATTAGTGATACAATGTATGTGGGATGGATTTAATACCTCATTTTGATTTCTAAAAAAGGAATTAGATCCTTTTGATGCCTTTTTAAAGGTAAGTACTTTTAGGTGCCCTTTGTAAAGATACCTTTTAATCCCAATATCTGGTATATTTATTGGGATGCATTCTGAATTCATTTCATAATTATTTTAGTTTTTGCAATCAAGATACATCTAGATCACACAGTTTGTTACAGCTTTTGCACCACTATGTGATGATAAACATGTAGGCTACGTCTACACAGGC
>JANRFK010001158.1:15914782-15933159 GCA_030068395.1 Apalone spinifera
TAGTGAAAACCATTTCCATGAATAGTACTGTTTATAGAACACCAACCTTGAACCAGTTGGTTTTAATTACCAGAACTCATTTTCCTTTTTTCTTTCACATATGGAAAGGAGCTAACCTGTCAACATGGCAGTGCAGAACAACATGGACTAGGGAAAGAGCTCACTCAGAGGCATGCTTTTCCTCACCCATGATACTTTAGATGCCTGAGTTCCTTGGAATAGGGCTCCATTGCAGATCCAGAGCTAGGAAGCAAGGTATCAAGGGAGCAGATTCTCTGAATAGTGCGATTCCTGACAGATTTACAGATATCTGATCTGGTATCTAATGCTACACATATGCTTCAGGCAGTTGCTATAAGTATATCCAAGTAGTACTTAAAATATGCTCCAGGCATAATTAATTCCTGCAAAGTCTCATTCTTTAGAGTTACTGAGATGGCAGATAATAGCTGCATGATTATGGGCATAGGCAGATGTGGGCAAGGCATGGGTCATCAGCGATGACAAGAAGTCCATGTGTAATCCAGGGCATCCACTAGTTTGGCAATATGAATCCCTGGCACTTTCTATGTGAGATAAGAATAAAGCTTTCTCCCTGATGGGGCAAGCAGTCTGATTTGGATGTCTGTTTCCTACTCTCTGGCTGTGTCTAGACTGGTGCGATCTTGCGCCAGAGCTATGCAAATGGGGCTCAGAGGTGGAATATCGCCGAGCCTCATTTGCATAGCAAATGAGCTGCCATTTTCATGGAAGAGGCTCTTGTGCAAGATGGGGCTGTTTACACTGCTCCTTCTTGCGCAAGAAAAACCCTCTTGTGCAAAGCCGTTATGCCTGAAAATAATCAGCATAACGGCTTTGTGTAAGAGGGTTTTTCTTGTGCAAGAAGGGGCAGTGTAGACAGCCCCGTCTTGTGCAAGAGCCTCTTCTGCGAAAATGGCGGCTCATTAGCTATGCAAATGAGGCTCAGCGATATTCCGCCCCTGAGCCTCATTTGCATAGCTCTGGCGCAAGATCGTGCCAGTCTAGACACAGCCTCTGTGGTAGGGTTTTGCCCCATAAGACCAAATTTGGCCCATAAATACCACTGTGGCTTCACAGGGAAGCTTGTTATACACAAACCAGGAGATTAATCCTGCATTCCTTGTGTGCCTGAAACTCCCTTGACTTCAAGCAATGCAGGATCAGGCCCTCATGGTAAGCTGCAACCATTAAAATCCTTTATAGGAATTAGACACAACTCAGAGGGTTGTTCTATAAATATATATCAGCTGTGGTTTACAATGTCAAAATATTAAAATACATAGGAAAAAATAACCCCAAACAACCCATTAGACACTTAGGTATAATCACACGCATCCTAAAATGTAAATGTTTTGAGTTTCAACTCCCTCTAATTGTTTGACGCAAATAAATTTTACTTTACTTTGGAGACAGCATTGAATAAGTAGATACTAGCCTACACCATCTGCCTTTTAGTGTTGCTGCCCATTAACTATTCAATAATTCCTTTTTCTGAAAAGCTGGCTGTTTTGTATATAAATGCCTGTTTGGTTCTGAATATAAACCAGATGGGGAAAGTGCCTTTTTGTTCAATTTGTGTTACGTTGTCTTTGAATTAAGAATTGAAGAGCCCTTTAAAAATGAATTGAAAAGCTGTAGCTTCTGTATCCTGTAGCTGCAGTTTTGTAAGTTCTTCCAGCAACCCATTCATAGTGCTCCATGGCAGAGACCTGGCCAGCAACAATATATCATTTTTCTTCTCTATTAAATGATGCAAGCACATCAGTGTTAGAAAGCTAGGCTAAAAGTAGGTTGTTAAACCTTCTATACAGATAGTAATATCACCAGCTTTTAAAGGACACATGTAACAGTAGCTTGTAAATTTTTAAAGCAATCTGTGTAGACATACTGTATAGATTTATTAGTGTAAGCATGTAAGTACCTGTACACACACATAATTATGATCCTACCAAATTCATGGTTCATTTTGGCCAATTTCATGGTCACAGAACATTGAAAATTCTAAATTTCATTATTTCAGCTATTTAAATTTGAAATATCACAGTGTTCTAACTGTAGGAGTCCTGATCCAAAAAGAAGTTATGGGGGGGCTTTCAGGGTTATTGTATGGAGGATTGCACTACTGCTATCCTTACTTCTGTGGTGCTGCTTGTGGCAGTGACACCTTAAGAGCTGGGCAGCTAGAGAGCCACAGCTGCTGGCTGGGATCTGAGTTCAGAAAGCAGAGTCGCCTCCAGCAGCACAGAAGAAAGAACGGCATGGCCACCCCTACTTCTATGCTGCTGCCTGCAGAGCTGAGCCCTCAGTCAGCAGCCATAACTCTCCCGCTGCCCAGCTCTGAAGGCAGCAGTGCAGATGTAAGGATGGCACAGTATGATATTTCCATCCTTCTGCACTGCTGCTGGCGGGTCACTGCTTTCAGAGATGGGCATTAAGCCAACAGCCACTGCTCAGCTCTAAAGGCAGCACAGAAGTAAGGGGGTCATACTATGACCCCCTTAAAATAACCTTGTGACCCCCCTTGTGATCTTTTGGGTCAGGACCCCCTCTTTGAGAAACTCTGCTTTCCCCCCATGATATCAGTATAGTATACGATAAAAGCACGCACAAATGACCAGATTTCACAGGGAGAGACACGGCCATGAATCTGGTAGGGCCCTACACATAATATATACATGGGCCACTTGGGAAAGTCACATGCATACTTTTTCTATATGTAGATCTCAGATTTATTTAAGTGATCTGTTTGTAAGCTCTATACACTATCAAATATCACTACTGCTCTAATAAATGTGTCTGAAATCTTGTGCCACCCAGTTTTAACTGATTAACTGGGCATCCTTTTATGGCTATTTTATACAGTAAAAATAGTTACCCATTTCTACAATGTGATGAATAGTAGCAATGCATGAAAATCAGTAGGGTCTACCTGAGTAATGTCCATTCCAGAGTCACAGCTCAGTGGCTGTGTTGATGTGAGACCATTTGAACCTATTACTGTTGTTATCACGCCACTTTCATCAATTTTCCGAATCATGGTGCCATCGACAAAGTAAATGAATCCATACTTATCCACAGTGATACCTGTTGGCAAAGAGTAAAAAAAGCATTAATACTGATACGATCTGAAAATATTTCCTCATCTGTGTTAATTCCAATTCCTTAGAATACAATAATCAGATTTTGACAAAGTAAACTTTAATTTCCACAAAATAGAATTTTTATTTCAGATTTCAGCCTTCCTTAAACAAACTCCCCAAAGGATTCCCATCCAGAGCTCTGAGTGTCCTTGACATATTATAACACACAGAAGAATATAATGGTACATCTACACTGCAAGCTTATTTCGGAATAAGCTATTAAGGAAGAAATACTCCAAAATAGCTTATTTTGGAATAGTGCATCTACATATCTGCCCATAGAAATAACACGGATTTATTTTGAAATAGAGCGTCCACGCTCATTGGATGCTAAATAGCATTTAAAGCCACCTGGAAGCACTTCAGGCCGGGCATTAGGACAGCAGTTAGCCTCAGGCAGCAGCTCCAGGAAGTATCTGAGGTTTGAGCTTAAAGGGACCCCCTTGTACAGCCATGTTTCAGGCTCCTCTCTTTTGCCTACCTCCTTGAGGGACAGAATAACCCATTCCTTTGCCTGCTTTGGTTGCCCTTGTGGACATCTCAGCTCACTAGACATTGAACACTAGATAGCTCTTGTCTGTCGTGCTGCAGCTCCTGCAGCAGTTTCTGGAAGCTGCCTTCCTGGCCCTGCAGGAACGCAAACCCAAGTTCATTAGGGAGAACCTCCTCATCTCTCTGCAGGAACAACTCATGTAGTTGGACCCCACCATGCACTGCTACTTCTGGCATCTGGACACCGGATAGTTATGGAGTGGTGGGACGATCAGCAGTGGCTCCAGAATTTCTATATATAGAAAGACACCTTTCTGGAGCTGTCTGAGTGACTTGCCCCTGTCCTCAAGGTGACAGGACATGGTGACAGGACCCACATGTGCCCACCATCCCCCTTGAGGAGTGGGTAGCCATTGCCATTTGGAAGCTCGCTATGCCAGACAGCTGCCGATCCATTGGGAACCAGTTTGGCATGGGGAGATCGATTATTGGTGCCCTGGTCATGCAGATTATTGCTCTTGGTTATTGTCCCAGGAGGGTGGTCAAGTGCTGGAAAGGGGTACCCTAGGAAAAGTGGGGGTTGTTATTGGTGGAAACCCCCTGCCCAAGAGGTTTTTCAGTTCTGCCTTCACAAAGCCCTGTCGGGGATGGGGTAAGTAGGTGATTGCTCCTGGTGTGTGTGGTGGAGGGAACTCCAGCAACCCTGTGATTCTCTCTTTATTTATCTCCTTCAACAGGTGGTGAGGGCCATCAATACTATCCTGCTGCATAGGGTCATCAACCTAGTGACGTGGACCCCATCATTGCCATCTTTGTCAATATGGGGTTCCCCACCTGCAGGGGGCGGGGAGGCTACTGATGGCATCCACATCCCCATCTGTGCCCCCAACTACTCGGCATCTGTATACATTAACTGGAAGGGGTACTTTTTGATGGTTCTGCAGGCCGTTACGACCACCATGCCTGGTTCACGGACATCTATGTTGGGTGGTTGAGGAAGGCATACAAGGCCTGCATCTTCAGCAACCCCAGTGTCTTCCAGAAGCTGCATGCCTGTATTTTTTTCACCGACCACACCATCAGGGTCGGGGATGTGGACAAGCTGACATACACTGTAGGGGATATGACCTACTCTCTGTTGCCCTGGCTAATGAAACCCTACAATGGACACCTTGACCACACCAAGGAATGCTTTAATGCCCAGGGTCCGCATGGTGGTGGAGAGCGCCTTGGGGCATCTGACGGTGCGGTTCCGTTGCCTCCTCACCTGGCTGGACATCAGGGAGCCAAACATCCCCCAAAGTGGTGGTCGTGTGCTGTGTCCATCACAATCTTTGTGAAAGGAAGGGGGAGGGAGACGTTTCTGCCAGGGTGGGGTGGGGGGCAGAGGCCGACTGGCTCGGCAGGAACTTTGAGCAGCTGCACACAGCTGGCATCCAGCAGGCCCAGCAGGGGGCTGTGCACATCCAGGAGGCTGTAAGGGAGAGTTTCTGACAAGGACCCCAGTGACACGCTCCACTGGGTCTCATCACTAGGGGCCTGTGCATTGCCCCTCTGTGCCTTTCTTCCCACATCTCTCCCTTCCTCCCTCCCCCCTTCCTTGCAGAGACAATAAACCACACTTTTTGTTTTAGAGAAAATAAACTTTGTTTTTTTATTTGGGAGTAGAAGTAATTGGGGAGGGACTGGGGAAAGAAACGGAGGGGGGAAAGAGAGGCCCAGGGCTGAGGCTGGGCATGGCACCTGGCTCTGGTGGTCCCACTGCCTCGGGTGCAGGGGACCTTGGTGGCCATGGAGGGTAAGGGGGAGAAGTAGGAAGGGCAGGAGCAAGGGCAGGAAAAGGAGTGGCAGCAAGAGCAGGCACCATGCCAGCAATGAAAGCTAGTACAGCTGCGCAGATAGTGTAGCCCTGATCCAGCATCTCCAGCCATGTGTCTCTCCACAGCTGGATTTCCTCCTGCAGTCTCTGGTCCAGGGTGTGCTGCAGGACTCTCAATGCGGAAATGTGCTCTGGCTGGAATTTTTCTTGGGTTCTCCTGTGTTGGTGAGTCGCTCAGGGTCAGGAGGCTGCCTTGAGTGGTGTTGACAACCCCTCTCTTGCAGCTGGCCCGACTGTGGAGAATAGAGAGGTCAGTCATCCTTAGAGACACTGTGCCTAAAGCCTTGGCCTCATCTGGGAGTCGAGACCGAAAGGTCTTGAGTCAGATGAAGAAGATGTACTTGGAGCAAGGCCCTCTGTGGCCTAGACAGTGGCCCTTTCCTAGAGGGGCCCAGATATCCAGCAAGGAGCCTCAGTAGATCTGTGTCCCAGGGACAAGCAGGCATGGAAAGGTGCCAGCCAAACTGGGAACCTGCGGGCAAGACGTGGGGGAGGCATGGAGAGGGGGCTGGGCTTCCCTCCATGCTGCACACACACCAGGTCCAGCAGTGGCGGTGTCCTATGGGGAGAGGACTTGTATCCCTGCCCACCAGAGAAGTAGGGACAGGGTGTTGGGGGGGAGGTGTTTGTGAGTGGCAGATGCTCCTGCACCTCGCTGTGCTGTCCCGATCATGTGGTCATGCCTGTGTGCCTGTGTGTGTGTGTGTGTATCTCCATGTCTCCAACCTCCTTCTAGAGGTGGCTTGTGGTGGGAAAGTGTCCCACCCCGGCATCAGGAGTATGGCAGGCCTCCCCTGATCCTGTGAGCACAAGGGTCCTCTTCCCACCCAGACCAAGAAGGGTGAGTGAGGACAGTGACCCAACCCCTGGCTGCCCACCACCTTCACTCGTGCATGGGTGTAAGGAAAGAAATGACATTCACCTGATGAGCCTTTCCTGGCCTCTGTCGAAACCCGGGAGACATCCAGGGAGGGGGGTACCAGCTCCAGGGTGAGCACAAGGTCCTGGCTTGCAGGCATAGAGGTGGTGCTGGCCTCATCTGGCTCCTCCTCCTCAGTGTCTCTGTCCCCTATGGGCGATGATGGGCTTTTCTAGACCTGAGTCCACTACAGGTGTCGGGAGAGGCAGGGACTGACCTGCCACCCAGGATGCGGTAGAGATGAGAGTAATATTGGCAGGTCTGCGGTGCTGTACCCGAGTAGGAGCTGTGCTCCCTGGCTCTGGCAAAAATGAGGATTACACGGCTTTTCGACAAATGGGGGGGTTCGCTGAAAAAGCCGCATCTAAACTACTTTCACTTTAGAAAGCTCTGCTTTTGAAAGTGCGATAGAAAGAAGATATGCAAATTTCCACGGAATTTGCATATCCTTTTTCGACAGTTCCCTGTAGTCTAGATAAGTCCTTAGAGTTTCCAACATGGCAAGAAATATAAGCTGTTTTAACTGAAAATGATAAAGCTCTCACAAAAAGCACTTTTAGGCATCTCAGATTTGGGAAATCCCTTTTTCCTGAAAAATCTCTTTTTTTTTGTTTTAAACAATTTCACACTGTACTTTTTAACCTTACCATAATTTTATTGCATCTACTCTAAAGATTTAAGATATTTTTAACACTGAATTTATTTTATGCTACCTGGGAAGGAAAATCTGAAGACTTGAACAGAAAAGTTAGGCTGTAGCTTACATGCCTCGTGATTTTGTCCCCTGAATTTAGCAAGATTCAAAGCTGTTTGGGTGGGGATCCACTAAGGGACTTAGATGTTGCATTGCCAAGAGTCATAGCATCTAACTTTTAGGTGCTTAAAATGTCACAAAAATAACACTGCATCCACAGAGATGAATTAGGTGTCTAGGGACATACCACACCAATACCAATCCTGGAACTTTCCCTTGCAACAAGCTTCATTGCCAATTTTGTCCGCATATTTACTCTGGTGATACCATCACTGGACCTAACCATGTCAGTTACAAGATCAAGAACACATATTCCTGTTCATCCAGAAATATAATTTATGCCATCATGTGCCAACAGTGTCCTTCTGCTATGTATATTGGACAAACTTCTCAGACACTCCGCCAAAGAATTAATGTCCACAAATCAGACATCAGACACCTTCACAAAGAGAAACCAGCTTCTTTTCATTTCAACCAACCTGAGCATAGTCTTAACGACCTTATGACACGTATCTTATTTCAAAGAGACTTTAACACCAGACTACAAAGGGAAATCTCAGAATTGTCATTCATGCTTAAATTTGACACTTTACAAATGGGCCTTAACAAAGATGCTAATTACCTTACCCATTACAAAGATAGCTTCCCCAATTATCACCCCTAGTATCATTATCTCATAGATACTAGCCCTCGCCCTCATCCCCCTTCTATTCTAAATCTGATTTGTCAGTTTTATAATGTGTTCACTTTTTTCTTTTTTTTTCATTGTATTCCTTTGGTATATATGGTCATGCCAATTCTCTTCCAGAATTTGATCTGAGGAAGTGATCAAATAAAAGCTCATCACCCAATAAACCATCTTGTTAATCTTTAAAGTGCTGCATAGTCCTTTCTTTTATACTCTGAATGGGAAAAACGGGCATATAAGTAGGCTACCCACAAGGCCAGCATACTGGATTATGAAGTTGTTCCACTTTAATTAACAGAATAAAAATATTAATTGTTCCAGCAAAAGAATGAGAACCCTAACCACTGGCTTTAAGGTTATAAGGGAGGGCCTCCTTTTGCACATTGAGTCAGGTGAAGCATGCCTACCAGATTGGTTCTTGCGTGTGATTAAGGCAAATAAAGGCTGGGGTTTGGGCGGCTCCCAGAGTGAGGCAGTAGTGTGCCCGTCCAGAGAAGGAACATAGTTCCCTACAGAACTTTTACTGAAAACTCTTAAGCACTGAATTTAAATACCTACAGGGTTCATCTCAATGGGAATTTGGTGCATCAGAAGACTCTTAACACCAGGATTTTGGCATCTAAGTCCTTTGTGGATCCAAGCTTGAGGGCCTACACCAAAGATGGGAGGGGAGTCCATGGTGCCAATGACAGAAGTATTTAGCCCCCATAAACTTTTTTTTTAATCGAATATTGAATAAGAAGGATATTCAAATGCTGGTAGATAGAGCATGGTGGTGAAACTGTTGTGTAATGCCACAGCATTGCACCTCCTTCAGGGAGTTGTGAAGAAAGATGTAGGCTGCAGCAGACAGAGGATTTCCAGTTGTCATGGTGTCCATGCTATTGGTTAGACTCTAGCTGTCAAAGATGGTGTGGTATCAGGAAGGTTTTTGTTGTGGGTACAAGCCTCTTCTTCAGATGACAGAAGTAGATTGTACCCACAAAAGCTCATGATACCATCTACATTTTTGTTAGTCTCTAAAGTGCTACAGAACTATTCACTATTTTTTAAGTTTTCTTCAGCTAAGAATAAGATTTCTACAACATTTCTCATGAACTTCAGTATGCTGATGACAATGCAGTTTTTGCCCACTCTGAAAAAGATCTTCAAACTATCTTGAATGAGTTTTCTGATGCTTATGTATGTCTTGGTGTCACCCTCAACATTAAGAAGACTAAAGTGCTCCATCAGCCCTCTCCAAGGCTATGTCTACACTGTGGGTTTTTTGCGGAAGAGGATATGCAAATAGCATGCTCATTTGCATATTTTCTTCTGATCCTTTTTGTGGAAGAGGTTTTTGCGATAAAAAGCCCCACGTAGATAGGACCATTTGTCAGAAAAAAACCCTTTTTTGCAAGATCCCTTATTCCTAAAAAAATGAGGTTTACAGGATCTTGCGAAAAAGGGGGTTTTCCCAACAAACGGCCCCATCTACATGGGGCTTTTAATCACAAAAACCTCTTCCATAAGAAGGACTGGAAGAAGATATGCAAATGAGCATTCCATTTGCATATCCTGTTCTGCAAAAAACCCACAATGTAGACATAACCCAAATGAGGTACCATATGCCCCATCAATTAAAATCAACAGAGAGGCACTGGAGAACGTTGATCATTTTCTCTATGTTGGAAGTTATCTTTCATCCAAGGCAGATATTGAAGTAGAAATCCAACATCACCTGAGTAGTGCCAGTGAAATCTTTACTTATTTGTGGCACAGGGTTTTTGAAGATCACAACATTCTAACAGACTCAAACTTCTTGTCTATCAAGCTGTCATTCTCCCAACACTGTTATATGGGTCTGAAACTCGGAAAACCTACAGACATCACTTGAAAGTCTTTGAGAGTTATCACTAATGCTGCCCCTGCAAGATCTTGAAGATCAAATGGGAAGACAAGCTTCCCATGGGAACTCCCATGGAAGATGATCATACTTGGCAACAAGAGATCGCCCATGATCATAGCTCTTGTGCTGAATCTCACCTTGACTGAATATTACCATCTGAGTTATAACAATCCAGGGAATTTGGGCCTTGCTATTACCATAGTATCATTAGCATCAGCATCACGGTGACGGTAGACACATAATTTATTCAGCCTATGGATTTTTTTTTTAGATATTGAACAAAATGAAAAGGCCACTATAGTATGAGCCATGCTGCCCAAGCTAAACAGTCTTAGGTTTTACAAGGTTTTACTTAGGTTTTCTCTTATAAACAAGAAAAAAATCTGGTCACAATTCAAGTATGTTTCCTGTGGGAATACATGCCAACCTTTTTTTAAAAAAAAGGCAGAATATGCAAAGTAAATTGCAAAATCTCTTTTGATATATAACAATGAGCTGCAACTTTTCCCATCCCATCTCACCCAGTCTGGATGTTAATTTCTATGTAACATAATAATTAGCATGTAAATTTGATAGCCTTTCTCCACATACCATTCTCAAGAGACTACAGATGCAAACAAACAAAAAATTACACATTGGTAAGTTTCTATCTTTGGTAACAAATTGATAACAGTTTTTGATTGGGGTTTTCAACCAAAATTCACTAAAACTCATAATAATCTGTTCAGAGGGTTTGCTCCTCCAAAACTTAGTTTTGCAATGGCTCAACCAATTCTGAAGATAGATTCCACAGGCAGAGAGAGGACATAGACATTTGTTTTGATTCCACTCCATGATCAGGGCCAAGAGAACAGTTTTAGGGCAGGAAATCTCAAATAAATGAACTTCTCCCCTTCCATACCTGTGACTGTTGTCATAAGGGGCATCTGCCTGGAGAGAGAGGCAAACTGGAGTAGGAATACCTAACCAATAAAAATAACATAAAACAGTAGTTTAGGGAGTTTGGGCAGTATCACAGGGAGGCTGTGCTGTGTACTTGGTTTTGGTGTTTTACATGAGTGAGAAGGAACTGGTGAAGGGTGTGTCTAGTGAGTCGTTTCTCTGACCCCAGCATTTACTAGGGAGATTATCCCATTCATACTCTTTCCATAAGGTACCCATGATTGTTTTATTTAAAAAATACATACAACACTGTAACTGCCCAAGGGCCAGATAGAACGAGGGCTAGAGGTATAATATATTCAGGCATTTTTATATGTCCTCGGGGATGATTCTGCATGCTGGAAGATTTTTTTCTTCAGTCCTTATCTATGTTCCATTGCAGAGCTACCAGTTGTGAGATTTGGGATATTTGCCTCCTGAAGATAGTCAAGTGCAAGGAACTGCTTCTGGGGAGTTAGGGAGGCGTTGCACCTGTGTACCGCCTTGATCTACTTTCTGGATGCTCAAGAGTCTTGGATTGTGACTTTTGCAGGAGAAATTGTGCAGCTTCATAATATGATAGAAGGATATGCTGGATAATTACCTCATCTGGGTTGGACAGCTCTAAGCAGGCTCCATGCCATGGATAATACAATGCCAGTAGGACAGGTGCATTTTCAGTGCTATTTTTCTATGTGAACAGATGGCTGTATCGGCTATGTGGTATCCATTAGATAACAGTCCAAAATTATACAGCAAAGAATAGAGCTTGTGAACTGTGTAGCTGAAAGCAGATTTCAAATATGGTCTGAATAAGAAAATCACAGGACCATAAATGTTGGGAATACAGTCATATATAATTGTCAACAGAAATGCGGTCCCTGCATGGAATGAGTGGATATAGCATAGAAGTGGACAATATCTCCCACTCCTCACTCATACTATGTCAATTCCTACTAGTATTGAAAAAGTTACTCCATTGGTTATCTCTCCAGTTAGCACCACTGTACACACTTCAGTGATGGAAAAACTTAAAAAAGCTCAAACAGTCTAGCAGCACCTTAAAGGCTAACAAAACATGTAGATGGTATCATGAGCTTTTGTGGGTTGCACCCACAAAACTCATGATACCATCTACATGTTTTGTTAGTCTTTAAGGTGCTGCTGGACTATTTGTTGTTGTTTTTTAATTTTTCCAGTTACAGACTAACTCGGCTATCTTTCTGACTCTTTAGTGATGGTATAGTGAGCATCTTGAAATGAGGCTATTCACTTGTTTTCCCTCAAGGATAAACCAATTGGCCCAGGGTGTCTTTAGAAATGGATTTGGAGTATACTGCACCATCAGCCTAGAATACAGTAACATGTAAAATAGAAGGCATAAGTGGAGGATAGTAACTTTGGGTACATTTGTTAAAATCAACATGCCAAATCCTCAGGTGGTGTGAACTGATGCACAGATGTGAACTTCTGTGTAAGTACATGTAGCCCAGTCAGGGGGCAGGTTTCCGCCCACCAGGGCATCAGTGGACGGCCACTCCGCCTCACTACAGTACACGAATTTATGCTAGAAAAAGATCTAATTCAAGATCTAGGCAAGAATATTAAGATGGAAAAAGTGACTACTGAATATTAGAGGAAAGTGTCTTTCTATTTGATACATGGGAAACGTTGTTTGAATTGATATTACGCCTACTGAGGTTAAAACTACAACACACACAAATCCTTACCATGTAAATCAGATCTACCATCACAGGTGAAGTCCAATTTGCAGACTTGATATTTCTGGTATCATATGAACATTTTCATTCTTGAATCTCTGTGCATTCTTATCTGAACTAATCCATATTTATTTTGTATGTTCCTCCCTAACAGCAAACTAGCTAAGTCTTTCAAGTATCTGCTTCATTTTCAACAGATGTGTAGTATAATTGACAATACATATAATGTACTTTGTCCAGGTTTATTCTTTTTCATAGCAAAAAGACCCAAATCCTTCTCTCAGTTTTAATTAATGCTAGGGTAACATATGAGGCCGTATCTATACTTTGGGACTTCTGTGATTGAAGCAGTGGTATTGATTTAATGGGTCTGGTGAAGTCCTTTTAAGTCAATGACAGAGCACTCTCCCAATCACTCTAGTACTTGAGTTCGCCAATAAGAGAAGAGTAAGCCATTGGGAGAGTGTCTGCCATTGACACAGTTCAGTGTAGGCAGAGCAGCAAGATGACCTAAGTTACATTATTTACGCAATCCAAATCCTATCCAGATGCGATACAATAACTCAATTTTCTTTGATTTCTTGTTGATAAATACCATTCATTGATGAGATGCTATAGATGATGGAAACATAGGAAACAGGAAAATAAAGATGAATAGCTAAATATCTCCAGTGCATTCATTATTAGATATTGGATTCACAAGAAACTTCAGTAGCTGTCTTCTGCATGACATTACATCTATCTGCACTCCAAAACACATACCTCTAATTCTTTTGAGATAATATGTGATTCAACACAGGACCAAGAACTTGAAACTGTTCAAAGCAACAAACCATTAATTGTTGTTTAGAGAAGAAATGAGAGAAGGAACTGATGTGTTAAAATGCTCTAACTGCAAAAAGAAATCTTTCCCACATCCAAGTTCAGAGTGGAGAAAAAAGCTAGTTTGAGGGATTTCATTTTGCAGCAAAAATAATATTTAATCTGCATAACCCTTAAGTGTATGAGAGAGATATTCACTTTCATTCTGCTTCCCCTATGCATCTGCAGCCATATGCAAGGGTTGTAAACAATTTGAAAATGTCTGAAAGAATTCCCTGAACACAAGGTCTACATTTGGCTACTGTAGGTAGCTTTACATTGGTTATTTCACAAGCTGCAATGCAGAGGTCATGCCAGAGTGGAAGGACAGCCTTGGCTGAAGCAAGGCCTTATACGTAAAATTTGTTTTTTTTTTAATGTGTGTCAATGCGTAGCTGGGGAAAGTGGCCACCATAGCCATAATATCCTGACACATCTGCTCACAGTGAGGCTCAGTCATTCTGAGAAACACCACCCTTTGTAGGCAGAATGAAAGTGAAGATTTAAGGACTTTTGTAGGCATAACCTATAGGCTCTTGATGTCCATTGTGAAATCTGAACTTATTACATGCTTAAAAGACTGTTTCTTAATAATTGGTTAGGACTTTCTGAGTATGAGTTCTTCTGGGAAGGGAACATGACTTCTAACATGTCTGTAAAGCACCATGGATGCTGCTGGCATGATACAACATTTTGCTATAACTGAAAATTCAAAAAACTGAGATAATATGCCGTGTATTTCCCTTTTTCACATAACATCTGTATATTCCAGAATGTTGTGTGTTAACTGGAAGACTTATCAATAAAATATTGTCATTCCATCATTAATTATTAAGGATATTAGCTTCAAATATCTTTAATTCTTCTATGGTATTCTCACCTGGATTTTGTGCAACTGTCCTGGGTAAGGAGAGAGGGAATAAGAGTTACATGGATGAGAGAAAGAAAAGGGGACAGGACTAAGAGGGTGGAAGACAGTAAAGGAATGAAGAAACAACAGGCAGTGAGAGAAAGGGAGGCAAAGGGGGCAATATAATTAGGACAAAAAAAAGTGCATAAAAGAAGCAAAGGAGATGTAGTAAATGAGACTGTAAAGTAAATTAAGCAGAAAGTCTGAACTGAAGTTGTGCTAGAATGAGTATAATGGATTTCAAATGCTTCTATTAATGTTAAGTTAGTTCTGCCCAGCAAAACTTTTCTCACTGGGGAAGATCCTGATCCTGCAAATTATTCTGGAAAGTTGGACTCCTCTTTGGACTGCTCTGTTGGACCACTTCGGGGCCCACCGGGCAGCTGCCTATGCTATTCTGGGGCTCCAAAAACCATGGGGCAACCATGTGTGCCTCACTGGAGCTCCAGGACCCGCCAGGCAGCCGCCTGTGCAGTGCTGAGGCTCTGGGACCCGCTGGGCAGCTGCACACATTGCACTGGGGCTCCCAGAGCCTCTTGGCAACTGTGCACTCTGTGCTGAAGCTCTGGGATACACGGGGCAGACGCCCGTGCCATGCTGGGACCTGCTGAGCAGCCACGTGCTGCAGCTCCCAGCCTTGCTGGGTAGTCATGTGCCAGGTCTCTCAACACTGCCTGCAGACCCACTTCCACGTGCTGGGTGGCCTTGCTCTTAGCTCGCTGCAGGCAGCCAACTGCTCTTTTGGCCCTACAGGGATCCTTGTTGGACCATGGATGTTGCTGGACCAGAGAATCCTGGTTAAGAGAGTTTCAACCTGTATTTTTTAAAATGTGTGGTAAGAGAGGACCCTTCTTCCCACACAATAGTTCTACTGCTATGGAAAAGTTTTTTATGGAATAATGAAAAGATGATATCTCAGCTTCTTGTAAAGTATACCAGTTGCTTCACCAGATCCTAACTAATGCTTAACTTCTTGCATTGTTCACGGAGAGTGATATGAGTAGCAATGGCAAGAAAGTAAATAAAAAAGTAAGGTTTACCATTTTACTGTGAATGGAAAGTTTATAGAAATATTCAAATTGCCTACTAGAAATATCACAGCAATATTGGATCTGATTCTCCTCTCAGATCATTATTACATTCTGTTGTCTTCCATGGAGTTATTCTCAGTTATCACAACTTAAGTGATAGAGGAATCAGGCCCTGTATCTCTAAGACTGAACTGGATAACAAGAAGAGTGGATCTTACAAGAGTTTAAATCTTATCTTCTCCAATTTTAGTTTACTAGAAGCTGTCCTGAAATCCCTACTTAGACAAATTCCCAGTGGAGTTGGTAGACATCTGATTGAGTAGGGAACAAGTAAGACCTGGTTAAGGATTTGGCTGTATGGTTTGAGTGTGTTCAGTCTTCAGGTGTACTTTTACAACTTTATTGAAATATTGGATTTTAGGGAAAAAAGAAATCACGCAACTGTTTTAAGCAAACATATTTAGGACCAAACTTCGCATGTGGACACACATGAGTAATTCATGTTGACTTTCACTTCAGGTGACACAGGCACATGCAGCTGAGTGCCAAATCTGACCAAAAAGTAAAGATCTGTTTAATAAGTCACTGTGTAAAATGAAAATAAATATGGGTCAACTACTATTGTACAATATATAAGCTACAGATGGTATAGTTGTAAAAAATTTCCCACACGGAATAAAATTACTGTGTTATAAATGTTTCACCACAAGATATCTATCTGCCTTGTCCAGTTACTCTGTTTGGCACATAAATGCACTAATTACGAATGCAAATGACTGATGAGACAGATAATCGGTCATATGCAAGCACAATTAACAAAGATGTGTTTTCAACTGCGGAAACTGCATGTGAATATTATGCACATGCATTTTCATTTGTTAAGATTTAAGAATGAGGTTTTGCCTCTGGAAATCAAACTAACATTAATTTAATCCATATTTTCCCCATTTAACATTTAAAATTCAATGCAGCAAATTAGTTCCATTTTCTTGTTTCTTTTATGGTCTAGCCAACTACTCTACATATATTGCTCTTTTGGTAAATACATTATTTCAAGTGAACGACAACAAATAAGGGCGTTGAGAACAATATGGTACACCCTTCCAGAACTTTTACTTTATACATTTTGTATATTTTAGAACTTTGGAAATAAGCATTTTTTCTTTGAATAAAAATTTCTCATTAAACTTCTGAAGAATTTGTACATGAAAACATCTGTAAGTACTGGAGAGGACTGATAAAATAAAGTGTGTTACCTTCTGTTGAAAAGGGCTGAATTTAGAAAGAACTTGCTATTCTCATAAAACTTTTAATAGGAAGAAGTGAATCAAATTGTTTAATTACCATTTTATGGTTGGTAAAAGGGCAAATTACATGCCATCTATTTCTAAACTTCTAAGTGTCTCTGATGCTCTTAATTAAAGCTGCCATCTAGAAACTACTAAAGTAATTTTATGCAATTAGTTATTTATAGATTACCATAATACTCCACTCAAAATATGAGTCAAGTGATTTTCAGTCTCTTGCTTTGTGATCTCTGTCATCTTTTCACTTTTAAAGTATTAGAAGCAAAGTGTTCAGCTATTCTTTATTAGCTAAAACACTTCTTTCACTCCCTGGACATGAATATTGTTGCTTTTTCAACAGATGCATTTAAAAGCAGAGATGAAAGAAAAATTGTGACGTGCCAATTCTGGAAGTCATGAAAATGTCTTATCTCCAACAGATTTGCTGTGGCTATCATAAAAATGAGTATCTATTTCTGTTGCATTGAAATTAGGACAGTATTAGACTGGGGAAAACTTGCTTTTCCAAGTAAGATCAAATAAAAAACCCCACATGTTCTCCGTGACTGTTAAGTTCTTCAAATTGGAGATATTGGAAAATGATAGGGGAAGAAAAAGAACACTATCTTGTGATGCAAGGAAATTGAATGAGATAAGTTTTCAGTCTGAGACTGATGTTTTTTAAAATCATCAGCATAAAGTATGGATGCAATTATGATAGTCTGAACCTTATTTTTCATTATCACTGTAACAAGCTCAACGTGCACATACATCAGTGGTGGGCAATCTGTGGCTCAAAGGCCACACACAGCCAATTTGGGATCTATGCATGGCCCATGAGACATTTTGTTTACTGTTGCCCATGATTCTGTTGGTTTCTGTCCACATAGTTTTTTCCTACTGGTATTAATACAGTAACATGCACTTAAAGCAAGGGCATGTGAAGTGAAGTGAAGTACATGCTGATTGCACACAACATTGACTGTAAGAGCTATGCGTTTTCTCTGCATCTAATCAAAGCACAGCTATGGTTCAATTGACACACCCTGCAAATTCTAGTATGCAATCACTGTTAGGAGAACTACCCTATCCCAGGAGATCGTCTTGGTTATGACAATCTTGCAAACCACTATGGTGAAGGAGGGCCACTCATGTGGCATACTTACTAGCCTGGGTTGTCCATTGCTGATATACACACTCATAAAATTGTAGGAACTCACTAAACAAATACTAATGAGTGTTATTACTTATGGACCGGAACTTTTCATTTTCATAAGGGCTCAATCCACATATCTCTAAAATCAATAAGCATCTTTCAGCTGACCTGGAGTTGGCTCTATATGGACAGACTGTTTATATGTGACAAAATATGAATAAGTTTAATTCTAGGTCTTAAAAAAGCTTTTTTTGTACTTAATTTAGCAAGATGATTCATGCCGCCAATAATAAGAATGAAAGCAATAGAAAAATGACTATTTTGGACTGAAAAGCCTTTTGTGGCAAGAATAATAAATAATAAAACAGTTTGAATCAAGCTACATAAAATTTTGAATTAAAAATGTTAGATGCAATCATGATATTTTTATTTAAATTAATTTTTAAAAATTATTTTTATTTACATATGGCTACTTCTTCATTTTCTTCCCATTTTGTCTTAAATTGCTCATGGTTATTTGCACTTGTTCTTTAATTAGTTTCTTAAATGTTAGTACAATTGCCGATTTTATGTAGAGTTTTTTTCTATTAAGAAGTTCCAAATTTAAAATATTGGATATGCTCAAACACACACACACACACACACACAATGTAAATACAGTAAACTTCCAATAATCCGGCACCTTTAGGACCCAGGGCGTGCCGGATTAT
>JANRFK010001158.1:15933259-15965885 GCA_030068395.1 Apalone spinifera
ATGGTCCGGCTGCCCGGAGCACTTCCGGGTTCCTGATGGTGCTGGACCATCAGACGCCGGACCAATGGAGTTTTATTGTACAGACACAAAGTTGGTAAGTAACCAGTGTTATATTTGCAACCAACAGCACTTTCTGATAAAGTGAAATTCCGTAAGTGAAGAAACCTGAAATGCTTTCACTAGCCTGTACTTCTCCAGCTGGGTTCGCAGACTGAATGGGAACTGTGCACCTAATTCACTTATATGCCTTTAAAAATTTCATTCGGTGCTTAAATGTGAGCTAAGGCATTTAAGTTTAGGTTCCTATTTTTTTTTAAATTGTCTTATATATATAACGATGTTTGCAACAACTTTGTTAATATATTGAAAGATTAAATAATGTAGTTGTTAACATTGACACAATTTTTTCCCAAATTACATTTTTTATATAGTTTTAGCTCTGATATTGAACAGAAATTTAAGTTGAAACACATGAGTCCCCCCACTGAATACGATGAGACTGTTCATATTAGAAAAAGTTATATCTCCTGCTACAGTGTGTCCAGGATCAAGGCCTCAACTTTGAGTATTTGGCTCCTTATGTACATTTTATAAAATTTTAGTGACAGGTCTATACAGTGGTGGCAATTTCAGAAAACCATTTGAATCTAGCTTATTTTAAATTTTAAACTAAACCTGCAGACCATATTTTTCAAATTAGTTTTTAAAAGTCTCAACCTGATTTAAATCAATTCTTTTTTCTTAAAAAAACCCACAACAAATATTTAAAAGTAAAATTTTAAATTATTCCATGCTGCTTTGCACTTTTATTACATATTTCACAGGAGACCATCAAGCTTCTTCACATAATTTAGTTATGAATTAACTAAGGGCCAGACTTGTAAAGACAATTAGGCATTGTTCCACTTAGCATTTCAAGGTCTAATTTATTGAAAAGCCTACGGGTAAGTCCGGGGCTAACAGATAGCATATCTTGGGTTTGTTCAGGAAGGGCTTGAGTGTCCAAGCTCATTTGTAATCACAGGTTAGGAACTTTTGATTCCTGGGTAGCAAGCTAGGCTCCAGCATCTATGCTGCACTATGCAGGCCCAAGTCCAATCCAGACTTCTTAGCACTCTCCATAAAATGGAGCCACTCTACCCCTTTATTGGTCATGTACTGGGGAAAATTTGGCTGTCCATCAAACTGGACTTTCTAGAGGAAAAAAAATCAGTCAGTGAGATTTTTAGAATTTCCATTGGGTTCCCAGAGCACAAGACCAGTGGCACTGCATCTACACTGCAAAGCAATCAGACTTGAACCCTGAATTCTAGCCTGGCTTAGGATTGGACCCTTCATACTAGGCCCTGAGATCTTAGGTTAGCATGATTTGTGTGTAAATGGAAGCAGTGTAAGGCTTGAACCTGATTCTGACTTCTGAAAATAAGACTTAGGCTCCTAAGTCACTTGGCCCTAAATGCTAAATGAAGTAATGTCTAAATTATGCATGGCAATGTGTAGACAACTACATGTTCTGTTGACTACACGCAGTGCCCCCTCTCCTTGCTGCCTCTGTATCACAGGCAGCAAGGGGGAGAGGTGGAACCGGTGCCTTTGGGGAGCAGGCTTTTAAGCCAGCTCCCCATGAGCACCAGATCTGCCTGCTCCCTCCAATCCCTGCGCTGCTGCTTCTGATAAAGAGGCAACAGTATGGAGGGTGAGTGGGGCTGGTGGGAGGCGATACACGCAGGGAGCTGGCTTTTAAGTCGGCTCTCCGTGCTTGCTGGCTCTGTGGAGCCGTCTGCCCCCACCTACCCCCAGAGGCAGTGGGAGAGGGAGAGCAGGCAGGAGCCAGTGCTGATGGGAGCCAGCTTAAAAGCTGGCTCGCCCCAGCACTAGCTCCGTGGTGCCACTTTATCCTCTCCCCACCACGCAGTATTGCCTCAGACAAAGGTTGCTCAACAGCAGCAGCCCCTGTTCTCCGGGGGTTCAAGCTCCCTGTGGACAGAGGGTGCTTCAGCATCCCACAGAGCAGCCTCTGTCCACAGCAAGCCTGGGCCTGTCGCAGACAGAGGCTACTCTGTGGCAGCAGCCTCTGTCTATGGGGAGCTCAGACCCCCACAGATACGGGCTACTGCTACCCTGCATTGCTGCCTCTATATCAGAGGCAGTAGTGAGAGGCGGCAAGCAGCTGGTCTGTCTGGGGAGCTGATTTTTAAACTAGCTCCCTTTGTGGACCAGCTCCCCCTGGCACCCTGTGCTGAATCAGAGGCAGCAGTGCGACATGGCAGGGGGCTCTCTGGGAGAGGGGCCAGGAGTGCATTGGCTTCTGGCCTCATCCCGGGGACTACTTAAATAGTCATGTAACCACTAAAATGTGATGAGGGTTACATGACTATTTAATTACACACTATCTAACTTCTCTAGTCTAAGGTTACGGCTAGATTGCGGGGGGTTTTCAGGATACCGGAAGTATCCCGAAAAAACTCCGCCACGTCCAGGGACTGCGTTTGCACTATGCATTTTGCATAGCTTTTTCTGAAAAAAGATGTAGTCTAGCTGTACCCTAAATATCTTTAAAATATGGGCCTAATACTTGTGATTAGCTCCCTTTAACAGTTGAGACACCGAAAGGAAAAGAGAAGTTATATGTCTTCACTAAATATACACAATGAATCAGCAACTGCTAATGATCAACCCTATTTTTTGTAACAAAGATATTATGGAAAAAAATCTGGTACATGAGAAAGCTAAAAAAAGTGGAATTAAGATAATTATTAATACAATCTTGTTTACTTTGTCCTTTGCTTTTAATGCCTACTTCTTCAATAAATGTATTCAGTTCATTGCAAATTTTATATTACGCCCTCACCTTGTATCACTGCACATTTTGTTTAAGTCCCTGGTCATCTATTACATGACTCATTAGCTTGAGTTCTCTGTAGTATTAAAGAAAGTTACAGTAAAAATAATATATTGAAACTCAAGTTTCAACTACATGAACCATAAATGTTTAAAAGCACGTTACAAAGTCTATTTAAACTCATATGCGATACTAAGAATTAATGCTCAGTCAACCTTTTTGCTATATTCCCTGCATCCCCACCCCCATCTTATTATATTGAACTTTTAATGAACAAAGCTAAAAATGTTTCCTATTAGTTGTAAAATAAAAATTGGGGAAACTAGATCAAATATAGAATTGACTATGGTGACATGCCAAAGAGCATTACTCTGTGAAATTTCACCATTTGAATTCATCATTCTATTATTTCCATAAACGTACATCAAAATATAATTACCTTCAGGTAATGATACTGAGGAAAATGAAATGAAAAGTTTTAGAAGCTGCTGCAGGCTCTTGAATTACGCAATAAGCTTTCTTTTTGTTTATTTGAACAATTAGCATCAAATACTTTGTAAGTGCTAACATGTCAGAAGCACTATATTAGAAAAAGTCAATACAAGTATTAAAACCCTCAAAAAGTACAATAATCCCTGAAACACCTTTCACCTGGTACAGATAAATAGACAAACAATAACAAATGAATGCACATTGATGTTTTTATTTTTCTACGCATTTCAGAGTTTCAAAGGATACATTACCAGTAGGGCTGGAAACTGTAAATTGCAGCGTAAGAAGATATACCTGTGGCCAGCCGTGATCAAGCTACAAGCAATGTAGCTGTTGTGGTGTGACCACACCCAAGACACTAGGCACATACTCAGGGCAGCTAGGGCCACCCTCCCCTGCCTCAGGCTACTGCAGCTACACTATTTTTAGCACATAATCTCAACCGGAGCTAACACACATATGTATCCTAGGTATGAAATAAGTTTTAAAGGGGGCAGATGACAAAAGCCCACAACATAAAGAGGTGTTTTTAACAAAGGGCTTTATGTTGGGGATGACATGGAAAATGTCAATAGGGTTATAGCAGTGGTCCCCATCGCAGTGCCTGCGGGCGCCATGGCACCCTCCAGGGCATTTATGTGTGCCTTCCGAAACATCTGGTCTGGCCCCGACCAGGACCCCGACCCCAGCACATGCATGGTGCCAGCCCCAGGTGCGTGGCGCATGCGCGGTGCTGGCCCCGGGCGCAGGGCGTGTGGGCAGTCCCTGCCCCGGGCGCACAGTATATGCGCGGTGCTGGCGCAGGGCGCGAGGGCGGCCCCTACCCCGGGCACGCGGCGCATGCGTGGCCCAACCCCCAGAAGCGTGGCGCGGCCCCACCCCTGGACATCCGGCGCGTGACTGGCCCTGCCCCCGGCAGCCACGAAAGGTTAGGGACCACTGGGTTATAGGAATAACAAGAGGAATGTTAGTGGGGGAAACTGCTCTGGATCTTAAGAGGTCTATACTCCCTCCCCCCTACCTCGCCCCCCCCCAGGCATTTCTAGAACAAACAATGATAATAATATCCAAATATTTCATGGTAGTAACAGGGGGTTTTAATTACTCAGATGTTTGTTGGAAAAGTAATATAGAAAAACTCAAAATTTCCAGGAAGTTCTTGGAACAACTTTTTGTTTCAGAAAGTGGAGAAAGTAACCTGGACTGTCATTTTACACTTGATTCTGACCAACAGGGCGGAATTAGTAGCAAATCTGATGATATAAGGCAATTTCAGTGAAAGTGCTCATTTCATAATTCTAAAGACGGAAGGTTGTGAGAGCAGCAGGATAAGTCCAAAGGACTTCAAAAAGGAAATTCAGAGAACTGGTAGGTAAGGTCACATGGGAAGAAAATCAAAAGGGAAAAGGTATTAAGGAGACCCAACAATTTCATAGAGAGACAATATTAAGAGCACAACTGCAAAGATGTGAAAGAATGAAAGGAAGAAGAGTAAGAGGGCAATTTCTCTCAATGAGGAGTATTTAAGTGACCTGAAAATCAAAAAAAGAATCCGACAAAAAGTAAAAACATAGACAAATTGCTATGGAGGAATATAAAAGAATAGTATAAGCATATGGAGACAAAATCAGATTAAGGCTCAAAATGAGTTACACCAAGCAGGGTACATAAAAGGCCACAAAAAGGGGTTATTAAATATACCAGGAGCAAGATGAAAGAAAGTGTAGGTCCTCTACTTAGTGGGAAAGAAGAGCTGACAACAGTAAGAAGGCTGAGATGTTTAATATCTATTTTGCTTCAGTTCTCACTAAAAAGATTGTGGTCAACACAATTAATATTAGCATCAAGAGCAAAGGAATAAAAAACAAAATTGAGAGAGAAGAAGTTAAAGCATAGGTTACTTGTATTCAAGTCCGCAGGGCCCGATGAAGTTCACACTCAAGGTACTTAAGGAATTAGAGGAAGCAATTTCAGAACTATTAGTAATTATCTTTGAAAATCTATGGAGGATGGTGGGTTTTCAGAAGATTGGAAAAGGGCAAACACAGTACCTATTTTTAAAAAGGGGAACACAGATGTCCAGGGAATTATAGTCATCAGCCTAACTTTGATACCTGGAAAGATATTGGAACAAATTATTAATCAATCAACATATAAATCACTTAGAGTAGTGGTTCTCAAACCTTTTGGCCCACAGCTCACTCCACTCCATGGACCCCCAGCCAGTCACCCATGTTGACAAAATGGGTGCAGAAGTGTGTAGGGGTGCGGGGTCTGACTGGGAGGTAGGATGCAGGAGCAGTCTGAGAATAGGAGGTCTGGGTGGAAGGAAGGGTGCAAGAATAGACAGAGGGTGAGGGGTCTGGGAAGGAGGGAGGGTGTAGGAATGGGGTGGCAGGTCTGGAAGGAAGGTAGTGTGCAGGAGTGGGCTGAGGATGGGGTGTCTTTGTGGGAGGGAAGTTGCAGGGGTACGGTGGTGGTCTGGGAGGCGGTAGAGTGCAGGAGCTAGCTGATGGGAGAATCTGGGAAGGAGGGAGGGTGTAGAAGTAGGGTGGGGAGTCTGGGAGGAAGGGAGGGTGCAGGAGCAGGATGGAGGTGGGAGGTCTGGAGGGAGGGTGCAGGAGTGGGATGGAGGTGGGAGGTCTGGAGGGGAGGGTGCAGGAGTGGGATGGAGGTCTGGGAAAGAGGGATGGTGCAGGAGTGGTGTGGGGATGCAGGGTCTCAGTTGGAGGGTGTGTGTGTGAGGGCGATCGGGGTGTGGGTCTTGGAATGAGGATGCTTACCTGGCTCCTTGCCTTCCTCTGCTCCCAGGCACCATCCCCCATTGCTCCTATTGGCCATGAATCCGGCCAATGGGAGCAGCAGTGAAAATCTCCAGGCAAGCAGTTTCCTGCACTGCCATTTTCACAGCCCAGCACGCGAAGCTGCTTCCTTTCCCAGCAAGCCAGATCTGGACCACAGGCTTGCTCCTTCCCTACTGTGGGAAGACGGTGCTGGCACTCCAGCCTCATGTGGGGGAGACTGGTGCACCAGCGCAGATTCCCAGCTGCTGAGCAGGGGGAGCCTGAGCCTGTGGCCCAGCTGTAATATGGTTGTAGACCACTAGTGGTTCATGGACCACATTTTGAGAACCACTGACCTAGAGGGTAAGAGGGTGAAAAGAAATAACTAGCATGGGTTTGTCAAAAATAAATCATGCCAAATCAACCCAATAGCCTCCTTTGACAAGATGCTACCCTACTGGATAGGGGAGAAGTAGTAAATGTAATACATATTGATTTTACTAATGCTTTTGACTAGGATCAACAAGAGCCCCCTGGGTAAAGGGGGACCTGGATCTATGCTCCCAGAAGGACTGGGGCCTCAAACGGAAGGGGAGCTGGGCCAGCTAGCCCTCAGTGAGTCCCAGACTGTGGTGCATCTCCCTCCCTAGTCCTCAGTGCTATTTGGAGCATACCCCGCAGGGCTAGGATGTTGATTTATAGGGCTCAAGGCTCCTATTGCACTTTATAGGGCCCACGATTCCAGTGGTGATTTATAGGGCCCGGGGCTCTAGGCACTGCCGCAGTGGCAGCTGAGAGCCCCAAGCACTTTTGAATCTCTGTGCTCTGGAACAGCTGTCCTGTTCCCACCTTTCTCCCCCGTGTCTGTTGAAGTCTTGAGAAAAGAAGATTGACAGGCAATCTGATAACAGCCTTCAAATATTATAAAGGCTGTCATGGAGCGGATTGTGATCAATTTTTCTCCATGTTCACTGAAGATAGGACAACAAGTAAAGGGCTTAATCTGCAGCAAGGGAGATTTAAATTAGATATTAGAAAAAACATTCTAACTAGAAAAGTAATTAAGTTCTGGAACAGGTGTCCAAGGATAGTTGTGCAATCTCCATTACTGGAAGTTAAGAACAGGTTAGACAAACTCTTGTCAGGTGTGGTCTGTTTAATTAGTCCTGCTTCAGCCTGGGGGGGTGAGGGAGGGGAGCTGGATTTGATGACTTCTTGAGGTTCCTTTCAGCCCTATATTTCTATGCTGCTACTCGCAAACTAGAATGTACATTCTTGGAGAAATTATGGTAGCTGATGTTTTAATGAGTTTATTTATTATTTTTATTTATATTGCAGTAATGGCTGAAGTTTGGGGCTCCTTCATGCTAGGCACTGTACTCCTAGATGGAAAATGACAGTCCATATCTCAAAGAATTTACAAACTAAAAGACACAACATAATTCATTGTGGAGATGGGGAACCAAGGTTATGAAAATAATAGCATAAGCATACGCATAATACATAAGAACATAAGAATGGGTCAGACCAAAGGTCTGTCCAGCCCAGTATCCTGTCTGCCAATAGAGGCCAATTCCAGGTGCCCCAGAGGGAGTGAACCGAACAGGTAATGATCAAGTGATCTCTCTCTTGCCATCCATCTCCACCCTCTGACAAACAGAGGCTAGGGGCACCATTCCTTACCCATCCTGGCTAATAGCCATTAATAGACCTAACCTCCATGAATTTATTTAGCTCTTTTTTAAACCCTGTTATAGCCTTCACAACCTCCCCAGGCAAGGAATTCCACAGATTGACTGTGTGCTGTGTGAAGAACTTCCTTTTATTTATCTTAAATAAATACAGCTCCTGATTTCTCTGAAATCAGAACTCACCACTTGCCTTGCCAGTATCAGCTTGCAGATTACTATATGCATTTAGGTTTTTGCTAGCTGCTCCATGACTCATGAATAGTATTTTCAGCGTCAAATAGCAACTTATAAATCAGGTGTTAACAACACAATTAATCTTTCCTTATAACTTCAGTCTTATATTTAGAAAGCCAAATATATAACCAACATATTAGAAATTTTCACCAATATTTTCCCTCCGTAAATAAACAACACAGAACAGCAAGTTGTATTCTAATGAGATATAATCAATCATGGCCAGCAATAATACATTGACTAGTATGTTTCCTTCTATTTTTAGAGTTGATTTGGCATATTAATTAGCTGCCTGAAGATTAACATTTATTTCTACTTACCTTGCACTTACCTTCCATCACTAAAGACACATTAAAGTCACTCTGGTTCTAGCTATAATATGTTACTAAATACATCTTAAAACAGAGTTCATTGCTTGCCTTGGAAATACATTTTAATTTTTTGCTGATCTAAAATCTAAATTTTCCTTATTAGAGCTATTCGTTAGGAGTCTGCAGGATGCTAAGAGGAATGAGCAAATAGCAACTCACTCAGAGCTCTGTCATGTGGAATGCTGAGTACCGAGTACCTTTCATTCCAACTGAATTCAGAAGAAGTTGAAGGTGCTCAGGTCCTGGCAGAATGAGCCAGTATGCTGTGTTTTACAGTTGTTTTAAGGCATGTGGATTGGATTTTAGCGCTACTGATTGTTAAGGATTTGTGCATATGCAGTTCCTGAAAATACAATATTTACTTTGGGAACAAAAAGCTACAAACTTATTATTTTACTCAGAACAAGTGAGATATTGATAAAGGTGTAATTAATGAGCCCAGGCAAATTAGTGATTTCCAAATAAATACTATGATGGATCACCATTTCAAGTACATTGTTGCCTTGTGTCTTCTTTAATATGTATGTACCTATGTATACTTATATGCATCAAGCAATATATTAGCCCTTCCATCCAGTGTTTGCCTGAAATATTAAATTTAAAATTAAAATATTTTACTATATGGTGAATAATAAATAAGAACATCACCAAAAGAGAATACTTCAGTTATGTCAAACACAACTAGAATAAAACTAACTTGTTTGTAATGCCAAAAAGGATAAGTTATTTTGTTCCAATCATGAGGCATGGGGAGAAGGAGTATATGTCACTTGAAATCCAATTTCATATAACCAACTTCATTTGAGTTTTACTGTAATTAAGAAAATAAAAAATACCCTAACCAACACAAATAAGGTAAACACTAAATACAATGTTTCCTTACCTCTAGGACTGTTGAGTGATGCTTCTGATGCCCTCCCACCATCTCCACAGTGACTCTGATCAAATGGAAGGCACTGATCTCCTGTCCCTGCCACCACATCATAGTTTTTTGCCAAATCCTTTGTTTCACTGAGAGATTTCACTTTGTAGATTCTCCTGGTGTTTGTATCTGATAAATAAAGGGATTCTGACACTGGGTCCACAGCCAGGTAGTACTTGTGAGCTGGACTTGTGCTAAGACAAAGAAGAGTAAAGTCACAAAATTAATTTGTTCATCTTTCTCCTTGTACTTAGTATTTACTTTCACTGACATAAACCTTATGCGGTCTGTCTTGTCACAGTTTTCCGAAGTTGGGTCCACTTTTCATGTATGTGTTAAGAGGCATTACTTTCAGCATTCAAACCAAATCTACATATTGCATGAAACAGCAGGATGCACCATAGACTATTCTGAATGAGCACAAATATCCACATCAGTTTATTTTTAACCTTATTTAATTAATAAGAAAGATCACAGTGTGAAATGTGGTGCATTAATTCATACCTAATACATTTTCAGGAGCAAGTGGAAGGCCAAATACCATTAATGCAACTAGGCACGAATTAATGGACAATAATTTGTGCACTGGATTATTTTATTGCAATTATGAAGCATAATTTTAAAATATTTATATATGCTAATTAAGTGATGAAGTTTCAACTCTAATCGGTGAACTGGGCTGCATCTCATTAGCCAATCAGATTGTTTCTTTTCTCTGACTGTTTAATGATCTATGTTAGTTTATGACAGAGGACACAAAGTAGCACAGACAATGGTCTTAATCTTGCTAAGTTGGCAGGAATCCTACAGACACTGGCTAAGAGAGGGCCTGGTCATAAAAAGGGATCAATATGGACCGGGCTTGAAGCCTCGGCAGAGGGTCACTGAAATCAGTATGACTCAGTGCAGGCATGATCAGAACCATCCGCAGAAATTCCAAGCACTGCCACAGACACATAATGAATGTTCTACCACCAGATGTAGATCCCTAATGAGAAACAGACTGACTTATAAGAGGTTTATAAAACACGGCAATGCTCTCCTGGGAGGGAGAAGGTATTTTCTGGCCTCAAGTAGACTAGAATCTTTACAGTGTCACAGAGTTTAAGGCTTGAAGGGAACATCAGATCATCGTCTGATCTCCTGCATATCTCACGGCACAGAACCCAACCCAAGTTACCTGAATTGAGACCAACATCCTGCAACAGACTAAAGAGGTAGTTTTCATTTTTTTTTCATTTGCAGACGCCTAAAAATGTGCAAACGGAGGTGCATACTCCTTTGGACCTCCAGGGATCTGCAAATCGCAGGTTGAAAACCATTGGACTAAAGTATTACAGCCCTAAGGAGGTTAAATTATTGTGTTCTGCAGGCAGAGCATAGAAGGGAAGAAGGTCCATGCAATGGCAGGGGATTGATTTGTTGACAAGAACCCAGATGATCTTAGCAAGTGAGATCTGTGTTCCATACAGCAGGTGAAGGCAGAAGTCCCCACAAAGTCATGACAATCTGACCTGGGGGAAAATTCCTTGACCCTGAGCACGTGAGTAACACCTAGTAGTCAAGTGTCTGAGAAACAGAACTCTCTGTACAGCTTTCAATGTTTCTGGAAAATGCGTCCTCATGCCAGTCTGTGGTTTTTTGTTTTTTTTTTTGGTTTTCAATATAACAAATTTAAATTTCTTACTGAAATGCATTCTTTGTTAAAATATTAAATATCATATAGTTAAAAGAAGCACTGTTAAAAATCATACTTCTTTTAGGAAAATATTTTATAACTATTGTTACAGTGAATGCCTGAGATTAATAGCCAGAGATGAGAAAAAATGTGTTTCTCTGCTTTGTCAGTGTTTACCTGGTGCATTTGACAATGTTTTGTGTACAACCAGTTTCCCCATCTGGGTTTTTCATGCAACAGGGAAGAGAAAAAAACAATACTGTATGAAGAAAATGTAATTAAAATAATCATATCAGCGAGGGATTCCAGGGCAAGAATAGTGCCTGAAAGTTCTTTTAATTCCCCCTTTTTCTGGTAAACTGATTAGATTTTAAGCTGATGGAATCACTTTAAATATAAAACATTTGACTGACCGAGGGAGATAACTCAGTTTTATTGACTATTAGATGGTCCTACATCACTGGGCAGTGTTACAGATCAATGGAAAAGTATGTTATGAACTATATTGATGATAATGTGTCTGAACAGATATATATTCTTTGCTTGATTTCGTCTAGATTATTAGTCTATTTGGTGCACTATATAACTTTGCACATTTCTGCAATTCCTCTAGTAAAGGGTCAGTTGGAATACCTTATTTCTATTGATGAGAAATTATATGAATCCTGTGATATAAATTTAATAGTTAGAGCCTGAACCTTCAAGGTGCTTAGAACCCTCCCCTCTCACTGACATCCAAAGGAACGGAGTTCTCAGCACTCTCAGAATCAGGACGCAAGCTAGGCTAGTATAATCCTGACCATTAGCTTTTATGAAAAAGGAGAAGGTGGCATGAAGAGGGACAGACTGAATAGAAGCAGATATGGAGAAAGAAACAGGAGCTGTGAGAAGGTATCTGGTGGAAAAAAGATGAGTGCAGAATAAAGAGAATGCGATTAATTGCTGAATTAAAATTTGTCATTATTCTGAAATTAATTCTTAATATTTCTAACAAAAATGTTAAAGACCATGTCTAATGTTTATGGCTGAAGTTCAAAAGATACCCGGTCTGACCAAACAAAAGACTTTCTATAGCACACTGGTATGGAAAAATTTGCTAGCACAATTCAAGATATTAAATGAATGTACTCTATTGATCTTCTAAAAACCACAAAGTAGCAGAGGTTATTATGTACTTTCCTTTTCGATATGTTTTCTGTCATCTGTATGATTAGCTTTAATACACCGGCTATTTAAAAGCCTCTTAGTGTTATCTTTGCTTAAAATCTTCAATGCTAAAGTGTTTGAATTTAAATATTACTAGCAGAGAAGGAGCACAGCCAAATACTTCTGATCTTATGGGAAGTTGGGAATCATATCCAAACCTGGGCCAAGTTTTAATTAGCAGTTAAAAACTATACAAAATAGATTAATAAAGCAAAATTAATAATGATTAATTTCAGAACAAATTATTCCCTTCCTTTAGATTCTTTATTCTTTTTTAACTAAAATGTTTTCAAATGAAACAAGTGCTTGCCATGTAGCCCATGGTACTGTTTCACCTTTTAAAATAAACCCTCGCCACATGTAATTTCCCCTTGAGGAGAGGGAAGGAAAAAGGAGGAAATGATGGCATGTGACAGACATCAGTCAGGGCTCAGAGACTATGTACATCGATACTGTTTAAGAATCTGAAAAAAAATAGAATAGTCTCCAGAAAGGGGTCATTAAAAAGGCAGCAGAGTACCCCCCAAAAATCTCTAGGACAGAACATAGAATCCATCACATGAATATAGAAACCCTCCAAATTACTAGTCTTACCCACAAACCCCTCCCTTCTATCATTACATAAATGAGATTGGAGAGAAAAATGCCTCTCTCCTCATGTGATATTGCTACAGAGGGAGCCCATATAATATAAATAAAAAAGGAAGTTACTAAGAGGCAATTTTTATGTGCAGCCTAGATTCTGGAATTTTCTCCAACACCAGGTATCAAATTGCCTGATTCTTTTAACCTTCAAGGAACATTCTGAAATGCATCTATTTTCCTTAAGAGGATTGCATTGAGGGCTGGATTTTGGAAAACTTTTCTCCCTTGCATACCTATGGAGTCAGCGGCCAAAATTTTGCTGCTTCTGCTTCCTGAGTTAAAGGTATAGGCAGACACAGCACCATAAGTGGCAGCTTGGGCACAGGTGGCCATAGGTGAAGGGAGTGGTGGCCTTGCCTCCCTGCTGCACCAGTATGCAGTACAGAGTGGCATCGGGAGGAGAGCATGTTGTGACAATTAAGGGGCTAGATTATTGTCTTTCCTTGTGAGGGGAGGAGGGTTATTAGGGAAGAAAGCAATTATTCTTGAATGGATGAGGCATAATCACACCTATGCAGGGATGGGCAGCCTTATTGCATTCTTTCAATTAGGAAGCAGAGGGACAACATCTCTACATCCCTTTGATATGTAACCTGCCTCAAAATGGGTGAGAAAGAGGCAAGGCTCCAGCTCCATTCTCCCCTCTGCATGAGTTTAAAGAACTGGCTGAGCATTCATCAACATGGTGTAGCGTAAGAACTTCCCCAGCACTCTGAGAAGAGCTTATTCTGTGGTGTTCCAACTCCAAACTGCAGGTTACTCAAGCTGTCCCAAATGGGATAGTGGTTATTCCTGCACATGCTCTCTATCAGCCTGGAAGCATGCTACATTCATCTGTCCTCCTTAGGAAGAAAGCATGGTGCCCACACACATCCTCCGTTAATGTACAGTGGCTGTAGCTTTTAAAGTCACCATAGGACTGTGTACAGACGGACTGTTTATTTAAAGACTGTAAAAATATTTTCCATAACCTCTTTGCCTGTGTTATCTACAAGTGATGCCCTCCAATTTAACACAAATCACTTCACTTAAGCTAGTCAAAATAATATAGCTTTGCAAAGAGGCAATTAATATTTACAATTAAAACCTAGCTGCACTTCAGTGGGAAGCAATTTGACAAGTAACTTAATTTAACTAAGCCTATCTAAAAATGCCGGTGTATTTTATTATAGCACATTGGTATTTAGAAAATACATTTCAGAAAGGGAAGCAAAAATTAAAAGCTCAATTAATGCCATTTTCTGACAATTGTCACTCCAGAGTGAACAAACTCAATTTTCCTCTTT
This sequence comes from Apalone spinifera, assembly GCA_030068395.1. Lineage (NCBI taxonomy): Eukaryota > Metazoa > Chordata > Testudines > Trionychidae > Apalone > Apalone spinifera. The sequence goes on from JANRFK010001158.1 coordinate 15,947,410, forward strand.
TCAACTTCATAAAATTTAGAAGGATTTAGACAGGGTTAATACATCATAAATGGAAACAATTATTAAAACAAACTGTGGTGATGCATGCAATTGGCCAGGAATTGTCACTTCAGTATCTATTAAGTTTTTGTTGCAAAATACCAGAAAGATATTTTTGATAAGGAAGTTGGCAAACAAACAATCATATTCAATAATATGATTGTGGCTAACACCTAATAACAGTGATTGTGACATCAGTTCTCAAAACAAAGCATTTTAAAATACATTTCTGTATTTGGTTCAGTCTGCTACAGTTCTTGCCTGCTATGCCATGCAATCATCAAAATGGGATGCCTCTATCCTGATGTATTTATCTGCTTTTTAAAACAACAGGAGTCTGAAGACTTTGTTTCTAAGGATACCATGAGCAGCCAGATACTTATTGTCTGTCTGTTCTGCCTTACCTTTTATAGGCCATTTCTAAAGATTAGGTTGTCACAGCTGCCAGGCCTACTTGTCCAATGTGCCTTGCTGCAAGCAACTGGATGGAAGCAATGGGAAGAGCCCTTGTTGACTCTTCCCTTCTCCCTCTAAACTACTTGCTTCCTGCTACAGATGAATAGGCACAGTGGGGACTGAGATGCTCCATGAGAAAGGGGAAAGTAACTTTTTTGCTTTACCAAGCAAGGGAGAAGCAAGGGGGGAAATGTGACTCACCAAGGGCAGGTATACACTGCAATAAGAGATGTGACTGCAGCACCAAGCTAGTTTTCATCTAGCTTAGCTCATACAACAGCAGCAGTGACATTGTAAGATCATGGGAGAAGCATGGGCTGAACAACTCCACTCAGTACCCCAGGTAAAAGCCCAATCTGCCTTTCATGTTATTGTGGCTTTACTACTGTTATCCCAGTTACTCAAGTCCAAGCTATTTCAAATGTAACTACATGTGCTGCACTCACCTCTCTGATTGCAGTGTAGTCATACCCTTCATCACAATTCTCTGGGCTGTTCATGGGGCAATCCAGCTCTGCACTGTCCCTCACTCAGGACAGTCTCTACAGTCACAAGGTAGCCATAAGTTAATAAACTACAACCTCTCTAGTCTTCCTCCAGAGACTTTTGTTTTTTCCATTTCTAAAATGCACCTGTTCCAATTTCCCATGGCAAGCATATTCACAATAGAACACGAAATTAACACAACATGAGTTAATAAAATAACGGAGTTACCTTTAACAATAACCTTAATCATTCTTCAGGCTGAGACCTTTACATGGTGCCTGGCTGATTAACCTCAGGGTCTTTCAGGTTAGTGGGGCAGGTGAGCCATGTAAAGTGAACAAACCTATGCTTCTCTAAAGCAAACAAAGCTTTATTTGATTCACATTCATATTTGTGAACCACACAATGTTTCTGTAAACCTATATTAAAACATTCCTTTGTTTAGGTATGTTCCCATTGCTTGTTTATGAATGGTCTTTTAAATCAGTTGGATGCATGCATAACTGCACCATGATTTACTTACCTATGTCTTGTATCTCTGTTCCTAATATTGCAAATCAATCCAGGAGCCACAAGAAAAGTAAAACAACAATTGTCAGTATCAGTGAACAAACCAAACCAACATAAACCAACCCAATATAATAATAACTTTTACATAGACAAAAGCTTCAGAGGGGTAGCTGTGTTAGCTTTTAATTGGAAAAACTTAAAACACAATGAATAGTCTTGCAGCACCTTAGAGACTAACAAAACATGGTAACAAAACATGTAGATGTAGGTAGCTTTCATAGGCACAACCCACTTTTTTATCCATATGAAAACACAGTTAACTTTGTATGTCCCCCAGTGTAAATTATAGACACTAAAGACATAAACAGTCAAATCATTCAGCATCCCATCTCTACTCCACTCGTTTTTCCCACTCAAATTCAGTTGCTTCTTTTCTACCACCCACAGTAAACATTTCTAACTTCACCTTGAGCAATTAACTTACAACCATACTTTAACTATGCTAACTGGTTACATGACCACGTTTTGATGAGTAAAATAGGTTTAGTGTGGTCTCTATACTTTACATGGTACATAGTTCTGTGTGTGGTTCAGTACTGATGTTAGTAAGGGTTTGATCCTGAAAAGTGCTGAGTGCTCCTTCTGACCTCAACACAAGTTGAGGGCACCCAGCATCTTGTAGATTCAAGCTCTAAGTGACACAGGATGCAGAGCACCAATGGTAAGTGAGACATATGCTTTAGGGTACAGTTTAGGGCCAGAACTATTTAATAGCTACCCACAGAGTAAAACTGGATAAAGTGTCAATTATAAGGGGTTAACAGTGTCAGTGTAGCTTTTTGATGATGTAGCGACACATGGTTTGACACTGCCTGTCTGGAGTTCAACCCAGCTCTAATTTGCTGTGCTTTCTAAAAGAGACAGCGAACAATATAACTATATTTGAGTACTTCTGAACTTGATCTGTCCATCTACAGTACAGGCAGGTAAAGTGGCTGTTATTATCTCTGATCTAACATACACACCTACTCCTCAATTTAAATACTCCATCAGAAGTAATACTGGTTTTAAACAAAAATACTTTAAAATTTTATTCTATTTTGAAAAACTAAATACGACAAATACGGGGAGAAGACTCAGATAATTCAGCGTCGCAGCTTGATTAATTATGCGGTATCTGTACTAGTGGCCAACAAAAACAGGCAGCCCTCCCTACCGCACCCTGTTTAAGTGGCCACTTTAAGGTAATCTCAAAGGAGTAAATTTGATGCTTCATGAGAAAGTCATGTTTCTTACAGGCAATGAAATTTGGTTAATCTCTTAGGTCCTTTAAATACATTTGACTGTATTTCTTGTGTATCATGTTCATATTAATAGATCTGACCACCAATCAGAAAACTATAAGATTTCCTACCTTAATTCTAAAATGCTAATGGAATTTCCTGAGGGAAAAATGCGTCTGACAAAATTGAAGTCTCCAATGTACACACTGCCATCTGGACCAGAAGCCAAGGCAACTGGGGCAAAGAGTTTGCTGCTGAGGGCAAGGCCATTGCAATTGGAACAGGAGACACTTCTCTGGTGTCCATTGCCCATGATGGTTGAGATGACGGGGGGTTGCTGGGAAATGAACATGTTTTCTCCATTTCCTTTGTGTACGATCCCTGAACAGGAGAGAAGAAAAAAGGACGGTGACAAAGAAAGTGTTGTTCCCTATTACAAACTAGTTGTGCTCAATCCTGCTATGCTTTCAGCAATCAGAAAACATTTGTAAGGGCTTCCATTTTTGTTTTTACTTATTCCACCTTCTGTTCCATATGAAAGGACTATTACCTGTAAAAGCTTGTTAAAATCAACGTTAAGATTCTCCGAAAATATGTCTGTGCTATGCACAATCTGGACATGCAGCACACTTACCATGCCAACATTTTCATGTGTGGGTGCCCAAAGTTGTGTGTCTAAATGTATTCTGTCATCTCAATGAATGGCCTGGTTTTCAGAGATGGCACCATTGATTTCAATTGCAGCTGTAGTTGTTCACTCTTTCTGAAGATCCGCCCACTTTTATTCACATAACTAACTTATTTTACTCTACTTATTTCTATTTAAATAACCAAAAGATGCCTATCCAATGCTCTAGGTAATCTAAAAGACTGCTGAAGTACAATCAAATCTAAGCAGAATTAAAATGATAGTACACCCTTAGCCTTCTCCAGAAAACCACTCAAAGAGATGTCTTATGTATCGTAATTGGGAAATCAGTAAAATTCAAACTATTTTGGGCCAAAGTGGGAGAGATAGCAAGTTCCAGAGTCTGGAACTCTTGTAGAGAGCATCCTGTTAGCTGCCCCACTCCCCTTTTATATAAAAGGAGGGGAATTCAGCTCAAGCACCATTGCCGACTGCATCTGTGGCAGAATGGCATGGGGAGAGAGGCGATCCCTCACACAGGCTGGCTCCAGATGTTTACTCTTCACAGGTCATAACCAATACCTTAAATATCACCTGGAGACCAATGGGCGAATCCTAGAACATTGGAGTTATATGCTTCTGGAAGCACTAGGTGTCAAATTTTGGTATAAGTTCTTATGAACCTTTGACCCACTAAAACTGAAATAAAATGAGCTGGCTGGAAAAAAAAGGCAGCAGTTAAAATTTTCTGCATTTCATCTTTGAAGTTGACAATACAGGAGAAAAGCACTTAACACTTTCAGTAAAGCAGGATCAGATCTCTTAAATAGTACATTAAAAGGTTCTAAGAACCTTCCCCAATTCTGAACATCTCCCTCTCTAAGCTATTTTAAAAACTGGGCTCATGATGAGAGGTCAGACTTGGTTAGCGCTCTCACAGATCAACTATTAATTGAAGTACTATCTGATTTCTTAGAGATTATGACTTAAACATTCATTTTATTCATACATTTCTCTCAGGTAGCAGATGAAGTTCTTAAATACTTTGAATATTTAATGAAAGGAAATTAATAACAGGACTGTTCTGTATTTTTCAGACAGTGCATTAAACTGCAGTGTATAATCAACATTCAAATTTAAATAAGATCTGCTTGATAATAATGTATAAAAATGTTGGTGACTGCAGCACAACTGTGTTAAAAGTGGAAGAGTAATTCCAGTGAGTGAACTTCTTACCAATGAGAATATAATATGGTCTGCCATAAAGAGGAAAATAGCTTTCTAACATGTCAGTATTTCAACACTGCACTACAGGATATATCATTCAAAAATCTTTTCGATTATTAGGCTGGTAATACCAGATCCAGTGCTAACATCATTTTCTCAGGTAGACATCATTTTTTATAACAATATAGCAATACAGTTAACAATTACCCTCAAAATGACATGTTATTACTAGGCTTATGGCAATTTTCAAACTGAAGATAGGTATTCTTTTAATATAGCAATTCCAAAATTCCCTGCTTCTATTAGAAAACCCAGAACTCCATCAAAGAGTAGGAGTGATTAAAGGAAATAAAACACAAGTGAATGTAGTTTCTGATTACAATGGCACATTTGATGGTTTGTCCTCCCATGTGGCACTGCCATATCAGTGTACTGACATTAGCATTCCTGGTAAGAGTGAAGAAAAGCACATAAACACTCTGTATTGTATTATTTTCAGCTTTTGAAAATACAGATCATGTTGAAAACTTCTTTACGTCTTGTTCCAAGAACAGATTTCTCTACTGCCTATGCATGACACTATACCATTCAATCTTACTCCACCTATTAAAACCGCTTCCTCATCAAGTGTTAGTTCAAGAATGCATTATTCTTCTTTCAGATCTCTTCTACCTCACCATACCAAATCTACTTGCTATGTAAAATGAATCAAGAATCACATCAGTGGGCCTGATCCTGAACTGAAGAATACCGATTGAACACTAGTATAACTCCATTTACTTTATAGAGTTACTCTTTATTTATACCAGTGCAAATTAGATCAGTATCAAACCCAATGAGTATTATGCAGGCATTAAGCCAAAAGAGTGCTAAGCATTAAGGAATTTAGGATATGTCTCCTCTGCTATCAGAGGTATGACATATCTAAACTGGTTTAAACCTAACTAGCACAAGTACCAATATCAGTTATGCCATGATCATCTGAAGTCTATGCTGCCATGGCTTCACTCCTATTGGTGTTCATGTTGGTTATGTTAGCGCTAGTGTGATTATTCTATACATTCTGCAAAGCAGACTTCCAACTGTAGAGTTACCATATTTGAACTTTCAAAAAAGAGGACACCCCTAAGAGGGAGTGTATATGTATTAGTATCTACCAACTCATGTTGTATTAACACAATGGCTGTGTCTAGACTGTATCCCTTTTAAGAGGAATAAGGGATCTTTCGAAAAAGGCTTTATTTTCCAAAAGATCCGCGTCTAGACTGGCACTTTTTTCCGGCAACGCTCTGAGCCGGAAAAAAGCGGCAGCCATGTTTATACAAACGAAGCGGGGGATTTAAATCCCCGCTTCATTTGCAATTGCAATGTGTCTAATTTGCATCCCTTTTATGGAAAAAGGATGCAGTCTAGACACAGGCAAGGTGTATAACACATTAATATGTGAGTTGATAGATACTGATACAGATACACTCCCTCTTAGGGGTGTCCTCTTTTTTGAAAATTCAAATATGGTAACCCTATCCAACTGAAGCATAGAAATACCTTTAGACATAAACAGGGGAAACTTCCTTGTGCTGGATGGTGGATAAGGAATACATTAGGCTATTCTAGATGATCTTTAAAGTACAACAGCAGTCCAGATCTAGTGCTCACACTTCCCCTTGTTTAGAATTTTTTTTGTGGCTTACAAATAAGTTTCAAATTAAAATACCCCTTGAAAGCCAGTGGGTGGTGCTTTATGTTGATTTCAAAGTGGAATCAATTTTTCAAACTTATTTGTGAACAAGGGTCAGAATATGTATTTCGTTTTGGTATATAGGATTGGTATATAAAAGGAACTTGGACATATGCGAGCATAATCAATGGAAATTTACTCCCAGTAAAAAGTACTGAGCTCACAGGAAATGCTGCCATTTGTCTGAGGCTAAAAATGTAAAGACTATCTTTTATCTGTTTCAGACAAATAATATATAATTAGGGCTCTGGAGAGTTTGTTTTGCTTTTATTTAATTTAAGCATATATGTAGTCTTAGGTACATGAGTAGTCTTTTTGGGTTCAGTAGGAGCTTTGCTAGACAAGGGCCAGAGTTACTGTATCTGTAACTTCAAAGTATGAAATTCCTTTAAAAGGGACAAAAATTCATTCAACACACTCTCCCATCTGACGAAAAATCCACTTCAAAAGATTCACTAAAAATATTGGTTATTGGGGTATTCATTTGCATTTGTGAGTTCTCTATGTATTTCAAAAGGACTTTATGCCTTAGGGAGGTAGCTTGTACATGTGTGTTTGTTAACTGATTATGACAAATAGTCTGAAAAGTCTTCATGTTGGGGAAAAATTGCAACAAACTCTGATGAAAAAGAATAAAAAGATTGAATCTTATTTTTCTAAACCAGAAAAGCAAAATGAGGGGACAATAATCATGGCCTTAGGGAGAAAAATGTATTTAGTTATCTATGTTAATACAATATGGCTGTCTGCTTATTGGCTCAAAAAAGTATGTATTTAAAAAGTCAGGGTTTCCAGGACAGAATGGCAGGGGAGGGCATTTCAGAGTGATGGAAAAGCTTTTCATTTCAAGGATGCCACAATTAATCAGGAAATATTTTAGAGAAAGAACAGCTTTCCTAAAGTAATGTTTGTATCAATCAGATTTAGACTTGGGAACAAATTCATGAAATGTATTTCTGCATAAACATATCAATTTTCACAGTTTTTTTCTGTTATGCAATTTAAACTTGTTCTTGTAAATATCTGTATTCAGAACATCACTAACTCGTGTGTGTATGTGTGGGGAGGGATTCACTGCATGATAGGATATGCTTCACTGCAGTGTTAGCTTGAAGTTCACCTTGAGTTTTGTCCCTCGCCCAACTTCTGTCCACATATATAATTCTCTAAATTAAATTAAGTGGCTCTTTAAATTCAGATTAGCTAGTCCTTCAGGTGTGGGGTTGGAAACGGTTTGAAGCTCCACTGCTGCTGATGCTGAAATTGCCAGTCCAGTCATTGTGTGCAGCTATATGGTCGCTTTGGCTGGGTATACTCTGCAATAAAAGAACCACTCCTGGCCTTGGTCATCTGCCACAAGCTCATTGGGCTTACTGTGCAGGGCTAGAAAACAGCAGTGTAGACTTTCTGGTTTGGCCTGGTGCCTGGGCTCTGGGGCCATATGATAGAGGAAGGTCTTCAGAGCCTGAGCTTCATCCCAAGCCTGAACAGTCTCATGAACTCAATCAGTTGACCTGGTCTCTGCTGTGGATGGTTTATCACAGTACAGACAAACCCTTTCACTCAACGAGGTCCTTGCACTAGGCTAGCTCAAGTGGATTAACTCAAATATACTAACTCGAGCTGACTGTGGCAGTTCTAAAGACCATGTCAGAGGGCTTTACTGGCAGAAAGTCTGCACGGGAAGAAAGCTGTGGTGGCAGAAATTGAATGGAAATTCCTTTCCACCAGTGGGATAAGACAGGGCCAGAACAGCCCAAAAAGCGCATGTGGCACAGGCTGAAAAGAAGGGATGTCTAGAATGGCTAGTAGATGCACTCACTCATCAGATTGCCTCAGCAATCTTCATTCAGCAACAAAAACATTATTGCTAATGGGTTCAGGCCATATTAGATTCATGTTATTTTTCTGTCACTGATAAGCAAATAAAGGGTTTTTTTCCCCTAGTTATTTCTGCCACTTGCAATCAAAGTGAAGAATCAACTACTCAGACATCTAATATGCATACAATATTATTCAGTCAAGAGCAGCCTCAATCAGCTGAAATATGTGTATATAACTGATCAAATCAAGTGTTTTTAATGTTAAGGTGAAATGAAAGTTATTTAAGGACTATTTGCAGTAAAGTTCCACAATTTTTACATGTGAATTGTGTTTCCAGTGCTATTCCTAGAGTTTGGATTAACTGGATTGTGACAGCATTTCAAAAAGAGAAAGTAAATTCAGTCCCTATTAAGGGTTCACACTTACATCCCCGCAGAGTTAATGCTTTCATTAAATACAAAAAGATCTCGAGAAATTAATTCCTGAGAAGGATACTCCATACTTATACCTTACAAGGCTAGCGCTATCAGGCAGATGAGATTAGAACAGGCTGCATCCGTTTAAAGGAACCAGAAGGCTTTCTGGATCTATTCAGTCCAGTATTTCCAGAAACTATGGACAGTATTTCTGGGAGTGACCAGTGGATAGCTCATCCCTATGTACCTTGTGCTCTGGGCAGTGACTAAAAGCCACAGTGTAACCCCAAAGGTTTACTGCTCATAATTGTGTATTTTACAAAGTCTCATAAATATTTTAGTGTCTGTGTGGTGTATTAGGAGAGACTTTACAGTAAGTGCTAAGGTCAGACATTCATATAAACTAAAGCTATAAAAGAAAGCTTTCCCAAGAACTCAGTTTTGAAACTAAACTAAGTGGCAAACTGGCCCTAAGATTTGTCTATGGGACTCACAGTTGGGGTCTGGACTGATTTCTCTTTGTGTTAAATGTCACCAGCTGGCATTTAAAAAAGTCAATCTATACAAACCAATAAGGTGGGTATGAAAGAACCACTGCTTAAAATGTCAAACTATTTCAAATCAAAATCATGATAATTTATAAACTAAACCTGACCTTTTGTATTTGGAATATTTACACTACAGCTGTACATCTGACAGTATAACTTAAAACCTTACAGTTTTACATCTGTGTGTGGATCTGGGTTACAGTTGTTTGAAGATGGAAACAGTTTTTAGTGGCTAGATTCTTAGCTGGAAAATTGGCAGAGTTCTACTGAAGCTAGTGCTAAGCTGACTTGCACCAGCTGAGAATATGATCCTAGGTTTTTTTCTCCCAAGGACTGTACCATGTCCATTTATTTGCAAATTCATATTCATTCTCAATATTGTAACATACTATGACTGTTCATTTGCTAATTTAAATGCACTAAGAGTAGTTCCTAATTATAACTGTTGGGGGGAAATAAAATAATAGGTACTATAATGAGAAAACAGATTAAAAGTCTCAGAGTCTGAGTAATTCATTACATAGGGAATAAGTTAGGAAAGCAAAATAAATGAGTAGATTCTTTGTGTGTGTGCGTGAGTGTACACTTGTCCACTGAGAAGATGACACACCATCAATTCTTTTCACACAGACCAGCAAACCATAGCAAAGTTCAATCCCTTACTATCTTAGATTGAATTCAAACTAACAATCTAGAGGTATAAAGTTCTAGATCCTACATTAGTATTATCATGATACAGCCTAATGACAAAAATATAAATTAAAAAGATTTTTATTCCTGATAGCTAAGACACACACATAATTTTTTTCAGTAGGTGGGTAAGTGTACAGTTCCCAGTAAAGGAAGTTGCTCACTCAAAGGATAAAACATTAACAATGAAAAGCTGAACATCTAAATTCTTCATTACCTTATTGAATATGTATTCCTTTCTAACATATCTGATTGAGAACGGAAGGACTTACCACTTTGTGGATTCAATATGTGGTGTTTGTTTATGGACCAACCCCCCAGATTCGAAGCATCCATCTCAAAGCCCTGCAGGATAGCTGTCCTTTTCTCCCACAGAATAAAATCATGGCATGTTTCATATTCATATCCTACTGACACTGCAAATAAATGATGATATGTTAGACTGTTTTCCCTTCCATTTATTATCTATTTTTCCATACCAGTTTTTATATCTACCTGTCAATAATGGGACTGCTATGTGTGGCTCCTGCATTTGATTTTGATAGTTGGAGGATACAAAAAAAAAAGTCTTAAGAGATTATTAGTTCCTTTGATAGTTATGGTTACTGCTGTTTCAAAAGTCTATCCTTATAGTATCAATTATGTATTGGCTTTTGCATGGAATTTGTCTGATTCGTTCAATAGCATCTCCCTTATCTAAATAAACCATTGCTAAACTAAGTGTTTTGTTTTGTTAAAAGAGGGGGTTGGAAGTTCAATTCCACTTAGCTGATCTTTTTCCTTTGATACACATAAGAGTATCAAAGCTATGTCACCTTCCCTGGTCCAGCAAATTCCCTGGTCTGGAACCAATCAAGTCCCAAGGGTACCGGACCAGGGAGATTCAACCTGTACTGGCCTTATTCATCAATGGTCAATAACAAAACAAGTGCTATTCTATGTATTAATGTAGAAGGAGGATGAAGGAGAAATGTTTAATATGAAGCAACTTTGCGGATGACTTATCACCTATATTATAGCATTTTTTCTTTAGTCAAACACTTAAGTTCAGCCCAACTCAGGCACATATAGGCTGTGTCTAGACTGGCCAGTTTTTGTGGAAAATCAGCCACTTTTCTGCAAAAACTGGCCAGCTGTCTACACTGGCTGCTTGAATTTCCACAAGAACACTGACTTCCTACTGTAGGAAATCAGTGCTTCTTGTGGAAATACTTTGCCCTTCCCATTCGGGCAAAAGTCCCTTTTGTGCAAATCATTTGCGCAAAAGGGCCAGTGTAGATAGGACGGCATTGTTTTGTGCAAAAAAATCCTTGATCACGAAAATGGCAATCGGGGCTTTTTTGTGCAAAAGCGCGTCTAGATTGGCATGGACACTTTTCTGCAAAAGCACTTTTGCCAATCTAGACGCTCTTTTGCTGAAAATGCTTGTAACGGAAAACTTTTCAGTTAAAAGCATTTCCGGAAAATCATGCCAGTGTAGACGTAGCCATACTGTTTGCAACACTAGGAATAGTCAGGAGTTGCAGACCCTCTCTGCGGCAGATTCTCAACCAATGTAAAGTGCCATAGTTCTATTGAACTCAGTGGAGTTTAATTGACTTTAATGGAGCGATGGTAGTTTATACCAGCTGAAGATCTGCCCCTAGATGTCCATAATGGAGCACATTTTAGGATTGTGGGTGACAATGGAATATTTGTACTATTCTCTGCCCATATCTAAAATTTCTGAATTGCCAAATGTTCCTAAAGCTCATTACCCACTTTCCCACAACTTCATTGTCTTCTTCTCTTTGGCCCTCCCTGTTAGTAGCAGTCGGATACCCTATTTTATATAAAAGCAGCGAGGAGTCCTGTGGCACCTTATAGACTAACAGAAGTATTGGAGCATAAGCTTTCGTGGGCAAAGACCCACTTCGTCAGATGCATGTAGTGGAAATTTCCAGAGGCAGGTACAAATATGCAGGCCAGAATCAGGTTAGAGATAACGAGGTGAATCCAATCGGGAGCATGAGGCCCACTTCTAGTAGCTGATCTGGAGGTGTGAATACCAAGAGAGGAAGAAGCTGCTTTTGTAGTTAGCTAGCCATTCACAGTCTTTTTTAATCCTGAGTTGATGGTGTCAAACTTGAAGATGAACTGCAGCTCAGTGGTTTCTCTTTGAAGTCTGGTCTTGAAATTTTTTTGCTGCAGGATGGCTACCTTTAGATCTGCAATTGTGTGTCCAAGGAGATTGACGTGCTCTCCTACAGGTTTAGTATATTGCCATTCCTAATATCTGATTTGTGTCCATTTATTCTTTTACGGAGGGACTGTCCAGTTTGGCCGATGTATATAGCAGAGGGGCATTGTTGGCACATGATGGCGTATATTATGTTAGTAGATGTGCAGGAGAATGAACCAGTGATGGTGTGGCTGATCTGGTTAGGTCCTGTGGTGGTGTTGCTGGTGTATATATGTGGGCAGAGTTGGCACCGAGGTTTGTTGCATGGATTGGTTCCTGAGTTAGAGTTATTATGGTGTGGTGTATAGTTGCTGGTGAGAATATGCTTCAGGTTGGTGGGTTGTCTGTGGGTGAGGATTGGCCTGCCTCCCAAGGCCTGTGAAAGTGAGGGATCATTGTCCAGGATGGGTTGTAGATCACTTATGATGCATTGGAGAGGTTTTAGCTAAGGACTGTAGGTGATGGCCAGTGGTGTTCTGTTCAACAGAAGACTGTGAATGGTTAGCTAACTACAAAAGCAGCTTCTCCTCTCTTGGTACTCACACCTCCAGATCAGCTACGAGAAGTGGGCCTCATCCTCCCTGATTGGATTCACCTCATTATCGTTAGCCTGATTCTGGCCTGCATATTTATACCTGCCTCTGGAAATTTCCACTACATGCATCTGACAAAGTGCGTCTTTGCCCACGAAAGCTTATGCTCCAACACTTCTGTTAGTCTATAAGATTCCACAGGACTCCTCGCCGCTTTTGCAGATTCAGACTAACACGGCTACCCCTCTGATACTTGACACCTATTTTATATACTAACTTTATATATGTAACACTAGGCCACGTGCTTGAACTCTGTTTTATGTCCATTTTAAAAGAATCTCTTGGAATCAGTTTTTCAGAGACAAGAGTACTATTACATATTTTTACTTTTAACCTTTCCATTTTAAGAAGAAACTCAGTTGTTATAATTTCTGCTGCAAATGTAAGATCAGGAAATTTCCTCAATGTGCAAGACTTGGAGAGTGAGGAAATGACACCAGATATTTATCTGCTGCTCCCCTCAGATGCTTCCATGCATGCAAATACCTTCAGAAAGTCTGTGTTTTTCTAAGAGACCACATTTTTTGAATAGACTATGACAGCAAATTATTATGTAATTGTTGCCAATAATCCCAAAGAAAAATGAAAGTGTTTATAGGTTTTATAATATTAAAGGCAGATGTTTATATTCCTGTGCTTACAGGACTTCAATTTGCTGTAATTTAATGTAATTAAAATGAAGTGTGAGCAAAATGCATTATTAAATATTGGTAACATACCAACATGGAATTATTTTGACTAAATTCACATAATGAATGCAAATAAGGGTCCCAGACTACTCCAAACTGTCAAATTAAATAAGGCTTTATCGGAAGCTTAGAAACCAAGTTAACAGTGCACTTAAATATAAAGAGTTTTGCTTCTGTTCTGCAAGAAACATAATTAAAATTAACTTTAACTTAAATCAGATATTGAATCTCAAATAATTAAATAAATAAACAATGGACTGGTTTGTTTCCCTGGATAAATGCTTTACTAGTATGAATTTTAGGATTTTGCTACTCAATGTGCCATTTTGTGACATCTCTAACAGTTATATTGTTTAAAGTCTAGATATGTATTGGACAAGGGTGGACTTCAGGATTACTGAATTTCAAATAATCCAGAAGGGAATTAGCATATTTAATTGCTCTGTTTATATCTATTAGTATTAACATATTTACTGCTCTTTTATGTCATTTCCAAGACATCCGACATTTTATAAACAACAAAATTCCATAATATCATTGTTGTCTACTGTACAGTATGTATATATGGAAAAATGAAGAAACCGGGTATTAGTCGGAAGAAAAATTTGAATTAATTTCATTCTATTCTTTGTTATACAAGTTGATATAGGAATCTATACTGCATAAGCAGTTAGGGCAAGAGTCTGCCATTCTTACTCACACTGAGTAGCATTTTATGATAGATTTCTACATCAGGTGTACGATGTGAACAATGTTCCTCTCAGAAAGAATTTGTCCCCTTTTGAACACACATTTGAAAGAGTGGATAGTCACACACAATTATTCTTTGCTGATGTCAATAAAGGTAATTATGAAGCAAGATGCTACTTCTTGTTAGTGGCAGAATGTGGCCCCCAATTACTGTAATATTTTAGAATCTTGTCATACAAACACTTATTGTGAGTATCTCTACAGACTTCAAAACCTACCGAAATCCCACTGAATTAAAGAGGACTATTCACCCGAGTAAGCATTCTTGGAACAGAAAATATGCTGATACAAGGTGGATCTCCCTTGTCCGGCACCCTCAGGACCTGAGTGGTCGCGAACCAGGGAGTTTGCTGGATTGGGAGAGGTCAAGGCTCCCCACCCAACCATCAGTCCTGCCACTAGGCTCTGCTCGGACTGCACTCTCAGCCGCTGGCCCCGCTGCCACCAGCCCCAGCAAGGGCTGTGCTTCCAGATGGCTGGCCGGGGCTGTGCTCCCAACCGCCAACCCCGCTGCCGCCAGCCCCAGTAAGGGCTGCGCTTCCTGCTGCCAGCCCTGCTGCTGCCAGTCCAGGCCAGGACTGAGCTCCCCATTACTGCCCTGGGCTGTGCTCCTGGCCGCTGGCCCCGCTGCTGCTAGCCAGGGCTGCCCTCTTGACTTTGGTGACCCCCACTCTCAGATGGACTCTCTGGTCCAGCAATATCTGTGGTCCACTGGACCAGACATTCCTGGATTTTAGAGTTTGAACCTGGAGTCAGTGTTTGCAATAGCAGGTTGTTAAACACCATACTACATCCTTGATTAAAAATAATAAAAAACAAGATTCAAAATTCACGAGAAAATATTTCGGGTAAATGAAATGCATTTTATTTCAGTTACTATATTTTCACATTCAGACATTCAGTCATAAATCAGGGACCCACCACCTGGATAACTTTAAAATCTATATCACTGAAAGTAAAATGACCCCCCAAAGTATGGATGGTTTCCATGTCAAGAAGTTAACAGCTTCAGACATAAAATATAATAAACCATAATGCCTAAAAGTTAGAATTTAGTAAACTCTAAATGGAAATGACATTTAAAATGTCACTGCCAAAAAATGATAGAGGCAATGAGACACCGAAGGTCACAGTTAGAAAGTACATTCTCAGCACAGAGCTAGCCACTAGTGCGCAGCCAGCATGAGATGGGAGAAAGGGACTTTTGAACTTAAAAAAAAAAAGAACCAAAAATTGGCTTTAAAAAGAGAAACACAAGGAACCAGACAATAAATGCTTCCTAGGCAATTAATTTAGAAGCACTGTATGCTTCCTTAAATGTATTATTACTACCAAGTACATTGAAGTAACTCAACATACCTGTTGCCTCTGCCAGACCAGACACCTTTTGTCCATAAATGTCTGTCTTGTTCCAGGCAAAAGCATAGACCAGGTTTGTAGCAGCAGGAAACCACTTCTGAACTAGCCGCCCTTCAATAGCAACTGTAAGATGCACTTTTGTCAGTCCAGGAGGGATGGTTGCATGTGTCAAAATAATGCGGAGCAAGGTTTTATATCCAGGAGTTCGACTGCTGAGATAACTGAGCTTAACAAAGCTAGAAGGAATTGGGATTTCCTCCTGGACCACCTAGAAGAACCCAACAGTTGTACACAGTTATTAATAATATTCATGCCTAGGAAAAGAGCAAAGTTTTATATTTCAAATCATGATGTTTTCTAAAAAAACCCTATGCAGTACTAAAAACTGACTCCCTTGACCTGTGCTCTGCCTCTGCCAAGCATATGAAGGCAGGAATAAGACAAGATTTTCAGCATCATCCAAAACTATGCAGTGTCTGAAAGACTGCGTAAGTGGAAAACAGGTAACTAGTCTATACTTTGTAAAGGAGGCCCCTGCTGCTTTTTAATTCTTCTTTGTCTCTAATGTTTGCACATAATAATACTTTTGCCTTAAGTTTTTGGGTAAAATATATGAGATGACAAATGTTTCCTTGAGCACTAGTCTTGTCTAAAACCACTAAACTCAGCTGTCCAAGAGTTGCAGGTTGACTTTGGAAAGGTCACCTCATTTGGTTAATTAACTTTTTGGACATAAACATAATTAAATAAATACATATTTTAAACTCACTAGGGTCCATACTCACTACCCTGCATTGGCTGTCCTAGCCTACAGGATCCTCCCGAAGGAGCCAGGCCTTCCTGAACAACACAATCCTTTCCAGAGATACACAGTGTGCAGGGGGACAGCAAAGTCTGAAAGTTGGTAAGGAAATGGCGGTAGTCATGGCTTTGGCCTTTTGAGGGATGTAGGTGCTAGGAGGCTATTGGCAAGAATTAGCCCGTGTGCTCGCTTGTATGATGGGGATGCTGTTGTGACAGTCCTTGGTGCAGGGCGTGCAGAGGAATGAGGAAATCTCCTTGAATATTCCTTCAGATTCTCATGCAAAGCCCTCTCACAGTTGGATCCTGTTTAATAAGTTTAAATGCTGCAGGCTGTGATTTTAGTATGTCATTACTAATGAGCCAGTAAGTCACAATGTTAAATCAACAAAATCTGGAAAAACACAAATGTTTGCTTTGTTTATTTTTCCTGGTTCTTCCGGCTCACTTTTTGCCTCCTTAATAACAAATTATTTCCATTTCAGACACCTTCTATTAACGTATAACTACCGTAACACTGTCACAAAAATACTGCAGTACCATTGGAAGCCTGCCAGTACTTGTCTCTTCAACATATGAAAAGTGCTGTTGGCAGGGAATTCCTGATCCCTTGATTATTCCCTGTCCTTCCTGCTGACATCCCAGCTGCCTCCTCTGTCATGCATCTGACATCAATAGATTTTAAACATTCCTCCTCCCTCTCACCCAGGAGACAACTAGTAGATATTAATGTAACATACATTTTAGTATTTCTCTCACTTTTTCTATCCCAAATCAGATTAGGTGCAGTTACTCAGTGAATATATTGTTCTGACTTTAAGAGCATATCCAGGGTAGTGAGTTTCTTGCTGTCTGACCTGTTCAGTGTACCTCAATTCACTTATGCCATAATAATAAGTTTTGTGTAAGTTATCATTGGAAAATCACTAACACACTGATAATTAATATTTTCATATGGTATATGTATATTGAACACCCAAAGAACTACAGAAATTCAAAGGATATATGGGACTAAACTGTATTTCAAGTAGGCAAATCTAGAGAGTGAGTAAATATATTTTCCAGACAAAAGAAAGGTTGATGCCTCCATCCAGATAATGCAATCACAGACAACTGGCAATCAAAGTCAAGTGGCTATTCATTGGCATATCAGAAGCTGCGGGAATAGATGAATTTGAATTGTAAAAAGCCTCAGAGAGGAAGAATCCAGTACAGAATCTTCCCCATCTGACTCCATAGCATCTTTCCTCACAGCTGGGGCACTGGACTTTGAGAAGGATATATTTCAAAAGTTCAATGGACTACCAAAAAAAAAAAAGCACAAGAAAAGCAAGAGGTTTGGACTTTATAAGAGATCCCAAACAAGGGAGTGGTCAGCCATCTTGCTAGAAGGAGGAATATTAAGAATCTTACTTTGGACTATGATTGTGGTTTTGCTAAGTTTTAGTCACCTTTTCATTTTTATTTGCATGTAACTATTTCTGACTTTATGCCTTACACTTGACCTCACTTTAAATCCTCTCTTTTTGTTAATAAACTTAATCTAAACCATCCTAGTGTTTTGTTTCAATTGAAGTGGTTTTTAAAATCCAGTTAAAGGAACACACTGCTTTGTTTTTGTCTCGCTAAAGAGCAACGGTCAGTTTTGCTTCCCTAAATGTTCCAACAGAGGGCTGCACATTTCAAGGAAGATGGTTTTGGGGAAAATTCAGGACTCAGGATATGCTGATGTGACTTGGCTTGTATTAACTAAGTCTGGTGGAGACCTGAGTGTGGCTGTTATGTAACAAGCAGGGTCCCGGAGTCAGCATTGCTGCTTATCACACAGATACTCAGAGGATGCTTGTATGCTGGCTGGGAATGTCTAGATAGTACATTGCAGCAGAGTAAGGCACACACAACTATAGGAAAAAGTGACAGAATTCAAGTAGAAGGGTTTTCTACATAATAAAGAAATATGAGGCCTTTTTTACAAAACAATGTAATTTTAATAGAGAAAAATTTGGATGGAAAATATTTATACCCACAGATAACCTTCAAAGTATCTTTAGCAATGAATAACCTTGCTTAGATGTCATTCCCAGAAGTACAGCCCTGGAAAGGTGCAACATCACAGCAACAAGCAATAATTATATGTCAATGTTCTTTTTTACAGCAGCACTTTCAGGAATCATAGAATACTAGGACTGGAAGGGACCTCGAGAGGTCATCGAGTCCA
>JANRFK010001158.1:15975405-15991731 GCA_030068395.1 Apalone spinifera
TCCACACTGCCATGGATGCTCTTGCTCAAAAGCACATGGCAATGTGCACGTGTTCTTGCGCAAGGGTTCTTGTACAAGAACTCTTGTGCAAGATGTTCTTGCGCAAGAAGCCGCCAGTGTAGATATAGCCTTACTGATTTACACTTCAAGGCTTAGTGCTAACAGTTACTGGTTTTGTTCAGTTCCATGAACTTTTTAATACATATTTATATCATCCTTTTATGGTCTCAACAGAGATTAAATGTTTAGGAATGTTAAAGATTGTTTACATATTTTCATTGGTAAAATAACATTACATTAATGCAAATAAACAATATTAGTGTGTTTACTAATACAACTTAGATTATCTAATGTGCAGGCCTAAGAGTAGTGGTTAGATGGTAGAGATGATTTGTGGATGCTTATGTCAGTCAGTATAAAAATTACTGCTTTCCAGGACGAATTGCAGTATTTAAAAACCTTATATGCCTCTGTATTTCAAATTTACTTTTTTCAAGGGGAGAGTATGGGTAATTGGTTTTTTGAGCAAGTGTTTACTCTTCCTTTTTCACACATTCCTCTCCCTTTAAAAAACAGCATAACCCTACAAGTCCACAGAAATGATCTGATTTCTGAGATCACACTATCAGATACATGTCAATTAAAGGGCAACCTGTAGAGCAAAATGGCAAACTGCACGTTATATTACTATTTGCTCAATATGGCTGCTAATCAGACTAAGGGGCGTTTGGCACGTAAGTAAAGAAAACATGTTTACTATGTTATGTCACAGCTCCACTGGGGCATGAAGTTCACTCAAGGGAGCTCATATGATTCCAACACTGCCCTCCAGTACATCTCCAATATTCTGTCACAAATTGCATTCTAAACTGTTTCTCATGGAAACACACACAGTCAAGTTTAACTCCCATGATGGTCTGAGCCCTGATGGAAAGAGGGCAAGGGGGCAGCTGTCCTGGAGCCTAAAGCTCCCAGCTGGAGCCCTGGGCTGTTTAAATTTAAAGCATGCTCTGGGCTTCCATGATGGGCTGGCAGGAGGAGGTTAGCCTCAGCCCTCACCCATTCCATCCAAGTTCCCGCTCCTTTTTCAGACACAGAACCAAGTCCCCTCCCACCTTGCCCTGGGGCCTGGCAAGTCTCTCCGCAGCCCTGATTATAGTTACACCCATACAAAAAAAAGGTAATACAGCAGTTTTAAAATCCAGATGGAGTAACTCTAGGAGTCTGCACTAATAATATAGGAGGGCACATCTTAAATTGCTGGAATTTCAAACAAAATATTTGTTATTTCCATTATTTTCAGAAATTATCATTAATGTGGAAAAGTCAATAATGATTTCTAAGAAAATCTTGAAACCAATTTTTTCTATTAAAATAATTTATCAATACAGTTTTCACTGTCCAGATCACATCCATTAAAAATGAAACTTACCTGCTGTCAAATAAGACATCTCCTGGGATTACATGAGTGCTCTCCTTGCCAATAAGGAATTTGATTCTATCATAAAAGAGCCTTGGAGGATGCTGAGAGAAAGGAGGCTGGGTGTGCTGAATGAGGTCAAGGGGATCAGGTGAACCTTGGCAGAGAGGGCTTACGTAGCAATTACTCTGCTGACAACAATCAGGGTCTACACAGTCTGTCAAACCATCTGAAAATGGATAAAACAAAAAGTTCAGGAAATAGAATATATAGAAGAAACCAAATGATTTTTTTCTAGAAAGCATGGGAGAACAATATCTAATCAATGGGAAGAAATGCTGATTTTAAGACTCTAGAGCCCAGATTCAGCAAAGCTCTCAAACACTTGCTGAAGTAGGGATGGGCATTTCTCTCCAGTTATTAATACTGACTGTGATCTCACAGAATCTCCATGTGTTGCTGAGAAAACAGAACCTATAAACTAAATGATAAGAAAGAATCTGACTTATCATCACAATGCAGAGAGAAGGAAAACACCAACCGGTATTAGCAGATCCAGTGGTTATATGGACCACAGATATATGGTTTATGTTTCTGGTATCCCAATATTGTTATAATGAACAGTTTGTTAATACCTGTGAAGAATATGTGCTTTCCGAAGTGTATGAAATGACCTGTACAATCTAAAACACTACCCAATTTTAATATACATCTTTATTATAGCAGTAAAAAAGGGCTTTGGTAAAAGTTCTTCAACTTTTAAACACTATAGAATTTCATAAGTGCTAATATCTTCAGATGTTTTATTATTCTTATACTTAATAGTTACAATAAAGTGAATTCATGAGGATTTGATCATGACTGTGGCTCCTTTTATGCTATGCATTCTACCAATACAAAGCTAGATGCAGCCAATGCCCTAAAGTGCTTAAAATCTAAGTCTTCTTTACTTGATGTTTGTTTCCAACTCCCATCATATTGAAGTGACACAAACTTGTGAACTGAATGCATGCTATTTCAACATTTGAAACTTACAAAGTTCCAAAGACTTGGTGGGATAATACACACGATTGGAATATTGGTAAAGAAGGGTACAGCTTACTCAGGAAGGATAGGCGTGGGAAAAAGGGAAAGGTGTTGCCGTATATATTAAAAATGTACACATGTGAACTGAGGTGGAGATGGTTCTAGTTCTAGTGTTCTATGACTCTATGATTCTGTGAAATAGGTGAAGTTCAATGGGGCTAGGTTTCTTTTAAAAAGACTCTATTTTTCTATGACACTTTTATATTTATTCTTTGTAGGCACAGATAACATCACTTAAATATCTAAATATTTCATTACTCCACCAAACAGCTACCTGGGCATCTAAATTACCTAAATTGCACACACATTATTGTCATAAAAAAAGGTTGAAAATAAAGCTGGATATAGATATAGATATATATAGAGTGGCAGAGTAACCCCACTGCTGGGTCCCAGTACCTTACTCTGGCATTCTCAGTACTGTGCTATTAGTCCTTGACAGGGTTTGAGCTCTTGTCCCTCAGCTACAAAGGGCACTGGGGCCGGTGCCCCTGGGTCAGCCTGGGCTGCAAAAACAGTCCTCTCCAGCTCTCAGCTGGGTTCTCAGGCTGCCAGGAAAAGGGGGACCTGAAACCCCTGCATAGAGCTCCTCACCCACTCTCCTTTGCTGTTTCTGGCAATATTGCTGTTACATTTCTTACGCTATGCCCACACTACAAGCCTCTTCTGCAAGAGGAAATGCAAATGGAGTGCTCATTTGTATATGTCGCTGCCATTTGCATTTCCTCCTCGGACCCCTTTTGCATAAGAGGTTTTTGTGAAAAAAAGTGCTGTGTAGACAGCTCCTTTTTGCAGACACCTCAGTTCTCTAGTCATGGCGCCAGAGCTGCCTCCCAGCAGTCAACAGCTCTTAAAGGTTGTGCTTCACCTCCTTCAGCTCTTTCTGTGTGATGCCTTCCAGGCCCTGCTGGAACACAACCCCTAAATCATTGCAGGGAACTTCCTCATCACTATGCAGTACAACCCCACCTGCCCTCCCCTGCACACCATGCACCAACACTTCTGGCATCTGGACACCAGTTCCGACTGGTGGGACCATATGATTATGGAGCAGTGTGGCAACCAGTAGTGGCTCCAGAATTTCCACACGTGGAAGGACACCTTTCTGGAGTTGTGCACACATCCCCATCCAGGCCCCAACCACTGGGCAACCAAATATGCCAGCCACAAAGGGTACTTCTCGATGGTCCTGTAAGCCATCATGGACCACCACAGGAAGTTCACTGACATCTACATTGGGTGGTTGGGGAAGATGCACACTGCATGTTTTTTGCAACTCCAGCCTCTACCAGAAGCTGTATGCCGGCACTTTTTTCCCTGACTGCACCATCAGGGTTGGGAACATGGAAATGCCAGTCTGTATTGTAGGGGACACAGCCTACCCTCTACTCCCCCAGCTAATGAAGGCCTACACAGGACACCCAGACCAAAGCAAGGGATGCTTCAATGCTCGGTTCAGCAGGGCCTGTGTGGTTCTTGAGGGCATCTTCGGGTGGTTCCATTGCATCCTCAGCCACCTGGATATCGAGGAGCGGAACATCACCCAAGTGGTGGCAGTGTGTTGTGTTGTAACTAGTTCAGTCCTGAGTGCGAGCACCCCTTGGTGGCTGAAGGGGGTCTCGCAATATTTAACTCACCTGTCTGCGGGCGAGTCAAAGTCCAGTCCGTGGCTGAGGTTCAGGCCTCCTCTTTTATCCCCCTTGCTTGGGTGTGGTTTGCAGGAGATTGGGGGGGATCCAGGCCTGCCCACTCCTCTGGGTTCCAGCCCAGGGACCCTATATGTAGCAGATACCTGCCGAGTTTCAAAGTCTGTAGGTACAGTTGCATCCTTGGGCCACTTCCCCGGGATGCCGCTTCATCCAGTCCTTCTCTAGGGTCTTGCTGCAGAGTTCCTCTTGTCTGGGTTCTGTAGAATTGTCCCTGGCTATCTTTTAGCCACCGGGTCTAGCTCTGCTTAGCTACAAGAGCCCAGCGCCCACTCGGAGCTGTCCAAGGTTCTGGTTGTCCCAGTCAGCCCAGAGGTCTCCCTGGGTTGAGCTCCAGGAAGAAACTGATGGGCCTTAGCTAGTACCTCCTTATGTAACAGCCTGCCACATTCTGATTGGCTGCAGTTCAGGCTGCTCTTCTACCCTGCTCAGAGGACCTTTTCACTGCTCCTGCTGCTGGCCAGGGTGCTGAAAGGCCTCTAGTGGGGAGGTCAGCTTTGTCCACCGCATCATGTGTCCTTCACAATATTTGTGAAAGCAGGGGGGAGACGTTCCTCCCAGTATGGGGGGCAGAGGCTGACTGGATCAACAGGCCTTTGAGCAGCTGTGCATGGCTGCTATAAGGCAGGCCCATCAGGAGGCTGTGTGCATTGGGAAGGCCTTGAGGGAGAGTTTCTCACAAGGACCTCAGTGACATTCTCCCATGGGCCTCCTCACAAGGGGCCTGTATATTCTGCATCTTTGCCTGTTCTCCAGCACCCCTCCTTTCTCCCCACCCACCCTTCCCTGCAGAGCAATAAAGTACAGTTTGTTTAAAAAAAAAACCTCTGTATACTTAATTGGGATAAATGAAACTGGGGAGGGATTGGGTAAATAACCCTGGAGGGGAAAGAGGAGGGAGTTGGAGCAGGGAGGAAAGGCTTGCTCTGGGGCTTGGAGTGGTGCCTGGTTCTGGCAGACCCACCACATAATGTGTGGATCCCTCGGTGGCCCCAGGGGAAGGCTGAGGAAGGGGCAGGAACTGGGGCAGGAGTGGGCACCAAGGTGACAGTCACTGCCTGTAGAGCAGTGCAGATGATCCAGTCCTGCTCCCTCATCTCCCTTCAGATCTTGTGGTACAGCTGCAGGATCACCTCCATTCTGCAGTCCTGCTGCTCCATGCAGCACTGCAGGGCTCATACGGCAGATATATGCTCCCTCTGGAGGTTCTCCTGAGATCTCCAGCACCTGCAGGTCAAGTGGGGTAGGGAGGCAGCTGGGGAGGTGTCGACTGTGCCCCTCTCGCTGCTGGTCCAGCTGTGTAGAACAATGAGAAGGTCAGTCAGTTCTTGGCTCAGATAAAGATGATGTGCTTGGAGCAAAGCCATCTGTGGCCTAGACAGAGAGCCCTTTCTTTCAGGAGCACCGATGTCCAGGGGGGAGGCTCACTACCCTCATGTCCCAGGGACAAGCAGGCATTGGAAGGTGCCAGCCAGACCGGAAGCCTGCGGGCAGGTGGGGGGCCATGGGGCAGCTGGGCTTGCCTCTGTGTCGTGCATACACTGGATCTAGCAGTGGTGGTGTCCCACAGGGAGAGGACTTGTATCACTGCCCACTGGAGGAGAAGGGGTCAAGCCATTGGAGGGAAGGTGTACATGAACGGCAAACGCTTCTGCACTTCAGTGCATTGTCCCTGGGAGCGAGTGCTGCCCTGAGCATGCAGGCACGCCCGTGTGCAGCACTCCTGAGTGTGTGTGTGTGTGTGTGTGTCTCCAAGTCCCCAGCCTCCTATTAGTGGGTTGTGGTGGGAGGGTGTCCCAACCCAGTGTCAGGAGTATGGCAGCCCCCTCCCCCCCAGATCCAGTGAGCAACAGCACAAGGGTCCTCTGTAGCAGCCTCCTGGGGCTGTGTGCCTCAGACTGGCACTCCTCGTTCATCTAGGTGCACAGGCTACTGCGTGTTCCCCAGGCTGAGAAAGATGAGAGAGGAGCACGCCCCAGCCCCTCACTGACTGCCACCTCCTCCCATGTGTGTGTGTAGGGAAAGAAATTACTCTCACCTATGGGCCTTCCCCGGCCTCGGATGATGCCCGGGAGACATCCAGGGATGTCCAGGGTTCCAGGGTGCGCATGAGGTCCTGGCTTGCAGGCAAAGAGATGGTGCTGGCCTCTTCTGGCTCCTCCTCCTCCTCTGAATATCTGCTCCCTGGGAGGGCAATGATGGGCACCTCCAGACCTGAGGCCACTACGAGGGAGGGAAGGGACTGACCAGCCCCCAAGATGCAGTGGAGCTGGGAGTAATATTAGCAGGTCTAGGGTGCTGCTTCAGAGCAGGAGCTGAGCTTCCTGGCCCTGGCATATGCCTGCCTCAGCTCCTTAACCTTCATCTGCACCTGCTCCTGGGTATGGCTGTGGCCCTTGTTGGCCAGGCTATCAGCAATCTGGCCAGAGACATCGAAGTGATCCTGGTGCAGTGATCCTGGGGGTTCTCCTCTTAGCCCCAGACCACAATGAGGTCCAAGATCTCTGCACCAGACCAGGAAAACATGCATCTCTTTTGGACCTTTTCAGGGTCCTGGGAGCTGCCTGAGGCAGTGTTGGTAGCTGTGGGTGGCTTGGCTGGAGCAGTGGGCTCGGCCATGGCAGCAGGGAAGGCAGTGATCTCTTTTATTTCTGTTTTTAACAAGGCTAGATTTTTGCCATAGACTTTCATGGGGGCCCTTCTGGGTAGAGACCTCCTCTTTGTTCAATATAACATACACAGTCCACTGTACACATTCAGTAAATAATGGTATACAATATTCACTAAGGAAGGGAAACCCAGATCCCATTTATAAAACTGAAGAACATATAATGCAGGGGTGGGGCACCATTTTTGGGATGGGAGCTGCCCACCCAAAGAAAAATCAGTCGGGGGCCACACTCAGGTGAGAAACAAAAAATGAAACCAATCCCTCACTGATGTGGCCCCTGACTGAGAAGGAGAAAGTCACTCCCCACAGTTCCCTCGCACCCCAGAGCCCAGGGGGACCCAGCCTAGTAGATTTTGTGTGATCCAGCCCTGTGGTGGGGTAGCGGGGGGTGGGAGGGACTGGAGTACCAGTGTGGGCTCCCCAGTGCTGGGGGGCATGAGCCTGAGGTCCCCCATCCCTGCTATAATAAAATGGACATATCTGAAACTCCTTGTACTAATACTGCCTGCCCTTGGGCAAGGTAATTATTTGTTTGGTTAAAAAAAAAATATATGAAGAAGAGTCTTTTAGAACATCTGGAAAAAGAAATTGAGTTGGCTTGTCATTGGGACAATAACAAAGAAGAACTCTAAACAGCAACAAAATCTCAGGTGCTGAGTTGGCCAAAATTGAGCTCAGTGGATGGGTGCTCAAAAGCAGCTTTAAATAACTTTGCAGTCTTCAGACAGTCTGCATCTTCAGGGAAGAGGGGAGCCAAAGGAATCCTGGGTGCATCTATATCACTTGAAGATGCTTTAGGCAGTGTGAATTCTTTGGACAGTCAGATATAATAGCTTTATAATGATAGAGTGCCCTAAAAGTAAACTAAAGCAGGATAAACGGCCTTGATAAAGCAGTTAAGTTACTTTCTAAAAGAAGCCATTTCTTTAAGAGCTAAGAGCTTGTTTACTTGAGGAAACTTATGGGACTAGCTATTGAAGAATAAGCTTTAGAAGTGAATTAAGCTAAATTGGAAAAAAAACCCAACTCTCATAAAAATAAGATTTCCCCCTCCCCCAATTAGCTTATAAGAATAAGCGTGTCTATATTGCGAGCTATTCCAAAATATCTTCTTCTACAAGAATTATTCCAGCTACTATCTGTTATAGAAAGCCTTGAGAGCCAAATTTGAACAGACACGATTCTTCTATTTGTCTAAGCAAAAACAGAGAAAGTTCTCAAAGATTTGAGATTGAAAATGTGTTTTTAAATAACTATTCTCTGTTTCAAAAACAAATTAGCACATAGGAACTGGTGTTTAAATAATCTGCAAATCCTTTCTCTGGCAAAATACACATTGGCTCCTACAGCAGTTTTACTTGAGTAAATATAGAAAAATCTGCCTTCCAAGAGAAGTTTCCCTTCCCAGTTTTTGTTATTTTGATCAGCATTTCATATGCCTTGGAACAGTGTCCTGAATTCCCACTGCACACAGGCAGAAATCAAGCTTAAAGTGAAATGGTTTCCCAGTTCTCAAAGCAGACTCAGTTGTCACCTTTCCTTTGCAATTCACCTGTCAACGGAATGAGAATCATATTTTTAGCTGCCTCTACGGACGTGGTGTGGACTTACCACATTTTGATAAACTATATTAGTGCATTTTCTAAGGTTTGTTTTGTTTGCACCTGGCTTCATTTTTTGCACCTCTCAGGTATTTTTGTGAGGATTGTAAAAAGGAGGATGTCTGTGTGGGACTCCCATTGTTAATGGTGGGGAAACTCCAAAACCTTATTTGAAAAATTACTAACATCAGTATTACTGTTACTGTAAGCATCAATAAGATGCTGTACTAAGGCAATATGACCTTCCCTGAAGAGCTGACAGTAAGATGACAAATAAGAACAACTATGGAGGCAGAGAAAACACTGGTGAACAAGGAGCTGCAATGAAGTGTGTTTTTCAGCTGATAGTTTAACACTGGTGTCCTTTTTCTGTCTTTGTCTCTCCCTCTCTCTCTTTAAATAACATCCATTTCCCCAGCTGACCACTTTTAGCATTTCGCTGGACAGGTGAGATTTTATTCTGCTTTTAAGAATTTTCTTTTCAATCACAGATGGAGCAAAGCAGAGTAAAATGGCTCTGCTTTGAAAAAAGTACTCTGAAAGACAAACAGTGATGATGGAAGGAAACGTGATTGGAGCTTTCAAACCCACACATTTTCTTGCTAAATCAAGCTATTACTGGATGGGTGTGGGAAATCTAGACATAGGCTGCCACAACCTCCTACATGGGTTTGGGGAATTATGAATTTTTACTGTGTTTGACTCCCACTTCCACACATCATTATGCCCATCTGTCCCCTCATGACTTTGCTGAGCTCTCTTCAGCTGGGCCCACTAACACAGTGAAAAGGAAAATATGGGCGGTCTTTCAAGATCTGCCCCTATATTTCCATGTTCTCGTACATATCTCCCATCTCAGTAAACTCTCCTAACATTTTTTCTTCATCAGTTTGCAATTTACTTTTCTAATTTGAACATTTATATACACTGAAATAAATCTGTAAAAATCCTCAACAGGCTGTCTGAAAGATTCTTTCGATGGCTGGAAGCTGATATATAGATTGAACAACATGATTTTTAAATGGTCTTAGTGGTCATTCTATTTTTATAGAAGAGAATGTGAGAAGCAGTATCTCAAGTTACATGACAGGAAGCTTGGATAACACAATTCCCATTCATATATAAATATATCAGTCTCAGTACTCAACCCTCAAATTCTAATAAAAATATGGTTTAAATATAAGAGGAAAGTCCCAAAATCTGACTTATAAACTCCAGACTTTGAAAAAAAAAACACCTAAAAATTATTTTCAATTCTCTACAATAATTTTGGTAAGTAGGCAAAAAATAAGTATTGACAGACCCTGTATGTGTGTGTGAAGATTTTTATTAAATCTCAAGTTACCAAACAAACACAGGAGTATCCACAGCTACCTACAGCATCAATTGTAATTCATACAGTGGGTGACCCAGTACACCAAAGACTCGTCAATTATCACACTGGATAAAACAGCATACAGATGGACTAAAATGTAGCACTGAAGTATAAACTACTTGGATTTGATATAAGCAATTCTACTGTTATGTTATATAAAAGCAGTGAGGCACAATTGGTAATATAGCATAATCAGCTCACTACAATAGGTGTGATTAAAATTTGGGTAATCTAAACCTGACAGCCACAAGTTAGCTGGCATCATGCTTATACAATTTTCAAATGCCTTTAATTTCACGTGGGAAAGGTAATGACTGATTTACATTTTGAGTAAAGCAGACAAAGTTCCCAAAGTACTCTCAGTGCTTCCCCTGCAATAGAGTTCACAAAGAGCAACTTGATTTTCTGTGATAGGAATTGAAACTGTTAAAAAGTAGCTGATCTGCATTTCAGCATATTTGTTTACCAAGCACAAGGAGGCTTTTGTCATACAAGGGACTTCTGTAGCATCCCCAAATTTAAATTACCTTAATAAAAAGGAGCTACTTGCAATCTCAAGAGGCCACATTATGCTCTCAGAATGCTCCATTGAAAATAAGAGAATTTGGGACAAAAGTTTTGCATTGTTTTGATGAGGAAGTGAACATTTCAGGCACATTTCTAGAGGCACGGAACAAATATTTATATATTTAGAGCCTTGCACCAAAATCTCACACAAGATTCACAATACTCATTTAATACCATTGAATGAATGGTTCCATTTTCTTTAGGTATCAGAACGATTTGTTAGCCATGATGAAAGTTAACTCCTTTTCAGGGCATCTGTGTCTTGCTGTAGATGTGTTTCTACAGTGGTAGAAGAGCATGTAAACTGTGACACACATCAATTGAAAACTCACAGCTGGCCTGCTGACTTGAGCTATCGGGATCTGTTAAAGGGGCTGTTTAACGGAAGTGCAGATGTTTTGGCTTGGGTTGTTTAACTGAGACCTAGGACCCTCCTACTTTGTAGGAAATGAGAACCTTGGCTCCACCCTAAGCCCAAATGTGTACAACCAGAACTAAACAGCCCTTAGTCTGAGCATTGGGAGCCCAAGTCAGCCACGGGTTATTAATTTCTATGAAAACATACAGTACCCAGAGCAAATTCAGCATGCCCCCTTAAGCATGGCTGGTCACCTCTGCTGGTGTCACATATTAAAGATGAGTATGGATATTTGATTGCTCACTTTTTGGCAAGGTGTTTTTGGCAGGAGCTTCCTGGTATCCGGGGAATACAGGACTGGTAATTCTGGTTGTATCTTACACAAGCCCTTCAGAAGATATTCTTACGTAACTCATGACCATGATCCAGTCATAAATTCACTTCTATAAAGTATTTCTTTTACTAAAAAACAGTATTACTTTATGCTAATTTTGAAGAAAGTACTGTGTAGTAAATATAAGTCAACTAACAAACATTAATATTTCTATTACATCCTTCACAAAATAAAATACCATTTGAAAACAAAGAGGCATTTTGCTAACTGTAGGTTTATATTATTTACTAACCACAAAAGTTAATAAAAAGTCTATAAATGGAGTGAAATGTATAGATCCTAACATGAGCAACTAGGGTATGTCTAGACTAAAATAGCATTTTCCGCCTCAAAATGCAATTGAAATAATGGGCGTGCTATTCCGACATCCCAGAAAATCTCGTTCCACGAGGATTAAGGGACTTGTCGGCATAATGATCAATTTCAAAATCTGGTGCTGTGTGGATAGCGCCAAATTTCAAAATAGACTATCTCAAAGCAAGCTCAAAATAAACTAGGAATTTGCGTAGCTCAAATTGTGTGGCCCATTTTGAGCTAGCACTGCAGTGTAGGCCCACCCTTATAGGCCCAACCACTTATCAGATTCTGGCTCATCCAGTGTTTACATCTATCTGTGAGTAAAATTTCATCTTCATAGCTATGGGAATGTCACAAACTAATATTCTGGTAAATATGATCCTTCTCCTCCAGTCTTCTAAATATAATTAGTAAAATACCAAGATCACAACTGAGAAGAATACAGGAACAGAGCACTGAGGCAGCTGAATGGAGGAGCAAATAATAAGGTGCTATATATGATTCACTAGGGTGGATTTGCCAGCACCCTAGTTAATTTGCCTCAAAATTTTGAGTTTTTATTAATTAACTACAAAAGTGACTAATTCAATTAGTATACTACCTCCTATGTTACTTATTTTGATAAGAAACTCCCCTCTTAAGGAGGTTTTGAATTTAGATGTTTTAGGATAAGCACATTTGGTAGATATTTTTGCTAAGCTGATCAGCAGTGAGACATCTAATAATGTCATTGTCTAATTGAGATAAAGGGGGCAGTTCATGCTTCTCAGAAGCCTTGTTTCCTGCTCTCTGCAGACTGAAAAGACATCATTGCATTATTTTCACTCAATTCACAATCCCAAGGTTAACTTCAGACTTTCACAATGGCTAGAAATATACTGTATGGGTATACACTATGTAACACATGGTTTTGTGGCCTTGCAACTTGCTAAATTGTGGAATTGTATTCTGGAATCTTAGCTTTAGTTTTACATATAGACAGACAGGCAGACACGTGACAAATTCCATGGCCACAGCACCATCAGCATTAGCAAAGGCAAATAGAAGAGCTGGGGTAAAATATGTCCAAAGTACCAAAACAAGGCAGAGGATCTGTAGGATAAAGGTGTGAGAGAGTGCTGAAGCACCCAAAATAGGTATACGGTGAGATGAGTCACCAGTTGGCTGAGGGCTTAGAGAACCAGAAGTATCTCAGATGTCTCAGTACCACAGAAATGCCTCTTTAACACTGTGAATACTTTAGCTCTTATTAGCCTTATGCAGAAGGAAATATAAGGGGCAAGCCACGGATGTGTCACCTAGTCACGTGGCCAGGATGCCTCCACAGAGAGTGTGCCAGGCCATGACATTTCTCAGATGGATCTCATTCTCTCACTCCCCCGCTCCCAGGACAGCAAGATAAAAGCTCAACCACATGAGTGTCTTGTGGTATTTCATATTTTCTGCATAGATTGTTCAATATTGACTCTTCTTTACCAGATTAAATTTCCTCAGTAGTGCTAAAACTAATTTTGCCTGCTTTTATTTCAAATAGCTCCTATATAACTCTTGTGATAGTTTGTTTAATCACAAGTTCATTTAAGTTTAGTTACAATTGCTAGGAATCACTATGATCAGATGGAGAAACTAAGCAGCAAAAATGCTAGTTTCCAAGGCTGCATGCAGATATCTCAACTGTTCCTCAAATTTCAGTTAAGGTACGTAACAGTCATGGGCAAACAAGAGAAGTGAGTGTGGCTGCAACAGGCCAGAGGGGTTCCACCTGTGGCCCCATGGTCCCCTGTCTACTCTCCTCCCGCATGCCTCTCTCGTGCACTGGGGCACCAGAGCTCTGCACTTCCTTCTCTTCCCCCTCCCTCTCAGCAATTCTGAAGCCCTGTGAATTGCCTGATTCATGCTTTGTCCCTGCTCCTCCCACCAAACAGCTGAGAAGACAGGCGGTCTGTGGGCTGCAAGGGATCGCATGTGCCCAGAGGGCTGCAGGTTGCCCACCACTGGTAAATAGCCATAAGACCACAGCTACCAGAAATCATTAACTGAAAATTCTGTGCTTTGCAGGAGTATACTTAAAACCAACCTAAGTCCATATGTAGGAGAAACCTTTCACAGTATTTTGTCTGAACAATACCATTTACTTTTCACTATATTTGTTCACACACGCAATGGGCTCAGCATCAAATAAGTTGGTGCAGACTGTCATTTGCACTATCATATAATGAGTTTTAAGAGGAAAAATAATCTAATGGTAAAAAAAATAATAATGTGGTGTATGGCAGAAGGGATGGATATTTTGCACAGAAGGGGGAGGTGGAGTGTACAAACTTCTTTATCCTGCTGCTCCAGTATGCTCTAACTATTTAGGCCTTACTGAGAAATAACCTTAAAGAATTCAGCAAAAAATTTCAAGCAATTTCCTAGAGCTAGATGCTTCCTAAAGAAATCTCAAAATAAAGGCAAGACAGAAACAACCTGTTCAAATGAGCTGAGTGATCATTTTCTAATCTAAATTATAACTGAAATCAGATCGGTTATGACCCTGAGGTAATGGCAAGAAAAGATGAGAGAGGAAATGAGACGAAGAAATATTTTTGTAATCCTACAGAAAGCCATATTCCACTGAAGAGACATCTGTTGGAGATCCCAGCATTATATAAATGAAACTATAAAGACTGCCAACATGCCACAGATGTACTCCACAAAAGCCGATCAAAACCACATGGTTGTGTACCTTTTATATGCTTTCAGCTTTCATTTGTACTTTAAGAGATAATTAAGTAGGTGAACAGACTCGTCAGACCACAAGTTGGAGAAAAGCTAATGAGGGGGCTAAGAGATGAGGGGAATGACAGGCGTGGTTATGGTATACCTATTTTGCAAGCAGGTGGGAGTTTTGGCCACAAAAGAATAAGTGGTAAGCATGGTGTGCCAAACCAGCAAACACACACGAGCATGTTTAACTCTACAGTATTACCATATGTAATTCCATTGATATGGCTCTATATGCCTAAATGTTTGAGAGAGCCAGGATCATATGAGTGTATAGGTTGCATACTACAGTAATTGTTTAAAAAAATAATTTAAGGTATAGTCTCTGCAGAAGTGGGAGGATTTTATGGGAGAACTACATATTATACACATGAGCCAAGTCTCTTTAGTTCCAGATAGGTGATGACATTAGACATTCACACTTACAATTATGAAATGTTTTTTAATACTTTTATTAAAATTAAAATTTGTTTTTTCCTCAACAATGTATTTGTATTAACTTTGGAAGGAGAAAATAGATTTTTTTCCAGTAAAAAATACTTTTCATCTACATTAAATCTGAATTTCAAAGTAGAATTCAGTCTAAATTTTCATGGTTCTGATCCTTAATGTTGTTGATTGTTGGATATACTACTACTAATATGCTACTATTACCACCATTTTATGCTTCAGTAGTGTCTTCCTCCTAAGGATCTCAAAGCTCAGAACACTCCCTAACATCTCTGCACAAAAGGCATAAATATTTAATTTAAACATACTCAGCCTTAATGGGACCTTTTCCATGTGAAAAATTCATAATATGGAGCACATACAGCTAGACAAGACTAAGAGTTAGAAAATGCACTCTATGGAATAATTGTATGGTGACTGAGAGGTTGGAGTGGATATTTAACAGATCTTTTCCAGATCTAATTTCTGGAGATTTATGTATATACGGCCTGGAATCCTGCTTCTGATCCCACACAAAGTTAACACCAGTGTAATACCATTGACTTCGGTGGAATTCCTTTTCATGTGTACCTGAGCAAGAGAGAGCAGAATCAGGCCCTATGCATTTAAGGTGGAAAAATAAGTGATTTTAATAGGGGGCAGGAACCCTTCCATTTTTTGTAAAGGACAACTGATTGTGAAATAAGACTAATGCCATTTAGTCCAGCTGTAGCAACCAGGTGATTTAAGTATTTCTCTTCCCACTTATCTCTAATTTTAATTTCAATGGAGCTGTTCCCATATGTTATGCTACTATAAAATAATTTTAAAATTTACAGTGGAATGATGTTGTTAAGTATCTGTCTGAAACTGACAAATTCAAGGAAATTTAGAGTTAAGGTTGACAACTCTCAATAATTCACTGTTACTGCAGAATATAAAGCAGGCGAAACCCACAATACCAGGCAATTTATAGAGCACCAGTTTACAGAGAGAATCAGAAAATGCTTTACATGTATTGCAGGATAAGCAGGGTTTTATGGACAGATTTAAAGGGAGAGAGTGTGAGTGACTCAGTAGTTTGGACAGCAGAGGACAGTACCAAACAGATGGGAAAGTACATAGGAGGTAGAGCCCTCGACAGTGCTATGCTGTGTGAAGGGGACACAGATTCAACTACATAAACTGGAATAATATGATGAGATTATCGGCAATGGATGGGGAAATATCATGGGGTGAGCCTCTCCTGCACACTCACTTATGGCTCCCCCATGGTGCCTGCAAGTGCGTTGCACTTAGCATTCCCTGGGTCCTTGCAGACAATTAGCCAGACCAGATTAATTCAGCCCCCCCTTTGTGGAGTCTTGTTTATGTACTCTCTGTAAAGGGCCTCTCGCTTATTTAGTAGCGCAAGTTTACACCAAATATTGATCTGGCCTGGCCAGTTTCCTTCCCAAGCCCCAGTCATCCTCCTGGAAGTAGGCTGTACTCTGAACAATCCCTCTGTCTCTCTTCTGAAGACTGAAGCCCTCTTCCTTCCCTCCCTAGAGCTGCAGAGCCTCAAACAGCTTCTTCTCCACTCACTCCTTCTACCTTTAGACTTAGAGGCTACGTCTACACAGGCCCCCTTTTCCGGAAAAGGGATGCAGATGAGAG
>JANRFK010001158.1:16004188-16033869 GCA_030068395.1 Apalone spinifera
CTTTTTTGAGGTGAGGAGACCACATCTGTACACAGTATTCAAGATGTGGGTGTCGCATAATTTTATACAGGGGCAGTAAGATATTCAATCTAACAACTTTGGCAGTTTTTCTGGGTCTGTGGCACGGTGGGAGCCTCCATCAGCTCCAGCAGTAGGGAAGAAACATTTGATAGCTCTCCCTCAACTGAATTAGAGGGCCAGTTTTTTGTATAGTTCCAGTTCGAGTCCTGCCCCTCTGCTTTCAGAGAAGCAGCCATAGCTGTCCCGGTTCTGCACACCAGAGGGCAGTTATGAGTCCCCGATCTGTCAGGATAGGATACCATACCCACAGCCCTCCACTGAAGTTACCTGAGCCACTCAATTACACAAACTCAGGAAGTGCTGGGGGTTTTTACTTGCACTATACTAGTGCACAACTGAAACAAGGACCTTTACAATCCTAAGAGTTAGAGACTTAATTTTGTTATTAAATTAAACCTTAGGTTCTGCAGAAAATGACAGGACAGCTTTCAGGACTAAAAGAGTGCTGGGAACTAGCGCAAACCAGTGGCTGTTTCTGACTTTTTGACAGGGTGAGGCACAAATCACAGGAGAGTTATTTCCACTTCTACTCAATGTATAATTTAGCAGTTATTAAAAGCTTAGCTTATTTATAGTGGTAAGGAGCAAGTGGACATAAGAACAGGAGGTGCCACTCCTCTGCTACCCAGACCAGTATGGGGGACAGAGCACAAGGCAGGCCCAGGAATCAGTGGCGGTTTCTAGTCCACATCCACAGGGCCCACCCCAAGGGAGGAACCCAGGGAGGTGTAGGTCCCATTCCTTCTCCCTACAAGCTCCTTGCAGCCCAGACTTAACTGCTATAATCCTTCCATAGTCTCACCAAGCAGTGGTTACTACAGCAATACCCTTATAAAAAGATTCCTGGGCATAGTAAATTGCCATGGTGGCAAGGCAGCTGCTTGAGGCATGACTAGCTATATCAAGATTTAAGCCTCATACACCAAGCACTATATTCTTCAAACTCTCTGACATTGCATTTTGCTACGGGAAAGAAAGAGTTGTGACATTTAAATCCAATCACAACTTGTCCTCAAATCTGTATATATTTAGCAATTAAATAAAATAGAATAGGCAAAATGTATTTTAAAGCTTTTGGGAATTCTTGGTTAAGCTGTGCCTCACTTGCCTCAGCTTATGAGCTGCCCCTGGTTCAAAATGACCCCTGCTTTCAGGCTTTTATGAGATATAGTCATATGTGTTTCACACACAGAATCCATACTCCTCTGCCTCACACCATCTACTGAGCAAGAGACTTCTAAAAAAGCATGTTCAACTTAAGCAGTCAAGAATCTTTACTGACATGTCCTTAATTCTGAAAGTTCATTAATTTTGTGAGAAGTCATCACAGCATTATTGGTAGATATTCTTGAAAAGGAGACAAATATGTTGATTGTTCTGGGGCTAATCTGAAAAGCATTAAAAATTCACTTCATATTCTTTATTTTAATTATCTAAGTCAACAATGAATTTTCTTAACAGTGTTTTATAATACGTTTCTACTTGCATAATAGGAAAAGGAAAATTAAAGCTAAATATTTTATAGTTTCTAATGACAAGATTTCTGTTATTTCAACACTTCAGGAATAACTCAGCTAGAATATTATGTTAAAAATACAAAAAATATATGTAAACAAAAGTTTTCAAATAATCTTTAAAAAACTTTCATTTTACTTTCCTCCCACATTTAAATGATGAACATTGTGCTACAGATATTCTAAACCCTTAAGTTTCATATTCATAACTTTGCTATCCATTTTTTAATAAATGGATTTCCATAAAGATTAGAAATTAATCTAACCCAACTTTTACCCAATATGTTTAACTGCCAGAGGCTATGAAAATTCACCTATCTAGGCCTAATAATGTTTTTTTTCAATTTAAATATACATTGCATTTAATAAGCTTGCATAATAATTTCAACAATATTCCTGAGCTTTTTAAATTACCTTCCTGCTGTGTCCTGGAGACAACCCTGTTCTACCTTTCATTTTTCAGTAAATGATTTTTTAATATAATTTTTTTCTCCTACACAGTTCAAAAACTTAAATTGCAAGTTTCAGAATTGATGGGGTTATTTTTGAATGAACTAAATAGAAGTATTGTCTACACTATAAGGCTGTGTCTAGACTGGCGCAATCTTGCGCCAGAGCGATGCAAATGAGGCTCAGCATTGGAATATCGCCGAGCCTCATTTGCATAGCTAATGAGCCACCATTTTCGCGGAAGAGGCTTTTATGCAAGACGGGGCTGTCTACACTGCCCCTTCTTGCACAAGAAAAACCCTCTTGCGCAAAGCCGTTATGCCTGAAAATAATCAGCATAACGGCTTTGCGCAAGAGGATTTTCCTTGCGCAAGAAGGGGCAGTGTAGACAGCCCCGTCTTGCGCAAAAGCCTCTTCCGCGAAAATGGCGGCTCATTAGCTATGCAAATGATGCTCAGCGATATTCCAACACTGAGCCTCATTTGCATAGCTCTGGCATAAGATCGCGCCAGTCTAGACACAGCCTAAAAGTTTCTGGTTCCACAAATGAAATACGTTATATAGGCAAAAGCACTTTTTGCTGGAATAACTGTGTCTTTACTGAAAATTTTGTTGAAATAGTTGTGTCTGTTAGGGTCATGATGGAAATGTATAGACTTCTTTTTAAACTTCATAAATCATCCAACATTTTTACAGATGTTCTTTCTTTCTCCCCATCATTTTCTTGTTTTCTCAGTTTCTTTTCATTATATGGGCTACTTTTAATTTTTCTTATCCCCCCCTATGGCCTACATATTTTAAAATACTGTTTTACAGCTGGGAAGCACCCTAGTAAAGCATTTACAATGGGATGAAAGATTAGATTTAAACTGTTATTAGGCAGGTTCTCTTCTGGATCATTATCTTCAATGAAGCTGTGCTGATTTAACATGAGCAGAAGTTTTATGCATTAAAAATACAATAGTATACCATTGCTGCTGAAGGACAAATGGGTGTAAGTAGAGTCAGGACTCTAACTGGACTTTTAAACACTCATGAGAACAACTGCATGCATGGATGGCCAAGAGAAAAAGGAATGGGAATCAGGGAACCTACTGATACAGTTTCCTCTCTCTCTTCCATGTTGAGCAGTGTTTCTTAAACTTTTTAAGACCAAGGAACACCAAACAATAATTTTTTTTATGAGGAACACCAAGGATTTTTTGTTGAGGTCAGGGGGGAAGTTATTGAGCAAAAAAAAAAAAAAAAAAAAAAAAGTCGCTTGCCCTTTAATGCTTTAAGGGCAGCCATTCTGAACTCTGTTGTTCTCCCACAGCACACTTCCAACTGCCTCACGGCACACCGGTGTACCACGGAAC
Source organism: Apalone spinifera (assembly GCA_030068395.1). Taxonomy (NCBI): domain Eukaryota; kingdom Metazoa; phylum Chordata; order Testudines; family Trionychidae; genus Apalone; species Apalone spinifera. The sequence continues at coordinate 16,007,592 of JANRFK010001158.1, forward strand.
ACAGTTTAAGAAATACTGGTGTTGACTGTTAGAATTGTCACAAAAATAATTACTGCAGCTGTGATTAATAGTGGATTTACTTGCTTTTTAATTGTGCCTATTTAATACAGACATTGTTATGCCATTGCTTATAATAAAGAATATCATACTCGATGAGCAGTCCAAAAGTTCCTAAAGGGTTACTCATGAAGCAGGATACTCAGTGAGGTTAGGTTGGCAAAGTATCAAGTTCTCAACATCATGACATGCTGCATTTGGTGTACATACACTAAAAACCATGATCCGGATTCTTATTCAGTAATGTATAGTTCATCAGTGCAACGTGACCACCAGTCCTGACCATATTGCTGTGCCACCACTTCCCCAAACAATCAATTTGACTTTTAAATTTAACTGCTCGCTTTTTGTTTTTAAGCTTTATGCAGAAAAATGCTTGTTACATATAATTTCTTGATTTCAAAGTTAGATTTCTTACATTTGTAGCTGTCATAAGGCATTGCCATCCAGTATGTCCCTTTGCAGCTGGTCATGGCTCTGTACGTTTATTGCAATAGGGGACGTCTCAGGTTCTTTCAGTCAATCACGCAGACCAAATTGATTCAAGATATCTATCTTTCATGGTATCTGATTTATTACCTCCTTCTATCTAGTGTAACTCACTTTGTAATTAATTAATGGTTATAAAGTTTTAACTTTTTGAATCTCAATGTCTACTGTCATTCCATAAGTACTGTCTGCCTCCCATTGTCCCAGCCCCTTATACAGTTCCCATAACTGTGAAAATGTGTTGATACAAATAAAAAAAATGCTGAAAAGTAAACTTCAATATTATATCAAAATTATAACAAATAAAAATCTAATTTCTAACAATCCTAAATTTAAATTAGTCAGCTACAGGATCTTAGCCCACTTATCCCTCAGCTCACCTCTTCCCTTGCATTCGCCCCTCAGCAGACCAGTGTTCTCTTGCTGTTGTCTGCCCTACTGTCAGGGAGGGGGTAGCATTCGTGCTGATCCCATCCCCCAGTTTATCCTAAAGAGGGCTTCCCCCCTCCCCATCTGTAAGGTTCCTGGTACCAGGCCCTTAAAGGCACTACTTATTACTTGGATCACTTCTTCTTTCTCAGTATTTCCTAGATCTGAGTGTGTGTGTGCATGTGTACACGTGCATTCGTGCATGGTATTTATATCAGTATTAGATCTTTCAAATTCTTAATGGGCACGCCAGATGATGCTGACGAGTAGGCACCTGAAAGAAGGCAGACTACTCCATTAAAGTGCCACAGCCCAAACCACAAGAAATAATAGTATAAAACCTCAGTGGAACTAAAGTTGCTGTTTCTTTTTGTACACTACTCATAATTACGCCACCCCACCATTGGAGCAACTGTATTAACTGTTTTCTAGAAATAATCTTATATCCATTGAGATGGGATATTTCCAGTGCATTACGTACTCAAAAAACAGCTTTTCTGATTTTCAGTAGGAAATGCTGCCATCTCACTGGCTATTATAGAGTATGGTCTGCTCACTTCATAAAATATCTGCCTGCAGGTGGATTTTAAAAATTTTTAATACAGTAGCTTGTAAACTAGATTAGACTAATTTGGAAATATCTTTTGCAAACACGGAGTCTTAAATTTTCTTTTCAATCAATTTGTGTAAGAAAATAATCACTGAACAGAAAAAAAGAGATCAGGAAAGACTGATACAATAGTTAGAGGAAATCTGCTCCCCATTTGATGTTTTTATCATATTTTTCTGTCCAGTTTTATTTCTCATCTGCAGAATATTTTCTTCTTGATCCAAATCTCATTTGTATATAAAAAAAATTCTAACCTGTATTGATTCACTGTAATTCAAAATGGTATTGTTACAGTTCAAAATCGAATCAAGGCAATTTTATGAATCTGGGCTGGCAACAATAAACATACCAACAGATATTTCATTTTTTGGAGCCAAAGCTCTGAAAACTGATGCCACTGAGGAGTATTAATGCAATCACCACTGGGTATAGCTTTGTTTACTTAAACATGATATTGGTGTAAAACAGAAGTACAATTATGCTGTGTCTGACTCACAAGGGTTTTTTTCAGCAGAATTTGTCTCTCCCTTCTTTTTTAGATCTAGAGATGATAAGGTCAATAGGTCAGATAAGACTTGTGGGAAATGTTTTAAAATAAATGAACAGAATTGTAATCTAATAGCAAGGAAGATTACAATTGACACAGGGGTGAGAGAAAAAAACCCATAGTGTTCTGTCCAGACTGACTGTGTTATATTGGGTTTCTCAAGTAAAAGTATGTGAGGATCCCTTATCAAATACTGTCCTTTTTCATAGTCATCGCAATTACTTTGTTTCAGCCTTACATATTATTAGCAAAGCGGCTACAGAGTGGTCACTAGAGAGTTATGCTTTGACTAACAAGCTCTGAAAATTGCTTCACAATAATCTGGGAACAATGGGAGGAATTTATTTTAATGCATTTAATTTTCCATATATGGGTCATTCCATCAGAATACTAACAAAGGACCAGTGCACAAAAACAAAAACAAACAAAAGAAAAAAGGATTTTGAGTTAGTAATGAGTGGGATGGAAGAACTTTGATAAAAACAAGGCAAGGTTGGATGGAGGAATTCACCAATAGAAGGAAAATACAATACAAAGTTCCTCAGACACGTGGACAAAGAAGTGAAACCACCAAGTCAGTGCTGCTCCATGAAATTCAAATGGGAATCAGTGAAAGCAGGAGGGCCATTTCAGATGGGGGCGATCTATACATGCCATGATGGGGTGGGGAATTAGAGCATGGGAGCAGACTGAGGGCAGCGGCTTCAGCAGTGTTACTTAGCATGATCAGTATAACCTAAGCAGCAAATTGGGTGGAAGAACTGACCCCATCTGCCCTTCCTGAACATCACCTGTTTTTAGGAGCTAGTTTTTTGTCAGATAACTTAGTAACTGGCTGACAAGAGCACTGTAATTCCTATATAAAGGAAAGAAAATTAAATAAATATTATACCTAATCAACTCTAATAATCACATCTTGTGGCAAGGCAAGGGACCCTGTTTAACCTTAACATTTGAACATATATTCTTACTTTGTTACTAATTCTGTGGAGAGAGAGACGGTCAGGACTCCTGAGCTCTATCTTTGCTCTGGGAGAAGAGTGGGGGTCTAGTAGGTTACAGCAAGGGCCAGATTCATTTGGGCTCTAGATAAGAACATCAAAAGGGCCATACTGGGTCAGACCAATGGTTCATTTAGCCCAATATTCTGTCTCCCAACAGTGGCCAATGCCATGTGCTTCAGAAGGCTTGAACAGAAGAAGCAATCATCAAATGATCCATCCCCTGTTGCTCAATCCCAGCTTCTGGGAAATAGAACCTAGGGACACCATCCCTACTCATCCTGGCTAGTAGCTATTGATGGACCCATCCTCCTTGAATATATTTAGTTCTTACTGGAATCCTGTTATGGTTTGGGCCTTTCTACCATCCCCTGGCAAAGAATTCCATAGGCTGACTCTGAAGAAATAATTTTTGTTATGTTAGTGAAGGAAGGAAATAACATTTCCTTATTCTATTTTTTACACCATTCAGGATTTTCTAGACCTGTGACATATTCCCTCATTCTTTCTTTCTTTATTTTCCAAGCTGAAAGGTCCCAGTATTGTTAATCTCTCCTCATATGGAAGCTGTTTCTTACCCCTAATCATTTCTGTTGCCCTTTCTATATCTTTTCTAAATAGAATTTATCTTTTTTAGATGGAGAGACCAGACCTGCATGCAGTATTCAAGATATGGGCATATCATGACTTTATATAGATGCAATGTAATACTGTTTTGTTTTATTATCTATTGCTTTCCTAAAGTTTCCCAATATTATGTTAGCTTTTTAGAATGCCATTGCACATTGGGCAGATCTTTCAGGGAACTATCCACAATAATTTCAAGATCTTTTTCTTGAATGGTAACAGCTATTTTAGATCCCATCATTTTTGTACGTATAGTTGGGATTATGTTTTTCCATGTGTGATACTTGGAATTTATCAACACTGAATTCCATCTGCCCTTGTGTTGCCCAATCACCCCGTTTTTGAGATCCCTTTGTAGCTCTTCACAGTCAGCTTTGGATTTAACTATTTTGAGTAATTTTGTATTAACTGCACATTTTACCACCTTGCTGTTTACCCCAGTGGTAAAATTTCTTACAGGTACTGTTCTATTGCAGCTGGGGTCCCTGCTAGCTCTTTAAATAGCTCACTGCAGGCTTTTGCCACAGCTCAGCCAGCTTTTGCCAGAGCTGCTTACCAGGGAGCACCCACCTACTTTCACCTTTGATTTATCCCCTTTTCAAGAACATTTATGAGAAGTCTAACAGCAGGGGTCCAAATAGAGATCCCTGCAACACAACACTATTTATTCCCTGTCTTTTAAGTGGACGAGTACCCAATAATGTTTTCATGATGATCTAATGATCCTTCAATTACTTGAATGACAAGCACTTTGTTATTTTCATCACTCTGGCTCCCTCTGTTTTATAAACAAACTTCCTGCTCCAAAGGCAAAGCATTGTAGGTAAGAACTGCATTTGGAGCTAGGGCATGCACTTTAGGCAGACCACAAGTATGAAATCCAGGGGTTTAAACTTTAGAGAGGGGCATAAATAATGTTCTTGAGTGAAAGCCATTATACATAGTAAAGCTAGTGGAAAATGTGTCCAAGGAGGCCTTGGAAGTTCACCACTATGTTAATTAGAAAAAAATAGTCAAAAAGCTTATTCATTAGGTAAGTATTGTAAAGCTTACAGAGATGGGCTTAACTTCTTTAAACTTTGAGAGCTGCCATTTCTGAGAACAGAAGCCTTTGTGAGTGAATCAGGATTTTTATGCAGCTAAGCACAAAATGGTTCCTGGATAATTTGCAAATAGGAAAATGAGTTGTTTATTTATTAATTATGATTTATTATAGGAAAAAGGCTAAATTCAGAGACTATATGACTCCAATGTAATATTTAATCAGTTCTGCTTTTAATACTAAATTAAGAAACTGAATTTTTAAGAGCTGTTTATACATATACATAATAGGCAACAACTGCAATCACCCTCAGAATGTGGCCTATAAGAACAAGGACTATGTAAACATTTAACTGACCCAGTGGATGTGCTCTTTGTGAGCAATTTTCAGTAAGTGAGCAATGACTGTACCAACAAAACTACATTTCTACTGCTGTTCACTCTTGCTGCCCCTGCAGAGTCAACATTGCTGGGGGGGGGCACTATTCCTTCTCATACATAACAGAGAATTATTTAATAACTTCAATTCAAACGCACCTATGCAAACCAAGGCAGCCCCAGACCTGCATATGTGCAACTGATGGCTAAGTTTAGACTGGAGATGATGCTGAGAACCAAAGGACATGGGGTATGCCTACACTCCACACTAAACCTGGACTCTTTCTGTTTCCACAAATCAGCCTGACTCAGGCCAGAAGTACTCAGACCTGGGTTCTAGAATCCTGTTTGGGGATCACCAGAGCCAGTATTCTGTCATGACTTTGGTGCAAGCTCTGTCATTTTGCAGCAAGAATGCAACTGAAGCTGCAAACGCATGCCAGTAGGTCTGTGTAGTGCTGTATAGACACACTATGAATGGGTTCAGGATTACAATGTAATATGGATGCTCAAGCACCAGCTTGGGCCCACTGAGCCAAGACTTCGTGTGCAGTGTTGACATACCCAGTGTAACTTTCAGAGTCTAAGTTGAGGTTCAGTGCTGGCAGTTAAAAAAGATTTGAACCTGGGACCGCTGAAGCAGAGTATAGGAGTCTCTACCCTCTGAGCTCTTGCAAGATCTTCTTGTGAAATAACCCGCCAGTGTAGACATAGCCTAGGTGTGTGGGTTACACTGGCAGGCAAGATGGTGGAGCCTCAGCTCTGCTGACCACTCCCTTGGTGGTATAGCTAATCCCCATGAACACTCTGCAGGACAGCTCTGCCCTGCAGGCTTGCTGCCCCCAGTAACCACTCTTATATTGCGTTCCTCCAAACAGCAGCCCCTACCTTTGCATATTACGGGAAACTGTCCTTTTCCTGGGGCTTCTGGTTGTCCTGATACAGCCAAATTCTGACCTTGCTTTAAGTTAAGAGAAGAGGAAGCTGCATACCAAATTTGGTGGCCCTAGCTCTTACAGTTTAGGAGGCATTCATGAACAGACTCGCAGACAAACACATCTATCTATCTATCTATCTATCTATCTATCTATCTATCTATCTATCTATCTATCTATCTATCTATCTATCTATTTTTTAAATAGTCAAGACTTTCAAAGTCATGTAACTAGGGCTTACATGAATGTATGTTGTGCAACAGGATAATGTTATTTGAGACCTTGAACCATCTCCAGTAAAATGTACTTCCATTACTATAATAATTGACTTATATTGTTTTGCATTTTTAAAAGAGTTACTAGGGCTACATTTTTCATCAAAAATCTTTATTGTGTACTAGGGCAAGGCATTCTACTGTTTGCATTGTCACCCTTGAAATTATCTAAGTAATCAACAAACCAGAGAAAGCACTATGCAGGAGAAAAGTGCATGAAGCTTGCATCATTTAACCTTCTGATAGACAGAAGTTTTCTATTTTCAGAGGCAAATTAACCTTTGTAGAATATTTCCCTGTATAGTCTATTGTAGCCTATATTTTATTGCGCCACTAAAATAAAATATTTAAAAAATTCTATTCTAGAAAGATTTGTGCAACACAATTTTAGTCAGCAGATCCTAAAGGAGAACATTTTAACTTTGAAACCTCATTGTCTTAAGGAAAATTAAAACATAGCATAAAAGGGGCTTTATGCTTTCAAGTGCACAGCATGGTATAGAAACTAATTTTCAAAGGAAATACAAAATTTAAGCATGCTGATTGTTTATAGGAGGCAAGTTTATAGTTCAATCAACTTACATTGAACTGTATAATAAACATTTCAGTAAAATGTGCTTGTAATTCCTTAGCTGAGCCAAATTTTAATGCTTTTTGTTCATAAAACAAAAATTTCCTTTATTGGATTCTAACTAGGAGAAAAAACCCTTTGAATGAAAGATAGGTCATTTTGTGTCACTAGCTTTTATGAAGGACATTTTCAGTCAGGACTAAAATAATCAAAGTGTATGGATATTGTTGAGGTCAGATGAAGCTTAAAATGACAATGACTAAGAAGGCCTGATTGAAAAGAACCCGGCAATTCTCTGGAAACTACTGGAAACTACTGGAAACTACTGGAACAGCAAGCTCCTGCCAGAGATCTAACTAAGTGAACAAGCCCCTCTAAACACACAGCTTTTGCTTACTTGCTTAGGCACAGTGTGTGCTTGAGGAACTGGCTCATGTAAGTTACATTAAGTCATTTTTATGCCGAGATGTTACTTTGCATTCTGATGAAGTCATGATGAAAAGCAAGTCAGGACATTTTAATAACTGACAGCTAGACTTTCTGAGTGTTAGGGTTATAACTACCATAACCCAGCAGTCTTGGTAGTGCTGCCATACCATGATTCACAACTGCTTCCATGAATGTTTCCTGAGTGCTGAGGATACAAGTCCTACTCCTGGTATTAGGATGCAAGTTCTCATAGCTCCTAGTTGCAGTTTTCAGGAAGATGCTCTTGACCTCTCTGGTGTTGCAGAGTATGAAGTTGGAGAGACTCAAGTCCTCTTTCCATTTACTTACATATTATGGCATGGGGAGTGGCAATGAAAGCTTCCCCACAGTTCCCTGTCAGGTGCCTCACTGGCTGCTCTAGAGAGATCACTTCTCCCAGATACTACTGCAGAGCTCAGACTCTATTTATATTCATTGCTTGGCGTCTGTTGATTTTTAAATTTGTTTGCTTACTGTGAGAGAAAGTGAAAAGGGCTTGTCATCCCGAAACAAAATCCTGTCAGATGCTTCAACATTGTCTTTGATTTCTTTTCTATTAGATCCAGACCATCTGAAGGTAAGGGCTATAGAAGCAGACACAGTGCTACCACAAAGCACATCACAATTATTAGTTTTGGAAAGGAAGACATTTTCAGTTATGGTTGAAAGAGGACTGTGGGAACAGAAGGAAAACCTAAGATTCAAGGGGAAAAGGGAGGAGAAGAGGCAATATTTTTTGCATCCCATTCAAGTATTACTAAGGAGCAAGGAATCAAACAAGGGTTGGTGTGCAACACTAACTCTCCAGTTGTTTCATTGTCTCTTTCACACCCCTAACCTCTCCTTACCAAGTAAATCAATACATGCCATCAAGTTGTTTTGGTTCATTCAGGTCTTTCATTTGCTGTTTTTTGCATCTGGTGGGCTAGTTATTAATTATTATTATTATATTTTATTTCTGTTTCTTGTTGCCAAAATTTCTCACATTTTAATTTCTCCAGGGACTGAATTAAGCATTCCAATCATTTACTGCTACTAATTATTTTAAAAGGACTCTCACTCACAAGATGGCTTTTTACAAACTCTTACAATTCAACAGGAAACACAGATCACACATAGCTTGCTCTTTTCATTGAATAAATATCATCTTTGCAGATGATACCAAGCTGGGAGGATAGGGTCATAATTCAAAATGATCTGAACAAATTGGAGAAATGGTCTGAGGTAAATAGGATGAAGTTTAATAAGGAGAAATGAAAAGTACTCCTCTTAGAAAGGAACTATCAGTTTCACACATATAGAATGGGGAGTGACTGTCTAGAAAGGAGTACTGCAGAAAGGGATCTAGGGGTCATAGTGGACCACAAGCTAAATATAAGTCAACTGCGTGACACTGTTGCACAAAAAGTAAACATGATTCTTGGATACATTAATAAGAGTGTTGTGAACAAGACACAAGAAGTCATTATTCTTCTGCTCTACTCTGCACTGATTAGGCCTCAATTGGTATATTGTGTCCAGTTTTGGGCACCACATTTTAAGAAAGATGTGGAGAAACTGGAGATAGTCAGGGAAGAGCAACAAGAATGATTAAAGGTGTAGAGAACCTGAGCTATGAGGGAAGACTGAAAGAACTGGTCTTGTTTAGTTTAGAAAAGAGAAGACTGAAAAGGGACATGATAGTGTTTTTCAAGTATCTAAAAGGGTGTCAGAAGGAGAAAGGAGAAAAATTGTTCTCCTTAGCCTCTAATGATAGGAGAAAAAGCAATGGGCTTAAACTGCATCAAAGTGCAGGTTGGACATTAGGAAAAACTTCCTAGCCATCAGGGTGGTTAAACACTGGAATAAATTGCCTAGGGAGGTTGTGGAATCTTCATCTCTGGAGATATTTAAGAGCAGGTTAAATAGACATCTATCGGGGATGGTTTAGATGGTGCTTGGTCCTGCCTAAGGGCAGGGGACTGGACTCAATGACCTCTCAAGGTCCCTTGCAGTTCTAGTATTCTATGGTTCTATAGTGGTAAGAAGAATATTTATACAATGTCAAACAATATACAACAGGAGAATCTTCAATCATTTTTTAAATTTGCAGTGTGGTAACTCTGCACAACTCCCCACAAATTAAAGAGGACAGTTAGACAAAATTAAGAATGCAAGTCTTCCCTACAGAACATACAATTGGCAATGATCATAATAATTAAAAAGATTCTTATATATGTTAAGAGAAGAAACACTATAAAAATGCTGAGTGAAAAAGAGCAAAAAGAGGCTATAAAAGTATGAGACAGTTTACCTCAGATAGTGGAAAATGTTTCAAGGGTATTTTCACTACAAAGTGGTATTTTGGGTGAATACCTTTGTCCTTAGTAAATCAGAATGACTGACATCCATAACTTGCAATTTCCTAAATTTGAAGAGTTTTTTGATTGCTATGTAATGGTTTTACCTACTTTTTTCAAGATGCGGGTTTTTTATTTAGTTTTGAAATCAATTTGAGATGTCTTGAGTTACATTAATATGCTGTATTATGCCTTCACTCATTTTCTTTTGAAGCACTTATTTTAAAAATGCATATTTCTAATTATTTTTAAATTACTCTACTTTGCACATGATCATTTACAATGATTACATTTTGCATTTTTTCAAAGCACTTCAGTTTTAAAGATCCTCTCTGTTTCAAAAGATAGAGAAGAAGAGGCAACAATCCATTTTTACTCTTTGTGAAATTGTTATTAATTTTGCTGGTGGAGAGCTGATATGCTAAATATATAACATCTACTTGTCATTGGGATACAATGCACTCATGAAAAAGAGCAGTCATTATTGTTTTACCAATCATATTGGCCCAGATCCCTTAGTATAAAACTGGAATAACTCTGATGGTGTCAGTGGAATTACACAAGGTATACTGGAGTATCTGGCCTGCTTTCACTCAGGAATGTGATCTAGAGGAATAAATAAAAGATTGGCATTTTTCTTCCATTTTTCTTCACATGGCCCCATTTTCCGCTTCTTAGTCTCAAGGTCCCGTATTATATCTTCATTCCCCCAGACACAGAACTAGATGAGAATCTCTTCATGGATTGTTGATGCTGCTGCTTCATTGAGTGAAGGGTCATTCAATGAAGCCAAAAGGGTCATTGCTGAGTCATGTGAAGAACTTCTGTCTATCTAGGTATCAGCATCTGGTCCCAGAGCATTCAGTAGAAAGATTAAAAGAATTTTGGATCAGACTCTGTAGATGCAGACCAAAAACTGTAGTTAAAATAATTAAAGGGAAAATCAACAGTTATTTTGGAATTTGTTGGTGGCCCTAAAAATAATCCATTCACAGGACTAGAATCAGTGCCCTATGCTGGTCGGTGTTCTAAGAGCTATGTATTATTCATAGTAATCATAATAATTCTTATTATTTTGCCAACTGCGCAGTTCAACACCTCAATGCCACTCAGGTCAGATGAGCCATATGATGGGGAGCTGAACACAATGGATTTTAACACATATCCACAACTTGATAATAATTCAATATGATGAACAACATTCAAGCCTTTGAAAAGCCCAAGAATGGCTCTTTTCAGGAAAGGAGTTTTTCACAAAAAAAGTTTATAATGATTTTGACCATAAAGAGACTATCACTTTTCTGCTTTATGTGCACATCTGGAAAAGATTAAATGGGAAATAGATAGCTGAGCCCCATGTTCTCTCTGTATATGTCACTAGTCAGATGGATAAGTAAATTATGACTATAAGGAAGGTAAAACCTGTAACTCTGATGTCTTCACCACTATTGAGGTTGCCAAAGGATTGATGAACAAAGAGAATATCCAGGGACATGAAGGAACAAAGGAATTGAAATTCATAATGTGGAAAAAATTATGAACCTAAAACACTCACATTTACATTCTGACTAATGTTACAGGGCTTTAATTCTCATTGTTTTAGGAATTATTTGTTTTTCAAAAAATTAGCTTACAAGACAGATGAGAAAAAATTCCTAGCTTTCTATGACCACTGGTTAAGGTCATTAGGATGTACAAGGAAGCGACAGTTATTCATCTTGTGCAGCAATAGAGGTTCTTCAAGATGATGGTCCTTATGGGTGCTCCACCTTAGGTGTCTGGGATGCCACTGCGCCTCTCATCAGAGATTTTAGATAGCAGTGCCTTCCGGTAGGCTGCGCACGCAAAGCAGAAGACATGGTGCCACTACTATGCATGCGCAGCCAGCCATCCATTCAGTTTCTTCTTTGTCCCAGAAAAAAAACCAATTATGTCTGAAGCAGAGGAGAGGAAGGGCAGATGGTGGAGCATTCACAGAGACTACCATCTTGAACAACCGCAGTTACTGCCAGGGCCCGCTCTAGGTTTTTTTCAAAAGCGGCGAGGAGTCTTGTGGCACCTTATAGACTAACCGAAGTGTTGGAGCATAAGCTTTTGTGGGCAAAGACCCACTTCGTCAGATGCATGTAGTGGAAATTTCCAGAGGCAGGTATAAATATGCAGGCCAGAATCAGGCTGGAGATGACAAGGTGGATTCAATCAGGGAGGATGAGGCCCACTTCTAGTAGCTGATCTGGAGGTGTGAATTCCAAGGGATGAGAAGCTGCTTTTGTAGTTAGCAAGCCATTCACAGTCTTTGTTTAATCCTGAGTTGATTGTGTCAAACTTGAAGATGCACTGTAGCTCAGCAGTTTCTCTTTGAAGTCTGGTCCTGAAGTTTTTTTGCTGCAGCATGGCTACCTTTAGATCTGCAATTGTGTGTCCAGGGAGATTGAAGTGTTCTGCTACAGGTTTTTGTATGTTGCCATTCCTAATATCTGATTTGTGTCCATTGATTCTTTTACATAGGGACTGTCCAGTTTGGCCAATGTATATAGCAGTGGGGCATTGTTGGCACATGATGGCATATATTACGTTAGTAGATGTACAGGAGAATGAACAAGTGACAGTATGGCTAATCTGGTTAGGTCCTGTGGTGGTGTTGCTGGTGTATATATGTGGGCAGAGTTGGCACCGAGGTTTGTTGCATGGATTGGTTCCTGAGTTAGAGTTATTATGGTGTAGTGTGTAGTTGCTGGTGAGAATAAAAAGGTTTTTTGCCACCCCAAGCCAAAATTTTTTTGTCCGTCCTCCCCCCTTTTTTGTTGGCTTTTATATGTTTGTAACTTTGCAATGTGTTTTTTGGGGTTTTTTTTTACTGTTTTTTTGACTATGTGCCGGGAGATTTGGTTGTCTTGATAAGAACGGGGAATAGCGGTTTTGTTTTGACCTCCTCACAAGGGCCTCTCTGTAAAATATGTGCCAGCAGAGCCGTTTTTATATATGTCTGTACAATGAAAATTTTAATGTACAATCAAATAAGGAATATATATATATATGGGATAATAAAAAGTCAATTAGAAGGGGGGCTTTTTTTTGACTTTCTACAACCACTGGCAGAGGTAAAAAAAAAATCTTACTTGGTAAAAGTACCAAAACACGATGGCGTGGAACCGATTCCCTGTGTAAACTCGGATTTCCGTTCTGCCAGGGAAATGGCTGCATGGTGTTGTTTTTGAGGCTGGCACTTGCAGGCTGGCCCAGTTTTCTAGCCACAGAAGTAGGCATGAGAAATAAAACTGGAAATGTGAAGGATCCTTTTGAGATCAGCAAGGAAAAAACCCCAAAACAAACGGCCTGGGAATGCGGCCGAGCCTGAACTCAGTGCATCTAGATTTTGGGGGGGGAGGGGGAATCACACATGTTTGCTTCACTGCTTCGTTCCTGAGCTGGTCTCCGCTCACCCTTTCCAAAGCGAGAAGGGGGCACGCCCTCCTGAACCGGGGACTGACCCAGCGGCTCGGGCTGCCCCTAGGAACGCAGCTGGAGAAAGTCACCCTTTCCCACCCGCTCTTGCGCATTTGTCTAACCGTGCTACAGTGTGGGGGGACCCTGCTTTTCCCTGTACCTTCCTGCTGCGCCGGGGTGTGGGGCGGCATGACTTTGGTTCGTGCTTTTGGCAGCCGTGCCAGGGGAGAACGTTAAAAGCCGGGGGAGATGAAGGGGCGCAAGCTCCTTCCACGCTGCTGCTTTCCTCACATCAGCAGGCTGCAATGCCATGGAGCACTGGGGTTAGAGCCGGGCCTGGTGCATGCCACATCCGGGGAGGGGAGGCTGGCTAAGGTGGGGGAAAAGGCCCGGGCTGGCAGTGGGGGTGGGGGAAGAACGGGCCTGGGCTTGCAAGGGGGGGAAAGAGAAGGGAGAAGGGGTTTGGGCTGGCAGGGAGGGGGAAAGAGGAAGAAGGAGAAAGAAAGGACCTGGGCTGGTGGAGGGGAGGAGGAGGAGAGGGAAGGGGAAAGGATTTGGGCTGGTGTGGGGGGGAGGGAGAAGGGACCACGTCTAGACTGCTTTTTTTCCTAAAAAACCTTCTTCGAAAAAATGATCAAACGTGTTTATGCAAATGAAGCACGAGATTTGTAAATCTGCACTTCATTTGCATTTTCAATTTCCTTCATTTACATTCCTCTTTTGAAAGAGGAATTTAGTCTAGATGCACCCACAGTGACAAAGAACAAAAACTATATAGTAAAGCATACCCCTAAAGTGACAGAAGTAAAAGTTATACATGCAGTTTTAATTTTGTCTTTTCTTGACTTTTTAATGCTTATTTTACAATTTGAGTGTTCTTACAGGCTAGTGTTTTGGATGAAGAAAAAAGAATGTAAGCATAGCACTTGTATAATAATTATATTTTCAAAAGGTCTGGCTGAACAAGAACAAATAGAAAGGATTCTGTTCCTGTAAACACTGGTTTGTGACATTGATTTATATAGCAATCAGGACAATCGGATTGATTAGTGAAACAACAACTTTTGAAGTTATTTTCATAATCAGCAATGAGAGGGAAATGAATACCAAAAATATATCCCAGTTTTCTGGGGTTTGCTTAAGTATGGGAGTATATTTGGTTTGACTATTTCATTTTTATAAAATTTCACTGTCAACTCTTAATGAGGGACTACTGGCTCTAGTGGTACTCTCCACTGTAACTATAGAGACTCTCTCGCAAGCCAGCAGAAACATTTTAAGTATGATCCATTCAAGTTTTTTGTAAAGATGGATATTGCCTTTACACCTTCCCAGCTAAAGTATGCTTAAAGAACTTTTCATCCTAACACTTGTCACTGTTTCTATATAAATATATATTCCTGATTTGGAAAATAATGTGACGAGTTTTCAAATGCTAGCATACCCAGATTATATTCCACCTAAACCTATGGAGGAGGATTCGGGGAAAGGAAATCTTTAATATATAATGAAGTCCAAATTCATAACAAAAATAAGGGGCCTGTTTTTAACAGGGAGAATCATTAACGTTTGGCTCTGTGTAACAATGGATGTTATCCATCATTTGTAGTGGAAGTTAAGACTAGATAACTTTCTACCAGCTCAGACAGAAATCATAGGCCTGATGCACAAATTACTGAGGCTATGGCTGCACCACAGAGTTTCACAGTAGCACAGATGTAGTGCTACAAATGCCGACAGTCTAAACAGATGGGCAAGAATTCTCTCATCAACTAACTTACTCCAGCCCCTGCAAGTAGCAGTAACTATGCTGGTGTGAGATATTCTCCTGCTGGCATAGCACTGTTCACTTTAATGCTGAGGTTGGTGTAATTTACATCATAGTAAGTGGTAATGGGTACCTAGCCTAAGTTAAATTCTTTGGCCTGTGTGATACAGGAATTCAGATTACATGATCACTACAGTTCCTCCTAGCCTTAAAATCTATTACTCTATGAATGATTCCATTAGATGTCAGATTTTGCCTCCAAATTAGGCAGATCCTAAGGGATATGCACGGGTCTCAGGAGATTCACACCCCCGATCTCCTTCATCCTTGCTGATGGCTGCCTCCATGGCCCACAGAGGGATGGTTCTGTATCATCTCTTCTGAAGAAGCTCTTTAGAGCTTGAACAGCAGCTGCATCCCCCTTGGTGTAAACCTCAAACCCATGGCCCTCTGCAAGATCCAGACGAGATTCGTGTGGGGTGCTGCAGAGATGGCCAAGCTCCACTTCTGATGGACAAGAAGATCCAATCTCAGGCAGAGCCGGCCCAAGGTACGGGCCAACTGGGCTACTGCCCGAGGTGTTCCATTGTAGGGGGTGTCGTGCGGGGCTGCCGGGCCAGAAGGGAGCGGCACCGCGCATGCTCCATGATAGTGCCACGCATGCGCCGGGCGCAGGGCCACGCATGCACCGCGCACGCGGGGGCGGGGCAATGCATGTGCTGGGCGCCTGGGGGTGGAGGTGCGCATGTGTCACACTCCCGGGGGCGGTGCCGCGCTCCCGGGGCCCGGGGTGCATGAATGCCTCGGGCCTGCCCTGATCTAGGGAAGCAATTTAATCCAAAATAATGCACTTTTGCTACTGCTGTCAGTTATGGTACAACAAGAAGTTTTAATTTTCTATTTAGAAGTATGACAATTGAAAAATAACTACCTATAGCAGGGCTACTCAAGTTTGGAAGCCTCAGGGGCCACAATGATTCTCACAGCACATGCCGAGGACCACAACTTAAGTGTGGTTGCATATACATGCAAATATATATTCAACAGTATGCAAATAGTTTCTTTTACACTGACAGGCATGAATACAAAGTTTAAGGCAAGACTACACAACACACAGGCCCCATTCTGCTGATATTAATAAAATGCAATATTTACTAGATTTCTACCCATATGACAGCACTTTTAATGAGCAATGACAGTCCAAGAATTTAACTACTAAAACACATATCAACAGAAGGCCATTGTGGAGCCATTGTGGAGCATTGATTCGCCATTGTGGAGCATGTTCCCAGTGGAGGCCATGTTCAAAGGACCCCACCTGCGGGACACATGTTGAGTCCCTCATAAACCCAAACTGAACCATGAACCACAAACAAACAGGCTGTCCTGGACCGTGTGTTGAGTAGCCCTGACCTACAGTGTTTCGAAAATGTTTTCATATTTGCTATGAAAAATAGTAATTGCTAAAACAGCTCACTGGAGGTCCTATATTCTTGTAGTCTAATTACAAATAGTTTCCATTTACTGATAGAGATTATCTTGCATCTCTCACCTAAAATACAATGCGATACTAGGAAAAATCAAAGTGTCGTAAGCTGCCTGATCCACTGATAGTACAGGATTTATACTGTCCTCTTCTGATACTTTCCTTTCTCACTAAAATCAAGTGTTGATCCCAGTATGCACTAATAAGCATTGATCCTGGGAAGAAACAGTGGGCGAATATCTACCTTCAATCTAATGTTCCCTGTACCATCACACCTTGGCAAGTAATAAGAAGGTGAAGAGGGAAAGAGGTGTTTCCCTATTCTTAGTGGAAGCAAGCAAGAAAGAAAAAGATTAGCTTGCACAAATGGTTACCTAGGGATGTGGTAGAATCTCCATCCCAAGACATTTTTAAGTCCCAACTTGACAAAGCCCTGGCTGGAATGATTTAGCTGGGGTTGGTCCTGTCTTTAGCAGGTGGTTGGACTTGATGACCTCCTGAGGTCTCTTCCAACTCTATGATTCTATGAAATGCATTGAAATAAATTTGGAAGCAACAAACAAGAAAAATCATGTTTCCCAACAAACAAAACTGCAGTTTCTTTCTTAGAACTATTCAATAGTGTTTATCATACTTTTTTGCTTAATGTCCAATTGACCATGCAATGAGACCCACTGACATCACAGACATTCATTTTTTGGAGATTCTGTGCAAAAGTGCTATAGTGAGCCCACATACTGAACCAGAATTCTTTTGCACATTTTGTGGGAAACAAATTCAGTTCATACACAACAGTGAATTTTCCCCTCAAAATATTTGCCAAATCTCTTAACTATCCAGTATGAAATAATAGTTAGTTCTAAATTGTAGGTGCTAAAAGTTTTGACACTACTTATTTTCAAATTGTAAAGCAAATTGTTTTGTTTTTTTGTCTGATTTCTTTGTGTGGTATTATTTTAGAGGAAAAGTTAGGATTGTGATGAAATATCTGTGCTCATCAAACTTACAAGGGATTTGTCCTGCCCTGTCCCAACATCAGGGAATACAATAGCTCAGTTATACATGACTTTTGCATCTTGCTCTGTATGCAATTCATCCAGATCTAGGCTGTGGCCCACTCTCTCCTCTACTGAAAAGGAACCTGCTTCCTGACAATAATCACATGCAGTCACAGAACCAACTTCTCTTATTAACTGATTTTATGAATGGACATAATAGTATATAGGGAATATTATCAGCATATGATGAGACACTTAGGATGAAAATATGGGCACTGGAGTTTTCACATTGTTGAAGGCCAATAGACAGAACTCTTATCAACAAATATATCATATCATATGTGATGGGCTCATAATGAGATTAAATGTATTATTAATCCCATGCATGGACTGAATACTGAAGAGTCTTTAGAACTACTATTCACTGACCATTCAGAATTATTGGCAGGTTAGTAAATTGCTGCTTATAAATGTTACCACAGTTTGGGCCCTATCTTTCCACTTCTCCAGAACACTTAAGTATGTGGTTCACTAATTAATTCAAAGAGACTTAAGCATATGCTTAATTGGTTTGCTGAACTGAGGCTTCTAGCTAGTGATGCATTTACATAGAAAACACTAGGAGGGTCTTTTCCTATCTGTACCTCTACTTAACTATCATTAGTGTTATCTGTGCATTTAGAAAGAATTAAGAGTCCAATCCTGCATGCTTAGCTTCAGTAGAATAGAAAGGTCTACAGCAATTCCATGGAGATGCTCAGAATCTTGCAATCTTGAACTATTACATGTACTACAAAGTATTCAGAAAAATCTTTCACTCGGCTCTAGTTTGTGTTGTGGTGTTGGTGTGTGTGTGAGAAAGAGGATAGCTAATCTATAATTATCAACTCAGCCTCATAAACTGTGAGCAAAAAAATTAAAAATGGCAAAGATGTGCACCTTGAAACAACACAATCAATTGAAGGAATAAAATGTCCCGAGCAAAGTCTGTTCTCTTAAAAGTGAGATCATGTCTACAATGGGATTAAACTTTGATGGTCCTTTAAAAAAGAAGTTATTTTTATCACAGCACAGCAGAATAGGAAGTCATTTTTCTTAACTTAATTAACTTTTGCCAGAGGCTTCCATTACCCATGAGTTACTGGGTGTAGGCAAAGTTCTTCCATTCACACAAGGACTACTGATATTTTCCTGGTCTCCTTTGCCTTTGTGAATTATTACAGACATTAAAGACCTGATCCTGAAAGGTGCTGAGCACTTTTAACTTCAAATTAAAACAAAAGCATTCACATCCTTACAGGACTAGTGCTCTCTAGTCATTGTACCATCATGTAATCACAATGGTTGTCACAGGAAAACAACCTACTTTATCCTTTCAACATGCCAACATGAAAACCAGGAGCTGCCAAAATAATTTCCATAGTCACATCTGTAAGGGCAGTTCCCCACTCCAGCACTCTGAGTGCAGAAGGTGGGGGCCCGCAAGAGAACTTCAAAACCTTGCCTCTACAGGCACTGGTTACAAAAAACTTCCTCCCAGAATCATAATACACAGATTTTGGGGAATCGCTGCCACCATCAAGTGCTACTTTATCTCTAAAAACCGGGGTGAACACTTGAAACCCCCCATAGGGGTACCCCAAGCTCTTTTGCCCCAAAAGAGCTTGAAAAAAGAAAAGAGAAAAACAAGCTGCAGTCTCTGTTAGCTGACCTCTCAGTCTGAAACTTACAGATATACATAGACAGACTGACCTTCCAGGACACAATAATCAAATCATCACCTTAAAAAAAGTGATTTTTGATAAACTTGATAAAGCATACTTGGTTGCTAAATGCTACAGAGCAACTAAGGAAAACAAATTAAAACACAGAGAAAAGTCTCTGGGCACTATGTAGGGTAGTAAATGGAGAGGGGAGGCATATATTCACATAGAGCCATTAAAACCAAACCACAAAATAAAGAAAAATTACCCTGAATGTGACTGGATTCATTTTTCCCTTTACGTACTTCCAATTTTCTCTTTGTTTAGTCCACTCCCATGACCCAAATTCCTTGGAGACAGAGTAGTCCTGCCTGGGTTTAAATCATTCGGTGTGTCTCAAATCCTGGTTTATCTTTCCCACACAAAGAAAGCAGGCAAGGAATCTATATCCAATTCAAATTTCAACACTCTTTCTCTAATGGTTCTCCTGGCCCCCTGGCCAATACCTTTTCTAGCTACCTGATTTTAAGCCCTTCATCACCACGTGCTGGTCAGGACTCCTTCTGACCATTATCACACTTCAAAGTGTCATTATGAATTGTTTTTTTTAACATGAGTGTAGTTATATTTCTAATAGAAACTAAATAGAAAACACAAGAATTTCATAGCCTTAACTATACCTGTTGAACAGTCTGACCCTGTCCACTTAGGCTCACAGCTACAGATGCCGGTATCCACAAGGAAAGTCCCATGGCCTGAGCACTGCTCTTGACATATAGGAAGAGATGTCTCACAGTTTATGCCTCCCCACCCTGTGGAGCAGTGACATTCCCCTTGAACACAGACGCCATGGCCAGAGCATGTAGGATCTAAACAGTCCTCTGGAAAGAAAGAAATAAAATAGTTTGTGAACAACTTTGACATTTTTACATTAATTTTCCAATATTAAGCAACTTAAATGGCTGTTTTAAATAGGCAATAAAATAGCTCTTGCACAAACATTTTGTTCAAGCAGAGGAATATTAACAGATACAGACGAAACAAAATTATTCTACCATGCTATAAAGGGCCCAATCTTGGAACCCTAACTCACATTAGCATTTGAAACTATTCACTTTAGTAGTCTTTACTCACGCTCATTAGATTTGAATATGCAGGAAATTAAGAAATTTAGGTTTTCACTTTACCTTTATTTAACTCAATTAACCACATTTATAATTTAAACTACTCTGTGAATGTTACAGAACATGGTGAACAACAATGAATATTCTATGATATCAAGTACAACACTGTGCACATATAATCAGCTGACAGCCTTCGAACACACTTTTGTCACAGCCAGAAATATGCATAGGCATTTTTTTCTCTCTTTAAAATAAAACTTAGAAGCCAGTGTAACCTTCATGCAGCCATAGAGAACTCTAGGATCATTATGGCTCCACCTGTCATGTTCATTTTTATATGGACAATTTGTTAAAATGCAGATTGTTTGCCTGATAGATGTGATGCCGTAGCCCAGCCATGTTAGTATTTCAGGAACAGATGTGAGCACAGAGTGGGGAGAGACACAATCTAATGATCTGGAATACTGTTTAGTGTTTCTTGTTAGGTATGTTTGCACCATATTTTGTTTCCTTTTGAAAAGTTTTATTTTACATATAGCTGTGGAAGGTGAATTTTGTCTTTGCAGCTAAGTATCTG
Organism: Apalone spinifera; assembly: GCA_030068395.1. Taxonomy (NCBI): domain Eukaryota; kingdom Metazoa; phylum Chordata; order Testudines; family Trionychidae; genus Apalone; species Apalone spinifera. The sequence goes on from JANRFK010001158.1 coordinate 16,028,462, forward strand.
TACCTGAAGCAATATCACCTGGCCATCTACCAATCTTAAATAATTAATCCACAACTGAATACTCACTATGACGAGCTCACATGTTCACAAAACATATACACTGGGCAATTTCAGATAATAACCAGATTTATACACTTCATAATCACTGATGAACAATTTGCAATCAGACAAAAGATCTAAATTTGTTCTAAATTTGGATTAAATTGTTTCTTAAGCACTGAGCAAGCTCTAGTGAATAATTTAAATTTATGTGTTACAGACTTTTGTACAAACCCAGCACTTCTTTATCATGGAAGCTTTTGAGAAGGCCTTGTAGTCTGACCTTCACCCAGACCCCAGCATGAGTAACTCAGCTAGCTGATGAGAATCTCTGCAGGGACGTGGGAAACAGCAGTCCTGAGGAATAGCCCAGGTTATGGAGCAGGGCCCAAACAATTTCAAGGCAGTTATTTTGTAATCTCTGTTAAAGGGCTTTTATTTTACCCCCTCCCCGGTTCTTGTCATGCAGACAGAACACAGAAGACCAGAAGTCTGAAATGCAGGCAATGTGATGTTTATTGAATCTGGTTCCAAGCAAACATATCCAAAGCTCTACAGGCAGGCAGAGTGCGTGTCCCAGGGTTCTATTCTCAGCTCTGATGCCACAGAACCTATGCCTCATGTCTTGCTTCTCAGCTCTGACACTGCAAAGCTTTTAACCTGTGTCCCCTTAGCCAGCTCTGCTGCTGCAGAGCCTTGCCTGTGTTTCCATTCCCTGTTCCCGCTTCTTCTTAGCAGGCCCAAACATACCTGCAGTGGATACCCCTAGTTCTACCCCTTACACTTATGGTCATATTCCATTTTGGAGGTTTGTGAGTCCCATCACTTTTGTATCCCATGGCAAGTGTAAGGAGTAAAGCTATGCTCTGGCCAAGGCCAGGATTTTGTTTGAGTTTTAGTTTTTTCATGCCACCCCCTATATCCCACCTCCCCTCCTAACTGGTTGCTTTACCTTGGTTTGAAAAAGGAGCCAGGAAGCCTTTCAGTGTATGCTCATATATTACACTCCCACCATACCCTGTAACAGTTTAGTTCTTTCCTTATCTCTTCCCATTATACTAACAAACTCATCTGGACAGACAGAAGCAACACAGAGAGTGTGTTCTTTGTTCACACACACCAGTATAAAATATAAAAGTATCAAAAAGTGAAACCCAAAATTCTATCTCAGGCTGACAAACAAGCCTATATACTAACAATCTCCAAACCCTTTGTTCTTCCTCTCCATAGACAGTGGGAGGACTGGAGGCTGCTTGTAGTGGTGAATTATTTATCATATATCTCAGGAGCTTTGTGAAGTTTTGTACTATGCAACATAGGAGATGCAGACTCTCTGCATAAGTTTGTGGAGTCCTCTCCTCCCTCTCATTGGAACCTCAGCATTTTCTCTCTGTGAGAGCCCTCTGTACCTAAGAACTTGGAGCAGGATTAAGCTCCTGTGAAGTATGAAGTGTTGGCCTCTTCCTATGAGGTGTAAAATACTCTTGTTGAAATTTGTATGCATTGAGAATTTTAAGCATCTCACAGGTTCGGTCCCTAAAATTACATAAATATGCATTATAGGGTGAATCTTTATAATCCAAACTTCTTCCTTCTGGCAACATTTGAGATCTGACATCCATAGATGCTCTGGGGCTGGAGCACTCATGGGAAAACATCAAAGGGCCCTAAGCTCAATAACACCTCCCCCATCTTCCCAGACCTTCCAGAGTGCTTCAAATAGCTGATCTGTAGTGTTCAGGCTCAGAGAGGGCAAGAAGCAGGGATGGGAGGTGCTCAAGGGAAGAGGCAAGGCAACTGCGGAGTCTTATGGCCTTGGCTGGAAGCGCAGCTCTGGGACCGATAGCCCACAGCTGGTGGCTAAGAGTGGTGCCCCACAGCCAATGGCTGGGAGTGCAGCCTGGCAGCTCTGGGGCTCTGCTTGCTAGCTGCAGGGCTTTGCTCTTGGCCCTGGGTCACTGGGCTTCACAGCCACCCTGCCTCTTTCTCTAAGCGCCCCTCTGTCCCACTTCCAAAAATGCCAGTACCTTTGTTGCTGCCACAGCAGAGCCCCACAGCTGTTGGAAGTAGAGGGGCCAGCACTGATCTCTCCTGATCCAGCAAATTCCCTGGTTCAGGACTGGTCAGGCCCTGAGGGTGCCAGACCAGGGAGGTATAATCTGTACTTCTCCAATAGGTCACAGGACACCAAGTTTCATTAATATACACCAGCAAAAAGGACATCTTTCAAACATGAATATATTTCACAACTGGGAGATGTGCAGCTTGATCTCTTTAGTTTGCTTTCAAATAAATCACAAATCAACAATTTCTGAAAGCAGCACTTGTGATTAGACAATTACATGGCTCGGTTATTTAAAATCTCTCTTTAAAAAAATAATTTTTGAGTTACATGGGATCAAATAAGTTTGTATAGCTGCTAAAGTTTTTCCATTCCTTACAATAGCTAAACTCATTTTATTTAAAGTTTAATCCCTAAGATTTTGGCAAAGCGCACATTAATTTTTTAAACATTTAATTGTGGATTTAAGCACAGGACTGTCATAGGGAGATGACGCTTTTAGCTACATCCTCAACAATGTTGTGAATGTTTATTTCTGCATTTCCAGTGTTAGCATGGAACACAATTTTATTGGTAAAATTATAAAAAACTGTCTGCTGCAATGGAAAAATGAAGAGATTCCTTTTCTAGTTGTGCAGCTTCCACTATTAGGAAAGTATCTTTAAATCGAATTGGATGACATTAAAATGTCAGGGAGACTTTTAAAGCACATCTCAAACCTGTGTTTCTGTTACATTTGAAGCTGTTATGAGAATTTCAAGATTTTAAATAATCCTGTAGCCTTTCTTTACAATTATGATTTAATAGGGGATATTTTAAGACTATTTCTTTGAATCAGATTTAGTTTTAAAATTCCTTTGCTGAATTTCGGTAACTGGGTTCCCTATCCCTATTTGCATTTCCTTGGCAATTTCTCTCTTCCTTGGATGTTTAAGCATTCCAATTATCTCCAACTTTAAACTTTTTTGGTGGCTATGCTCCCAGATAAAGTTATAGCTTTTATTTAAGATAATCCAATCAGATATGCTGTGTGTCATCTTCACAAAAGATTGTCCTTCTATTGCTGAAATGTTTAATACCTGAAGAGTTTTGGACCCACTGTCTACAGTGTTGCAGACTTTCTGACATAATTCAATATCAACAAGGAAGTTAAACTTTCTATGTCAGCTATTATTAAATCTATTTGAAGTTTTGTTTCAGGATCTTTTGTTGTGTTTTTCACAACCTCCTAATTCACACACACACAGAGGTAATTTTCAGAATACAAAGCCAGTACTTCTGCATAAAATACAACTTGTTGGAGAGAAGACACTGATGTTTAATGACATACTAAACACTTCATATATCATGTCCTGAAGTAGAGCATTTTATGCCTATCATGCCATAACAGTGAAACTTAGTTCTTGTATAGGTTCCCTTCAGTTTCATTTTGATTGATACAATTGATAATAATGTTAGTAGCAATGAGAGTTGCTAATCCTCACATTTAGATGCAATAATATATCTTTATTATTGATATGATTACCTCCATCTATAGGTGACAGCTTTCCTTCTAGCTAGGGGGGCTTGACCCCTCTTCACCTTTGCCCTGCCTCTTTCTACACCTGCTCTGCACCTTTATACTCCTTCCCCCAAACTCCCAACTCCCCTTAGCATGCTATGTTCCTGCTCCTTCCTCCTGGAGCTTCTCAAACACTACAAAACAGCTCTGGAATGGTAGGTGCTGGGATGGAGCAGGAGGAGTTGGTCAACAGGGCCTTAGAGGATGAGAGGCACTGGGGGTAGGGCAGTATCTTGCTACTGGTGGGTGTTGACCACCTGCTAATTTTTTCTTGTGGGTGCTCCAGTCCCAGAGCACCCAGAGAGTTGGGGCCTATGCCTCCATCAATGTGCAGGCTACATTGCGCAATCCAACAAACTCTTTATGAACGTTTATGTCATGTTAATCAGTCATATTGCAGCTATAAAACCACTTGTTCTGGGTAAATAGCTGTTTTTATCTATGATAACATTCCAGAAATCTTAAAATTGTAAGAGACATGATGTCTATTATCTAATTCTGAATAAGTGAACTTTTGAATTTGTTTAGACTCTTTTTTAGCCACTTTGAAATATCAGGATCAAACAAAACAGTGAAAAAAAGCAGGTAAAAATGTTGAAGTTAACCTCTACTTGCTTAAAAGTGCAGTTTTAGTTTATTCAATATGATGGACTTACAATGCAAGTCTTCTTTATATAAGTCAACATCAGTGTTCCCTCTAAGCTGCATGGCAGCAGGTGATTAATCATCCGTACCCAGTCAGTCAGCTCTGTGCAGAGCCCACGGTCTCTGACTGGGTGGGGCTGAACCTGTGAAGTTGTGCTGCTACGCAGTTTAGAGGGAACACTGGTCAACACTTAATATTTTTGTTCGGTTTTCCTTTTTTCATCTTTTTGAGAAAATTGAACTCATATAGCAACATTTTTGTGGCTTTTTAAAGAATATGAACAACTTCATTATAGATATTTTTCTTTCATATTTGTCTCAACCCTTTTTCCAATTGGAGAATCTGGATAGTGTGTGCAAGCAGGGTGTGAATCAATGCTTCCATTACAGCCACCTGGAATGGAAAAGAAATCCTGGGTGTGTTTAACACTTTGATGTGTTAGATATTTGGCTGTCACAATGGTGTTTTGCTCATTGCAATCACCTTGCCTGGTGTTGGATCACAAAATATGTTAACATTAATTGCAATATCTGTAAGTATTGGGGGAATTCGAAAGAAAGTCTGTGCTTAACCTGGCACAAACTCTCAGTTTAAAGAATGTGATTCTGAGCGTGCACATAATGTAAATACAGTTCACCCAATTTGCTTAGGCCTGCTAGCTATTCAACTGTTACAATGGTGTTTTGCCCATTGTAACCAATTTGGCTGTTGTGGGGTCACAAATTGTGTTAATACTAAATGCAGGAATTGTGAGATATGATCACCAATTCTTGCAGTTGTTATGGGAATGCAGAAAAGTCAGACTGTGTTTAACTCAGTTCAAATGGAGAAACCTGGTCAGTGTAAATACGCTTGGATGGACAGAGGTTCCCATCCCAGAGCCCTTAGGGTATGTCTACACTAATCCCCTAGTTCAAACTAGGGTGGCTAATGTAGGCATTCGAAACTGCAAATGAAGACTGGGATTTAAATATCCTGGGTTTCAATAGCATGTTCCCGGGCGGGCACCATTTTTAAATCCCCTTAGTTCCAACTGACTGCCTGTGGCGACACGCAGCACTTAGATGTTAATCCGAACTAAGTCCTTAGTTCGGATTAAC
>JANRFK010001158.1:16058541-16078878 GCA_030068395.1 Apalone spinifera
CGGGAAAAATGCAAATCCCCGCTCCATTTGCAATTCCGACTGGCCTCCTTTGCAGACTTTTCCGGCAAAGGGGGCCAGTCTAGACACAGCCTAAAAGTGTTAGCTGTGAAACCCTTACTCAGTAGATAAGCACCTCTGGACCCAAGCAATCCCACTGAAATATTCACTAATGTGATTCAAGGTTGCACAGCTGTTTCCCCCCCCCCAAGGGGCATAGCGAGGTGGGAGGGATAGGAAAGGGCAGTTGCCCCCAGACACCAAGCTGGGGAGGTGCCAATTTAGTCCCCCTCCGCTTCCCCTGTCATCCTTAGGCTTACCTGCTCCTCCTTCGCCCACCGCTTCTGGCTGGAGCATCCTCCCTGTCTCTCCGCCCTCCTCCATCTCTGCCAGCAGGTTAGTGCCTGTGGGGGGTGGAGGAAGACATGATACAAGCTCCCCTCCTCCTCCCAGGGTTGGACTCAGCTGTGCACCGAGTTTGGGGCCCTGCTGAACGGCGGCGGTGTAAATTTTGCTTTTGCCTCCGGGTACATAACACCCTCGCTACGCCTCTGCTTCCCCTTCCCCTCCAAAAAATGCCTGAAGAGTTTAAAAACACATATTCTAACTGTGCTATTCTAAAATATAAAATCAATCTGTCTAGTTAGTCTTCCCAGCATAATTTCCAGTTCTCTGAGTTAATTATTTATATTTTCTGCTCCATCCTTGCATGACACTTTCTGAATAGTGTAGAACATTAGTGTATTGATGTTATTGATCAACATGTTATTAAGGCATATTTTTCATCAAAACCTGGCCCAACCTCACAACCTGCTAAGATCCAAACTTGCACTACTGCCCTTACAGTGTTCAAGAAGGGAGTGAAATAAAGGACACAATGGAAAATAGCAGAGTGTATGAAGGTGTGCAACATTTTCTATAATATTAATTTTACTACTCAACAACCATCTTCGATGTCTGCTATTTCTTGTAATATATATTGGGATAACTTTAAATGTATTTTTTCTGGGAGAGTTGTAAATGTGTCTGAAATGACATATCTTATACTGAGGGACAATGGATCTGATTTTCAGAGGCGCTGAGCATATGTAGCACTAATTGAAGTCACTGGAATTGTTGGGGTTCAGCACCTTTGAAAACTAAGCCTAGTGATTTCACACATTCAGATATGCTGAGAAAAGGTCCAGGCATTACCAAAGCAAAGTGCTATGGACCAACTGTTGTTCTTTGGTCAAATCCAATGACAGCTAATTAAACAGTCAAATCATCAATTAAGAAGGAACTATTGAACTGTATTTTAAGAAAACAACGATTCAATGGAAAATTACAGCTACCAATACCATATGTTCTTATACTAATACAAATTATTTTGTAGATTTTTGTGTCATTCTATTTCTAACACCTGATTTGAATTTCCTCTGTAACTGCTGATTGTTGCTTGGCTTTTTAGTTTTATGATAAGACTCATCTAAGCAACAGATGCTGCATCATAAAACCAGAGTATTTAGAGACAACGCTGTAGAATTGTAATGTATTTTAATATATTCTGTATCAATACAGAGCCAGATATAGAGGCAACAAAACACACTCTCTTAAGATATTAAACTAAGGATGTTAATAGGCGGGTAATTGGGTAATCGTGTAGACAATACAATTTGGGAAGGCACTCAAAAGGAGCTATCCCTGCTGCAGCTCTGCAGTTTAAATGTAGTAAGAGCCAACCACGCAGGGACCCCCCATTGAAAAGGGCTGCCGCTGGAGCAGCCTTCCATGGCCCCCCCACACTGGCCTCAGCGAGGGGGGGCGGCAAGCAGCACCATGGAGACGGTGCTGGGGGGGGGGAGAACAGGCTTTTAAGTCGACTCCTCCCAGCACTGGCTCCTTCTTCCCACCCCCTTGCTGCCTCTGATATAGAGGCAGCAAGGCGGGGTGGGGTGAAGGGGAATGCAAGTTATCTTGACTACCCAATAAGCCTAGACCTATCAGGCAGTAGAGCAATCGACTACCATTTTACATGATTTCCATGTGCTACATAACAGCACTTACCATTCACCCGTAGTGCCTTATCTCAGGGCAGAGGAAGTGGGATAGCCTAGGACAGACAACTGCCAGGTGCGCCACAAATGGGCAGCCCATAGGACTGGGCCCAGCACCAACCTGCCAGAAGAGCCCAGGGTGCTCAGCCCCACCCTACCCCTAACCATGGGGCCAGTGACCCATCTGGGACAGTCTCTCTGGCAATAAAACCCTGGCAGCAGGTAGGCAGAGAGCTGGGTGTTTGTTGGCTCCTACTGAGCGTGCTCATTACTCAGTAACAGCTGCTAAAGGTGCTGCTCTTGCAGGGGATTAAAAGGGGCAGAGGAGGCAAACTGGAGGTAAGTGGGCAGGGTACGAGCTTAAGATAGAAAATGACCATGTGTGGGGTGGGTGTTAAACAGCTGGGGGCAGAAGCAGGAGAGAAGTCAAAGAACAAACCTGGGGGGGTGGGGAGATAGGAGTCAGGTTAGCTCAAGAGGGCAAGGCACTGCCAGATGGGGGAAGATGACAAAGCCTCAGCAGAAGGAGGGGCAAAGGACCCAGCTACCCTGATGAGATGAGCCACTTGCTGTGTTTACAAAAGTAGCATGGAGGTGCAGAGGGGTTTCCGTGCTTAAGAGGAAGTGTTCGGACAAGCCAAGCCCTGGGCTGCTTGTGATTTACAGTTAGAGGAAGCAACAATGGAAACAAAGAAAGTATAGTAAAATATGCCTTTTTAGCCTAGGCTGTGGGGTGCTTAGCTCCTCCCAACTCCGAGTCTGGCCCCACCCATAATCCCACCTTCTCCTGCTTCTGCTCTGCCCCTTCCCAAATCTCTGCCCTTGCCCCATCTCTTACTGACCCATTCCCCGAGCATGTCCCATCTCCACTCCACCTCCATCCATCCATCCCAGATCTTCTGAATACCACGAATCAGCTGTTTGTGGTGGGCAGGAGGCTCTGGGAGGAAGGGGGAAGAGTAGATCAGTGGGGCTGCCACCAGGAAGAGGCACTGGGGGGAGCAGGGCAGAAGTGGGAGCTTGGCTACAGGCGGGGGCTGAGCAATCTCTGAACACCCCCAGAGTAGGTGCCTATGCTTTTTAGTCAACATGATGAAACAGTAGAAAACCCTTAGTGCCTTCTATTAGTTGTGTTTTCCTGTTGTTGTGACTTACTCTTGTTTGTTACTGCCCCAGCCTGAATTAATCATTGTTACAGAGACCAGAATATGGAGCATCCCTCTGATCCACTGTTATAATGCTCCATTAACTCCAGCAAGGTGTTACACATCAGTCACTTGATACCATTTAGGCAGATAGCCAAGAATGCTGAACACACTTTGGCTTTTCTCGTAAAAGGCCTGTGATATTGGGTTAGGGACTGATATTGGGACTAGACAGATACAAATAAAGACCATTTACTGCACAGGTGAAGAGTCCAATAGAGAATCAACACTGAGTACAGGTCTGGCTTTGGGCTGTGTGTGAGAAAGGCACTGGCAAAGGAGCATGGCCACTTTGACCTGTGCTTATAGCATTCTGGACTCTTACCTAGCCAGTCTGTTCCTGATACCTTTCTCAATGGGATCAGGCCACCCCTCTCTACAAGACCTTGGTGATATGTCTATCTAGCCACCATAACCATGGCACTGGCATTGTCTCAACCTGAAGCACAACACAATCTGATTTCAGAGTCATGATGACTATATACTTTTTTTTGTCTCCACAGAAGAGCTTTGCCTAGCCAGAACATCACAGAACCACAGTTAGAAGAGACCACAAAGATCATCTAGTCAAAGCCCCAGCCAAGATATAGGATGCATCATGCCTCTTATCAGCTGTCACAATGTAAATTCCATAAATGAACAATACTTCTCACACTGGCCTTAAGCCAAGATGCTATAAAACTTCACCTTCAAAAGGGCTTGGCAAAGTTCTGCAGGGCACATGATCATAACATTGTACCAGGAAGCAAACAATAATCAAAATAAAATCACAGTGCAAAAAGGTAAAAAACCAGAAATCTTTTATCATCACCCTGCAAACTGGCTGTCTCTCTCACATAAAGACCAAAGAAAAGGAGGGTTACTTATCTTTTGCAATAACTAAAGTTCTTAAAGAGGTACGGTCATTGAGGCATGACCTTAAACAGTAGTCACTTCAGCTGTCGGTGACTACTTTTTGCCATTGATTGGAAATTTATGGTTAGCAGCGTCCACACAGATTGCATATGCACAGTAGGCATCGCACATTGCAACCATAAATTTCTGATCAATGATGCTAGGATGCACTCACACCTGTACTGGAGCATCCATAGGGACAGCACTCCAAGAATGGTGGATTCTGCTTAAATGGAATCAAATGCTTTCTTAGTAATTCCATTGCTTAATAAACCTTCTCCATGGTAAATTCATTCTTTGTTTCCTCTCGGGTCCCTTTTATTTTCCAATGTGTCACTGAGAGAGATGTTATTTTAGTTACAATATTACTGTGGGGTGATGGAAAACCACCATATCACTTATTTTAATAAACAGAAATGCATTTTGTGTGTTTCTGAATATGTTTCATGCCAGTAAGTCACTGCAGTATCCATATTATGGTACAATTATTTTCATTCAATTTTTTTAAGTTCTTGTCAATGACTTTAAAGGTTTTATAGCAGTGGTTCCCAAACTTTTTGACATCACGCCTCTTTTTTGATTTTTGAGATACCCTCATGCTCCCCCCAAAATAGCAGCAAAATTTGCAAAGAAGAGACGAGAAAAAAAAAAAAAAAGGAAAAAAAAAGGCTTTTAATTCCCGGGACCATTGTAAAAAAAGGTGCTGGTACTCCAGGGGAAAAGTAGTTGACCAGGAAAAAAAAAGATTGCCCTTTTAAGAGCAGAGCAAGCATTGCCCTTTTAAGGTGGCCATTTTGAAGTCTTCCTGGGATGCTCCATCCTGCCCCCGTTTTAGCCAGCCCGAGCTACACGTGTTCTAGTGGACGTCCGAGCCAGGAGAAATAGAAAATACCGGATACTTCACATGGTATTTTCTGAATGTTTTTACCGGATGGACGGGCTCTTTCTTGGAGGGGATTGATGGGAGGCTGGGTTGCCTTGCGCCCCCCCTGGAATTTCTTGAACCTATGTTCTATAGGATGATACTATATGGATGTTAAAGGATTGTATGAAAATTAACATTACTCCTAAAAGAATCATAAAACAGCTTTGCTTGCTTACTTATTGTATTAATATGCAAAAATAAATAAATTATCATTATGCTATAATTTCATAATTGATATAATCTAAAAATATGTAGGGGTGATAATATGCTCCCTCATCCTGAGCATTAAAATGCCTAGTTACAGCTCTGCCTCATCTGTATGATATCATCTAACATATCACAAACATGCTTTCAAACAACAACTATCTTGCTGTTTGAAGTCTCCCAAACTTGCCAGAAATGTTTCTTTCCTATACCCCAAATTACCTTCATGAGAGGTGCAGCTTTATTCCAAATAAACCAGCAATAAATTTAAACATCAGGACATATACATCAAGGAAAAACTAGGACTCACCCTTTTCTTTACTACAACTCAAGACAAAAGACCTTAAAATCATATTATTGTTATGCATGGTTAATATTGTTCAATAATTTCTAGAGTTATAAAATGTATTTGTCACAGTTTCGGGGTAACTACACCTGTATGCCCCATCCCCCATCCCTCAAGGGCACATTTCTTCTTAAGATTAAACATTACCAAGAAAACACATTAGAAAATAAAATCCTACGTGCATTCTAAAGAGCTTATTAGAGATCTCCTCAATGCCAACCTAGGGCTCTGGAAAATTTTAGTCCTTCAAAATCCAGAGCTGGGTTTTCCCCAGGGTTACAAGTTAATAGCCAGCTTAGATCCAGAATAAAAGCGAGGTTGATCAGCTTTTTTTTTTTTTAAGAGCAGCTCACGTCTTTGATTTTGGCCTTTTGTAATAAGAAATTAGCAGATGATGACCCTTTCCTTAGGACTAGTTTGAAAGGCTAGAGTTTTACATAACTGGATAATAGGTGGGTAATTTACATTAACATTTTCCTAGGAAATATCCAGGAAATCCATTTAACACTTATTGTCCAACAAGTCCACACTTGCTAGTTCTTGCATCGATTACATCTCTCACCTACCTCCAACCATGATAGGTTACATACAATCCTGTCCCATAATAACACAAAACCTTAAGACAGTAAGGTTTTTAATGACATTGTGGGAGACTGCAGTATGTTTCAGTATTATTTATCATTTTTCTCTCCTTTCCTGTATACCTACACATGATGTTGTTTTGGAGACCTGTTAAATGTCTGAGAAGGGACTGTTAGCACTTCTGCACAGTTAAGATTTAAACTTTATTGTAAAAGTTGTCTTGATGTATTTTGTCAAGATGTTTGGTTTCTTTGTCTCTACAGCATTTAGAGATTAAAAAGCACCTAAAACTACCTTTATTTCTGACACTGCAAGTTATCCTCTTAAACCCTGTACACATGCAGCCTCATAAGTCAACGGCATTAGGGCCTATATCTTTATTTCTCAGTATGCTGCTTCTCTCCTATCTTCTCAGGAAAATCTTATCTTGCCATGTTTATTTCATGTCTCAAATTCTCTACCCAAAATCAGTTTAAGTGTCTTTTTAGTATGCTCTATATTTTATACAGATTCAACCCTTTCTAAAAGAAAACAACATTAGTGGGAAGAAAAAATATTAATATTTTTAGTAATTTATCACAGACATTCTTTTTGTTGGGGGGAAAAAATAGGATGAAAGGATGGATGCAAAACTGGGCAAATATTCACCCTGCAACAGACTCAGTGTTTATTGATGCTGATTATATCCTTCTTAAATCTTAAAACATACTATAGCCCAACAAAGGCCCAAATTATTTGCTAGAATGCATCTCCCATTTGTTGAACATTTCATGAAAGTGTAGATCTCAGAAGGATTATCTGTCTGTACACCTATAATTTATGTGGCACTTACTGTAGGTGATGTTTGTAGAATTAATTTTCCTCAGTTTTTTAATTGCCTAATTCAGAAAAGTTGGAAAAGAATGTATACCAATTTTAGCCATGTAGAAGACAACTTTCTAAAATACAGGTTATTTACATGTGCCATAGATGGCATCAGCATTTAGAGGTAGATTTGGTCCATTTCACAATGCCACCTTACATATAGACTGAAAAATTAATGGATAACTTGTTTTCTCTCTCAATTTTTCATCCTGTTGGTAACTGAATTAACTGCAACCTTTCAAAAGCTTGATCAAACTGACTCACCAGAGAAGCTGCTGTATGCATTGCCCTTCTCAAATGCTGATAAAATGCATTAACGTCATCTTCTGTTGGTGTATAGTATACAGTCATGTGTCTTATTGACTTCTTGATATAAGTTATTAGTAAATTGAAGTAATTGTGCTCATGACTGAAACCAAAATATCATTGATTGCCAAACATACACAAGAGAATGGAAGAATATTTATAAAGTTGGAAACAACACACAAAATACCATCTGAATGCAATTGGCATTTTCTGTGCTCTGTGCAACAAATACTATGGGTTTGCAACATATTCATAGAAGCACACCTGATAAAGCTAAAATATACATTCTGCAGTTCAGATTTGGTAGACTGAACATTATGATTATAGATTTTCCCAAAAGCAGTATATACTTTTCTTCAAACAACCACTTCCACAGTCCCCTTGATCTCTGTATGAGATGCATTTATTTCAGTAGTAACAGCAAAAGAATATGTGCTGTGGTTTATAGATTAAATATGAGAAAGTAGAAAAAATAATAGTAAAAACTTCTTATTGACTGGTAATTCAAAAAATAGAAAAAATAGAACAAGTGGATGCAGTTAAAGCTTTCAGACCTTCCCTATGGTATTCCAATTGGTACAGAGAACAAGAAATCCTGTAGCACCTTAGAGACTAACAAATTTATTAGGTCATGAGCTTTCCTGAGTAAAACCCACTTCATCAGATGAATATTTGTACAGAGATTCAACAAGAACAAAATTGGTTCTAAGAAAAACATTTCATATTTTGAGTAGAGAGAAGTCAATCATAATTCAAGGTGTTGTCATCCACATTTTTTGTTTGGCTAATTACAAATATAGGCACCACTGGCAAAATTTGGAGCCAGAATCAGTTTTGGATTTCCACGACCGATTACAAATGGCTGGGTGTTCTGATTTGGGGTTTAGTGATATATAGCTTTTAGGCCTACCAACAGGAAAACCAGTTTGTATAGCACACTAAATAGCTGAATAATATACACATGAGATAACCAACATAGAAACAAAGTATCTACATTCATTTGTCTTGAAATCACAGCTTCCCACATGACTACAGGTATTTTATTACAATAGATGGACAATTTGACTTTGTCATTTGCAATTTTCCCCTTATATTTCATTCTTCATAACAGTAGCAACATCAAAAACAACACCTAGCTCTTCGTAAGCATTTTTCATCAATGGGTCTCAGAGTGCTTAAAATGAAAGTCAGGCTCATTATCCCCATTTTACAGATGGGGAAACTGAAGCACAGGGATATAAAGTAACTTACTCAAGGTCACCAGAGATGTCTGTGCTAGAAACAGAGCCCAGATCACTGCTCTATCTAGTATTAATTTGATTCTGCAACACTAAAAGCAATGGAAGTTTTGCTGCTGAATTTACTGGGAGTAGGAACAGTCTCTGTATGCTCAGTTTAGTGACACCACAACTCAGTTTAGACCCAGACATGTAGTTCCTACAACGGCCAAACTACCTCAGACTTTAACAACAAAGCTTCTCTTGAATAAGAATTGCAGGATTCAACCCAATGTGAATCACGGTGAGTGAAAAGAAAAGACTGGCTGCATTAATTTAATTGTAGACCATTGCACAGAGTATGATTACAAAATCTTTTCATACATTCACCTACTCTTATTTAGAATGTGAACATTTAAATTCTTGGCATGAAAAGATATGCAAATATAAAACCCTAGTGAATGAGTGAACTTTCAAAATAGTTTATATGCTATTATTCATTCCTAACAAAAGGAAAAGAATTAAGAAACCTGACTCACAAGAGCAGACTCTGAACATATTTAAATATTTAATCGGCCAGATATGGGCATGGTGAATATTAAATCTGAATACCCCAGTTAACAAGTATCTGAATTCACTATAGCACTTTTAGAACAGAAACACTCTCCTAGATAAACAAAAAGAGATGTGTGTCTTGGGCAAGTTCCCAATTTAACACACACATTTTCTAAATAAAACATTTAATCAAGGTGTGTTTTTATAATAAGAAAATGTAAAAAAGTGAGTTTTTTACATTTAAAGAGAAATTATTCTCTACTATTCTTCCTGCAGAGTATTTAACATCCAGTAAAGAAATCCATATTTTTCACAAAACTAAAAGGTGATGTTCTGCCACAGACACTGCTGAGAAGACTATGACAAATACTGATGTGCAAGTAAGGCTCTCGTGGGATTCTGAAGGGATTATTTCACCGTTTGTTCAGTACTTTAGAAGGGCTAATCAGGAGATAGGATTTATGGCACTATCACCGTGCTTATGACATCCATCCCCAATCTTCAGAAAAGGTGGTGGAGCACTCTGCCCAGTGGCAAATTAAGGGATGAAGTGTCTGATGTTTAATCCAAATAAAAGTGAACTGGTGTTGGTGGAATAAATAAAGCAACCAGATGAAGTAGAAAGAAAATCTGCAGCATGTCCTAATAGAGGGCATATGCCATCTAATTGTTACATAAATTTACAATAAAGGCAGCTTATTATACACTCAGCTGCTTTTAAACAATAACATAGTCATAGTGCGAAGCCCGCTTTCACATCTGCTCCAGAAAGTCAAAACTCCTTCTGTTACTAACTGCATCTAGGCCTTTGTCACCTGTTGGCTTGATTACTTCAGTGAGCAATTCATGCGGCTACACAATGAATCAGGTGTCAGAAACTTTGATTAATACATAATGCTTCTGCATTTGTTAAACAGAGCTTCTTAAGAGGAGTACATTGTAGGATGAGAGAACTGAAATCACAATAAGCAACAATGCTGGTTTTTGTTGGGGGATGATGGTGTATACTGATTGGGTTACTTTCTTCTCAGTGGGAGTTGATGCTGTGTGTTACTGAGTGAGGGTGTTGAGTGATGGTTAGAGAAGGTACTCTGTCTCCTTTCTTCCACTTCCTATCAATCTACTTGCAGTGTTCTCCACTTCAAGGAAGCATTGTTTACAGATAGTGAGAAGCTGCGAGGAGGAGACACATTATCTTTAAGGAGCTTCAGGGGGTTACTCTGTTACAGAAAAAAAACACCCCAAATGGTCTGGTAGCACTTTATAGACTAACGAAACATGTAGATGGTATCATGAGCTTTCGTGGGCACAGCACACTCCGGTCATCTGAAGAAATAGGCTGTGCCCACGAAAGCTCATGATACCATCTACATGTTTCGTTAGTCTATAAAGTGCTACCAGATCATTTGTTGTATTATCTTTAAGGGCTGCTAATTCTGGAGCAGAGGCAACACGGGCAGATAGGGATGGAAGAGTGGCAAACTACAGCAATAATGAGGCAGCAAAAACAGGAGAAAGGAGGAAGAACTACTTTTTTTCCCCTTCTCCTTAACTTGTTCCTACTAGGTTCTAGCAGACATCATCCATTTTAGTCTCTCTGCTATGCCTCCTCTGGGCACACCTTTGTGTCTTGCCAATGGATCATGACCCCCTATTTGAGAAATGTTGCTATATATTATTCTCAAGTGATTATGTCAACTCTCACTCCACTTTTCACACAAAATCTGCTTATTCAAGCATTGTACACACAAGGTGTCGAGCTACTGTTCATTCCTATATATATAAATGAGTCTTGCTTGTATAATTTTCAATTGGAAAAATGAAAGCAGTACTAATGGCTATTTAATCATGGTACAACTCTGCTTTGGGAGACGTTGGCCAGATAGCTGTTGCAGGATAATTCATTCGTCCAAAAACTGTTCCAAAAGAGCAAAGTAAGATTAAGATAGTGATGGCATGAAATAACTCAAGAGTATTTTGTGGAATGACATTTTTTCACAGAGTGAAAACACTAATGCTGCGTCTAGATTGGCATGATTTTCCGGAAATGCTTTCAACGGAAAAGTTTTCCGTTGAAAGCATTTTCAGAACAGAGCGTCTAGATTGGCACAGATGCTTTTCCTCAAAAGCACTTTTTGCGGAAAAGCGTCCGTGGCCAATCTAGACGCGCTTTTGCGCAAAAAAGCCCCGATCGCTATTTTCGCGATCGGGGCTTTTTTGCGGAAAAGAAATGTCTGCTGTCTACACTGGCCCCTTTGCGCAAAAGGGACTTTTGCCCGAATGGGAGCAGCATAGTTTTTCCGCAAAAGCACTGACAATCTTACATCAGATCGTCAGTGCTTTTGCGGAAATTCATGCGGCCAGTGTAGACAGCTGGCAAGTTTTTGCGGAAAAGCAGATGATTTTCCGCAAGAACTCGCCAGTCTAGACTCAGCCTAAGGGAAAACATCAATACATTTGTTAGTCTTTAAGGTGCCACAGGGCTTAAAGACTCTTGTGGCACCTTAAAGACTAACAAATTTATTTTAGCGTAAGCTTTGTGAGAAAAGACCCACTTAGTCAGATGCAATTAATAGGATTTTTAAAGATATTGAAGGGAATTAGGCTCCCAAATCACTTTGAAATTCCATGAGATTTGGTGATCCAAATTCCACAATACACTTTAAAAATCCTAAGCAACATTTTTATTATCCACAAATGTGGGTTTTCCCCAGACATTTTCAACTGATTAAATAGCAATGAGGTTTTCGGCGAATCTTTAAAATATACTCCCTAATATTATTATTGCATAGATAGTTTATATATTCAAAACATGAATGTGTAAAGCTGTGAAAAAGTGTGTGTGTTGAAGGTACACACCTCTGGTGATCTGGGGTCTTTCAATTTTTTAGACAAAATTAGCATTGCAAAACAAAGCAAGATGTTCATCAAAATCAAACTTACATGGCAGCAATGATTTAATTACCATGTATGCTTTCACTCTATACACCTATATGATGTTTTCCATCTCTTAGGGTGCAGTAAGAAAAATATATTACTGGCTTTTGTAACTGAAAATATTTAATCAAATACAAAAAGCCAACAAAAATGAAATGAGGGAAAAACAACAAATAATTCTTAGGATAGTACTTTTTGATACTGGAAACTAAAATCTACTGTTTAGTTACAATCAGTTACAGATAAGAGGAAATAGCGCCAACAAAACACCAGCAATGCACACCACAATGCCCCACCAACAAACCCTTTATAGGAACACATGAGAGGGCAATTCAGCTTCTGTGTCCCTGCACTGCATTTGTGGCAGAGATTGACAAAGACAATATCATTGGTGATAAGAGATTTGTGTACATGGAATCTGTTTACTAGAAACACCTCTGAAAATAAACTCATCACATAGGCAATGAACACTGGCCAAATGGGAATGACTTTGTCATTACAGCTTGAACATCTCTAAACCTGTGAGTTGGGGGGAAGGCTGGCAGCTGGGAGCCCAGCAAGCAGGCAGGGCAGAGGGCAGCTAGCAGTGAGCTGCCAGTGGGTCTGGGATGCCTGGTGGATCCGGGAAGCCAGGGCAGTGGGGCAAGGCCATGCCAGGGTTGGGGAGACTGGTAGCAGAGGGCCAGAAATGATCTCCACTGGTCCAGCAAAATCCCTCTTCTGGGACCAGTCAATCTGTATTAATATAGCCCAAATTTTAAATACCAACCAGAAGCAAAAGGCTCCTTATTCCATAACCCCAAGACCATATTTAAACTAAAAACTTAAGTTGACTTATATTAGGTCAATGTTCAGCCACTTTAGTAATTATGGTGGTGGTGGTGGTTCTTGTGTACACTACCTTCTTTTGGTTGCTGGTTCACATTTTGATAGGGAGAGCTTCCATCAACCAAAGAGGGCCAGTGTGGGGAGTTGAGAGTCAGGGTTCTCAGGTCTGCTGGCATCTCTCCATCAGGAACCTCGCTACCCTATATGCTCCCTGCTTGCTCTACTTCACCTTCATTTCCTGCTCTCCTGTGGGAGCAGAGCAGCTGACCAAGACTCTCTTTGGGTATGGGACAACAGCCCGGGCTCTCACCTGCCTGCTCCCCATCAGGAGTGGGGAAAGCTGCCTGAACTCCAAGATGGGAGTGGAAAACTGAGAGCCTTGTGCAGCTGGGCACCTTGTCTGTGTCTAGACCACATTCCTTTCCTCGAAAGAGGGATGTATATTAGACACTTGGAAATTGCAAATGAAGCTGGGATTTAAATTTCCCATGCTTCATTTGCATAATGGCAGCCACATTTGTTTTGAAAAGGGGCTTTTCGAAAGAAAAATGGCTGTTTAGACTGGGATCTTTTGAAAATAAAACCCTTTCTCAAAAGATCCTGTAAACCTCATTTTTTGAGGCGTACAGGATCTTTTGAAAAAAGGTTTCATTTTTGAAAGATCCCTGTCTAAACAGCCATTTTTCTTTCGAAAAGCCCTTTTTCAAAAAGAACCCGTGGCCGCCATTATGCAAACGAAGCATGGGAAATTTAAATCCCGGCTTCATTTGCAATTTCGAAGTATCTAATTTACATTCCTTTTTCAAGAAAAGGGATGTAGTCTAGACTCAGCCCTTGTGGGAAGTCTGGGCAGCAGCTTGGCTAGGAGCGGGAAGCTGGGACCAACTCCAAGTGGAGAGCCTGTGCAGTGGGCATCAGCTCAACTGGGGATGGGAAAAACATTGTCAGTTTTATGGCATGGATCTGTGAAATTGACAAGACTAACAGCCAATAATGGATATAAGTATCAGAGTGTCTACAAGGACTCTGTGTTGCCCTGACAACAGCCCTATTCCTACTCTCATGGAGGTGGAGTTACTATAGTAGGGTGTAGTAAGGCACTTACATAGGCAGGAACAAGGCTGTATTGTGTAAACTGTCATAATTAGTTGATATAAGCTGCATTATGTTGACTCAATTGTGCAGTGTGGACCAAGGCTAAGTCACTTGTTTTTTTGGTGGTAGCACTTTAAGAGAAGGGAGTATGTCCAATGTCTATGTAAAACTATATATAGACCCTGCCATGCTTGGCAGTATTGCAGATATCTGGTCTAACTAAACATACTCAATACTTTTATGGTAAACTTTATGGTATACTTTCAGATGACCCCATATTTAGTATTCATACTTATTGCTTATGAAGTGATCATTATAAAAACTAAAAAATAATAGAGTGTGCATGTGTGAATATGTACACAAATCTACAAAACAATTCCATTTGTTTGGAGAATTACAGCCATATGTTTTAAAATTCAAGACTAACATATTTGATGCAATTCAAACTTTAGACTACAAAACCATATAAATGTGGAAATTAATGTTCAGTCAAACTGATGTGTCTTAGAAAGTCAGTAAGATTTGAGGTCCACTGGGAAAGACTCCAAGTCCACCTACAAAATTGTTCTTCCAAAAGGAGGGAGGGCTGTTTAGACATTTTGATTGATTTTGTCAGTGCACTGTAACAACAAAACTGCAGAGTTATTGTTGGGCAAAAATGAGCCTGAAATAAATTAAGAGTGGATTTCAAATCTGCAACACTTTTCCTCTCAAACATAAATTAAATACAATATATTTTAGAAAAAAAATATGGCACAAATATTAAGTATAAAGATAACTACAAATCTAGTCAAAGAAGTTGACATTAAGGGGACAATTTCAGTGTTTTAATTTGTAATCGCATCAGAGAAACTAAATGTTGCTATCAAAGCCAAAGGCCAACTGAAAGTTCTTCATCAACATTATTTAAAACTAACACAATTATCAGCAAAAAACTCTCGCTCGGTGTGAAAAATCAGACCAACTTTTTAATTTAAGGGAATATGGTCAATGACAGCAAATAAAACCACTGGGAATCCTTTACTAGTGTAAACATGTTGACTTGAATAATATTTTAATAGGTAGTATTTCTGGGTAACAGATTTTGAGTTAATTAGAATTCCATGTTGTTTTCAATCTCTGGCCTATATCATATTTTGCTGGCTGGGATTTATGAAGCACTCCCCTGAAAATCTTATTAGTAAAACATGGTATTTATATTAAGTTGAAAACAAGTATGGTAATTGAACAGAAAGGGTAAAGAGAAGAAACAGAAAGCTTACCAATAACATAGGCTAGCAACAGTGCCAGGGTAACTGTAATAGCTGTAGCACTCAAAGCAGTGCACTTCCAGTTGCAGCACTTGTAAGGTTTGTTAAAAGTGAAGGCAGGTCTAGAAAATGTACTTCTAGGAAGTGGCCTAGGAGGTGGAGAGTAAACAGTATTGGATGTTAAAGGGTAGTTCTGACTGGCTGCACTGAAGATAGCTGAAGAACCAGATCCATGTTTAAATAGGAAATGCCTATGAAAAGAAGACAAAGAATCATGCTGTAAAAAACAAATTCATCCTCTAAAACCAGGAAATGAACCGCATAAATATTATGTGATAAATGCTGTGGGTTCCTACAAAGATATACAAAAAAGACAGAAGATGCATGCCTCAGAGTAGACTCTGTTTTCCAAGTCTGAAGTATAGTCTTTTGCCACAGTCTGACTTTTTCAGTCATTTATTAGCAGGGCTTCTGCGTTTGGGGGTTGGCGAGCAGGTAAATTCATTTTTGAGGATTATTTTGAGTTTTATGTATATGTTTAAAAATCAGGATAGCAGGGGGTTTCAGGGCTCTCTTTGTATATAAGGTAGTGAATAATGTATATTATATATATCTAGATAACTTATTACAGAAGTAGATACTGTAATGAGCAATCTCTTTGTAATGGTCCCTAGTGAACTTTAATTCAGTTCTGTTTCCAAGAGCACTACATTATATCTCACTAGGGAATCTTTAGTGCTTATCAGCAGGGTTCTACACAGTGCAACATGCTGATGTGCTTTAGAAGGCAAACCCTCATAGTTTGTATTACTGATCCATATAGACAAGCATGTGGATACAAATAACCATTTTCAGTATTTTTCTAGTGATTACTGGATAAATGCCAA
Organism: Apalone spinifera; assembly: GCA_030068395.1. NCBI lineage: Eukaryota > Metazoa > Chordata > Testudines > Trionychidae > Apalone > Apalone spinifera. Next base: position 16,074,670 of record JANRFK010001158.1, read on the forward strand.
TTTTAATGTATTTATTTTATTTGTTGCATAGGGTGTGCTCTATCCATGTTTTTTGGCTAAGCCCAAAAAACATAAGCCTTATCTACTAGTAAAAGAAGATAGAGGAAATGCATTCTAAACTGTACTCTCATTAGCTCAAATGAAGAATGTTAAGATATTATCATACTGCAACAATCCCATTTGACCTTGAGGACCTGGTAAATATATGTTCATGACAAAGGTACAATAAAATGTACAATGGGGCAATGAGTATAATATTCAACATTTCCATTGTAGGATTTTAAAGGAAAGGTTACAATTCTCAAAGATGCTAGATCATACAAAATAAAGAGTAGAACTGTTTAACTATGTAAAGGCCTTTTTACTCAATTCTCTTCTACACAAGGGAAAAGAAATCAGAATATAAATACTCATAGGTCGTAGTACAATTTTTGTCATCCATATTAGGGGATCTTTTGATGATCCACAAAGCCAGATTCTGAAACTCTTACTTATATTAAGTAGCATGTATTCATGCAAGCCTTAAATGGGATTACTCACATGCACAGGCACTATTCAACATTTAGGATTTTCTTTATACTGCATTGATATTTCACAATATAGTGTGCATATAATTTCACAACAAATATCTTGAATTTTCCTTTCATGCACCACCTTACTTAGTAGATGGTAGTCCTCTGAATACATGGCATACAATAACACTACATAAAAATATTTGATTACAAAATGTCTAAATTAAAGAATGCTGTACAACACCCAAAGAGAATTTATCCACACTTATATTGCATACAATAGCACATATATTTTTCTTCTTTGCTTGTCATGTCAGAGAAAAATCAAATAACTCCCTTACTACATTTAGTTTTAAATGATCCATGGATTTCAAGATCAGATTAAGATTTTAGCTTTTTATCTAGGGTCTTATACAAGGCCCATTGAAGTAAACGAAAAGACTTCATTTAGCCTTGGAGTGAACCCCTCAGGAAATTTGTTTTGGTCTACAGCTGGAGTCTTACTTATGGGATCCTGCAGCAGCCTACATAGTCTATCTCTCAGGCATCACTTCATTGGAGCCACTGGGTATCCAGAACATTACATAAGACATCAAACCACCTGTAGGACTCTATTCTTCTCCTTCCCTCATTTTAGACTTTGCATGATTATTTTGGGTGGAATATTCCTTTAATTAATCTTTAAGGCAATGATTCCAGGCCATTATTTTAGGTTGCTATGGTGAAAAGGTGTTTGCAAAGATGTGGGTCTTACTTTTTGCTTGGTAGGTGGCAAGATACGTGGTCATCCTGATTTCTGGTGGAAGAGCATTCCACAGCCGAAGGCCAGCAAAATTCCCACTCACTTCTATGGGAGTAGGATCAGGACCACAATGTGAAATAAGGAAAAAGGATATAATAAATTCTTGTTTGTTTTTCCAAGTCAATATTTCTTTAATTGTTTTACAATTTCTGGACACAATGAGATGAAATTGTTATTTCCCTTAAAAATGGAGCCCTATCGGATTTTTGAGAGTTAATGTAAATGGTCTAATACACACAATATTGATTGTTCTGTATGGTACATAGCTCAAAAACACCAGAGGAAAAGGCAGGGAAATGCTGGCCTGAAAGCTATTATTAAGGCTGTAATGGTCTAGTAATCAATAGCCAGCATAATTTTGTTTTGTTATAAAAGGATTTTAAAATGTTGGTTCACAGCCTGATGGTAAAATAAGTCAATGTACAGAATATAATTTTGTATTAATACAAGAATAGCATTTGGATTAATGTACATTTGAATGAAATTCATCTCATATCCCTTAAGACAGAGGTCTATATTTGCAGAAAGTTTAGGAAAGTTTATGTATCTCTAGTTTTTTATTATACAACTAAGACTATGATGTAATGCTACATTAAAAGTGATCTTCCAACGATGTACTATCAAGAAAATGTTACATATTGTAACCGTTTATAAATTCTATTGTTGAGAGAGCATAATGAGTGTATAAACATGTTTCTATAGTATCTGAAAAACAGTGGTAGCATAAAGACAAATTTGCAATGCTATACCATAGCTATGTCCTCATAAACTTAGATGATTGCTCATCTGTCTAAGTACGCTACTTCTCCCAAAGGACTTTAGGACTTACTAAAATGTTGCTATCAATTTTTATAAAATTGGACTCTATGTACAGAGCAAAATGTTAAAAACTGTAGTTCAAAGCTCTCTATATAAGGTACAGCTTGGTATGCCTTGCCTTCTAATAGTGCAGTCAAGACATTTTAAAAGACTTGGAATGAAAGTATATTAAGAAAAATTATAAGCATGATTGATAGAAACATCTGTTAGGAAAGTTTTAAATGTTCACTCATAAGTGTCAAAAATCTGAAAAACAGAGATAATGTTCTCTCACTCAAAAATTCAATATAAGACATAATCTGCAAGGCATCTGTTTTTGAAATAAAAGTCATTTCATAACATTACACTGATAATTCCAAGAAACAAAGGAAAACAGTCACTGCTCAGTAAGAATTTCACTGTACCAAACATGAACTTAAAAATTCTCCCCCCCCTCCTTGTAGCACATGAAACAATTTTTGTGGCCCATCTACATTTTCTTGCACCCAACTAAAATTTCCTAGTCTCAGGTTCACATTACAGAGGAAATGAATATAAATCCAGGAGGCTGAAGCTCAAACACAAAATGCACTGTAAGGATATGTCTAAACTACATGCCTCTGCTGACAGAGGCATGTAAATTAGACTGCCCGACATAATCAATGAAGCGGGGATTTAAATATCCCCGCTTCATTACAATAAAAATGGCCGCCGCATTGTGCCAGCTAAACTGATTGTTGGCACAGCCTGGCAGTCAAGACACGGTTCGGTCCACAGGGAACACCTTTGTCGACTGCTCCCTTATGCCTCATAAAATGAGGTTTACAGGAGCGGTCAACAAAGGCATTCCCTATCGACCGATGTGCGTCCTGACTGCTGCGCTATGCCAACGGTCAGCTGAGCCGGCACAGCGTGGTGGCCATTTTTATTTTAAAGAAGCGGGGGATATTTAAATCCCCACTTCACTGACTATGTCGGGTAGTCTAATTTACATGCCTCTGTCGGCAGAGGCATGTAGTCTAGACATATCCTAAGTTACTAACTTAATGAGGACCAGCCCAAGATTGGCTACATAAACTGCCCCATACGGCAAACAGTCTTTGAGGTTTTGGACATGAGCTAAATAATTTAATTTAACCTGAATTTAGGCTACCAAAGTGGTTTCCAGACTACAGGAGCAGCATAAAAATCTAAACAGAATATAGTTGAAGTACATCTAGCTTTACAATAAAACACCATTAAAAATGAATTTGCTGCCATATTAATTCATAACAGATATTTGCCTATATCACAAAACCACCTTGTGTTTTGTCACAAATATACTGTGGCCTTGCTACTAATTTTAGCACACTAGCTTGATGACAGCAATCATGACTATGTATGTGAGCTGTGAATCACACTCTGAGTTCCAAGTATAGATGTAGCCATAGTTACCTGCTCCTTTTCAGATACCTACCTCATGCAGGGGCAGAAAGAGGAAGCAAGGATTGTACTTTTCAATAATAGGCTGGCCAGTTCTTGCACAGAAGCTATCCAGAATTCAGCTCTTTGCTTGTAAAGACCTTCTCTACTCCTAACAAAGGGATACTAGGGGCACCATATCATGTAACAACAACAAATCTAAATTATAGATTATAAATTATAGCAAAACCATAATAAAACCTATCCTCTTAAAAACAAATACAAATGAAATACTGAATATATTCATTTTTAAGAGCACAGGACCAGACACTAGCCCGAATTACAGCTAATGCAGCATTGTTCTCCATTCTTTCTTGTTATGTACAAATACTGCTGAAACAAGAATGCATATGGATGAAGGAGAAGGAAACAAATGGTCATGTAAAGTTTTCTATAATTTGTCACTTAATCTGGTATTATTTTCACACATACAAATGAGATAATTTTTAAATGCCCATGATACAGCTATAAAATCAGTTAGGAATACACCTGCATGTAAAACATAAGGATTTTAAATTGGTCTGGTCTCTTAAATTGCTTTTTTAAAATATTCCCTTTTATATTTATCGTTATGTATTCTTTCAATTCTCGATTTAGTCCTGAGTGGAGCGCAGGATCAGGTCCAGGAAATAAGTG
>JANRFK010001158.1:16087012-16105606 GCA_030068395.1 Apalone spinifera
ATCACTTGATCATTGTCTTCGGTCCACCCTCTCTGGGGCACCTTTGGTCTGACCGGTACGGCCGTTTTTATGTTCTTATGTTTATGTGCAAGTTCTTGTGCCGGACCACAGGCCCTGGGAGGTATAATGTCGTAAGTGGGTGCCCCATTCTGTATGAGAATGCATCTGTCATCATGGAGATGGATGGTTCTGGTGGGTGGAAGGGGACTCCAAAACTAAGGTTCTGTGGGCTTAGCCACCAGTGTAAGGATTCCTTTACTATCCCTGATAGGGCTAGGGATTTGGATAGTGGGTTTTTAAAGCTATCCCAGCCAGCTCTGTAAACATCCCATGTGCAAACATGCATTGCTGACTGTGAAGTTGCATGCTGCCACGTGCCCCAATTGCTGAAAGCATTCGAGTGCTCTTGTGAGGGGGCTGGATCGTAAGGTATTTACCGAGGCCACGATTTTTTTGAAACGGCGTATAGATAGGAATGCAGTGGCCATTGTCAAGTCGAGGCATGCTCCTATAAACTGTATTTCTTTTGTGTAGGAGACAGCGTCGGTTTGGTTTCATTCACCTGAAGGCCGAGGTGTCAGAATAGTTGTCTAGTGACTGACAGAGAACGGCAGGAATCGTTGTGTGAGTGCAACTTGAGGAGGCAGTCATCTAGGTAAGGAAATACGATAACTCTTTGTTTCTCAGATATGCTGTGACAACTGCTAGCACCTTTGAAAAGACCCTCAGGACCATAGAGAGTCCAAATGGAAGCACCTTGTATTGATAGTGTTAAGAATCTACAATGAAATGAAGAAAACGTCTGTGAGCAGGGTAAATGGCAATGTTAAAGTGTACATCGTGCAAGTCGAGGGACGAGATCCAATCATCCTGTTCAAAAGAGGGTAACATAGTAGCAATTGTTACCATCTTGAATTTTTGTTTCTGAACAAATTTATTGAGGGCTAGAAGCTATAGGATGGGTCTCCAATGCCCCGACCTTTTTTCAGTCAAGAAGTAATGGGAGTAGAACCTCTGCCTCTAAATTGTGTGGGGACTGGTTTGATCACCCCTATCTGTAAGAGGTGCTCTACTTCTTGTTGAAGAAAGATGTTGTGAGAGTGGTTCCTGAAAAGGGTAAAGGAAGGGGGGGTATGGACACAAAGGGAATAAGGTAGCCTTTTTCAATTATCTGCAGGATGCATCTATCAGAGGTTACACGTTCCCGTTTGTTGAAGAAGGGCAACAATCAGTGATGGAACAGATTTACTTGCATCAATGGCATTGGAATAGATGAGAGGCTCTCCAGACCCTCTACCTGATGATCAAATTTGCTTATTGGACTGCTGCGACTGTTGGGAGTTGGTAGAGGAAGGGCAGCGGCATTGGTTTCTGCCTCTGCCTCTATTCTGTTGTTGTTGGTCTTACCCTCCATATGCACAATATTACAATAGGCATCGAGGTGTTGGGTAGGGATGATACCTATATTGCTTTCCTCTAGGTGCTTGATTGTGGGTCCCCAAGGACTGAAGCATCGCTCTAGAATCTTTCATGGAGTGGAGAATTTCGTTGGTGTTAGCTGCAAACAACTTCTGACTGTCAAAAGGCATATCTTCCACTGTAGATTGAATCTCTTTGGAGAATAAATTGAGCTAAACCATGGAGCTAAACCATGATGTCCTTCTCATTACTACCACGGTTGCTGTAGAATGTGCAGTCGTATCAGCAGCATCTAAGGTGGCTTGTAATGCTGTTCTAGCAATCGTGTGATCCTCCGACATCAGTGCTTTGTACTGCTGCCACTTAGCCTCAGGAATATCTGTAACAAAATCATTCAGTTTGGAGTAATTCCTGTAATCATATTTGGTCAATAAAGCTGCGTAATTAGAAATGTGAAATTGTAAAGTAGAAGACATATCTCTTGTGCCCAAATGCGTCAAGCCTTTTGCTATTGCAATCCAATGGAATAGACTAGTATTGCTGTGACTTGGATTTTTGTTGTGCAGCTTCCACTACAAGGGAATTTGGTGCTGCGTACAAAAACAAAAGAAATTCAGAACCCTTGGGGGGGACATAATATTTCTTATCTGTTCTCTTAGCCATAGAAGAGATTGACACCAGAGTTTACCACACCGTCTTTGCCAGTTCCATTATTGCTGGATTAATTGGCAATGCTATTTTTGATGATATTACTAAGTGTAATAGGTCAGTTAGCTTGTGCTAATTTTCCACAATCTCTTGAAGAAGAATGTTTAATTCAGCAGCTATACGTTTTAAAAGGTCTTGGAAATGTGCAGCGTCATCTGAAGTAGCTGAAGCTGGGGCCAGAGACCCTCCTTGTACTGGTCAGGAGGGGGTGCTGCCCCCTATGTGAGTGGGTCCCCTTCTTGTATTTGTTTGGAGGGGGAATACTGCACTCTGAATCGTTTCCAGCCATGCTTTTGTTTCTGATAATGTTGCCATTTGTCCCAGTATTGCCAGTAAGCGTATGGCTCAGGTTGGGGTACCCAGGGATTACCGTACTATGAAAGCATATTCTCAAATCTGGAAGATTAAATACTCTGATCTGTGTAAGGAGAATTCACTAGTGAAAAAACCCTAGAGAATTCATCTTCCGATTTGGATGAAAATGTTTCCTGAGAAAGTGATCTCTGTGATATTAACATAGCAGGAGAGCACTCAGGGTCTAAAAATGGTGAGTTAAAAGTTGATGAAACTAATAAGTAATGTCCAACAGGCACTGTCGGTGCCGTAGTGGGAGGCATGAAGGCTATTTGAGGTGCTAAATCATGACTCGGTGCTGAGGAAACTTGCACCGCGTCAAGCGCCTCTGTGGTGGAAGCTGAGGTGCCTGTTAACATGGTTGGCGCCCCACTCTCATGCTGTGTCGGCAAGTTTGCGTCAGTGCCAGATGATGCTGCAGCTAATGAGGAAGGCAACTTAAAGCCTGATGCCTCAGAGAGCGATTTAGCTCACGTCCGCTGTTTATCCATGCGGGGGGCTCTGGAGATACCCGCAGTGCCATACATGCTAAGGTGCAGTGCCACCGTTGCCCTCGGCTTTGGCCGTAAGGGAAATGGCTGCTTCAGTGCCATAGCCCCTTGAGGTGCTGAGGAGGCTCGCTTTCTGGAGGGCTTCTTGGTTCCTCTCTGTTTATGTTCCTCAGGCTGTTGGCCTGGGTCAGAGGCTGGTCTAAGAGAGTTTTCCAGTAAAAATAACTTGAGGCGGAGGTCTCTGTCTTTCCGCACCCACAATTTTAGGACATTTTTAAGAGTTATGCTGCTCTCCGAGGCAACAGACACATTGTGAATGACCATCGGATATTGGAATAAGCTCTTTATATGAGATGCCGCGCTTAAGCCCAGTGAGACAGGCATGTCTGTGAAAGCAGTCAGGAACTGCAGGAAGGGATTAACTGGGAGAGAAGAAAAAGAAACCCCTTATACTAATCTAGGATTTCTTTTTTAAAAACTAAATAATTAACTACCTAATTAATTAACTAATTAACTACTACAAGGACATTAAACTGTTTTTCAAGCAATATAATCATGTAGATGAGAAGCAGCTAGGGAGCACTGCTGAGTCCTTCTGTCGCCAGAGGCGGTAGAGAAGGAAATAAGGAGTGGGGAGAAGGGGGAAGAGAGGCTCGTGCATGCACAATGCCTACAATCTAACAGTGTGTGGCTGCTGGTGCGCGCATGAGCATTCCCAGAGACACTGTTATCAAATCTCTGCTCTGAGGCTCGGCGGCAGCACACCGACCTAATGTGGAGCACCCACGGGGACAAGAACAAAGAAGCCTGCAGACTTTTCCCACTGCTCCATTGTCCAGAATCCGGCCAATGGAGCAGCGGGAAGCCATGTCTGGGATAGAGAGCCTAAGAGCAGCCTGGGAGGCAAAAGCAGAACCAGCCACCATCTTGCCTGTGAAGGACCTGCTGCTGCCATGGCCGTGTCCCAATGGCTGCTCATGCTGTTCTGCTCCTGACTCATGCTGCCCGCGCATGCTCTGCTCTCACCCCCACCAGAGAGCCCCATGGGGCTGCTGGAATCCGTCATTGACCTAAGCACCTTCTTCCTGGTGCCAGCAGGCTGGATCCTGGCCAGCCTGCCCAGAGTCGCTGGCTGGATTTCCTGCACGCCTCCATTCACTCAGCTCTTATTCTGTGACCCGTGTGGAGCAGCGGTTGGCTGCCATGTGGGAGTGACTGTTACAATGAACATACCCTGTTACAGATACTGGGGGAAAAAAGTAAGTGCTGCTGTGACCCTGCACCCTCCTACCCCTCCCTTCACACTGAGACCCTGTACCCCCAGTCTGCTCCTGCTTCCTGCCCAGACACCCACCCGCACCCTGCTCCTGCCCCCAGACCCCTGCCCAAACACCTACCCACAGCCTGCTCTTCTTGCATTCTACCTCTCACCCAGATCCTGCACTCCCACCTCCCTCACTGGCCACTCTGTCCGACATTCTGGACCCCTCATTTTTGGCCCCACCCCCGAGCCTAGGGAGGGCCCACAAAATCCAATAACCCTGGAACCCCAGAAGAGTTAATCTGGCCTGAGACCTTGAACCTCAGTCCTCCCTGCCATAGGGCTGGAGCACCAGAGGAGTTAGGTGTCTCAGTTGGGGGCCACATCAGTGAAGGTTAGGGTTTTTTGGAAGGGTTGATTTTTTGCTTCTCACTTGTGTGGTCCCTGACTGCTTTCTTTGCGAGTCAGTGGCTCCCCACCCCTGCCATGAATAAAGACAATGTTGAAAACTTTTGTGTTGGGCATAATATTTTACTTTATTTAAAAATGAAGCCTGGCCAACAAGCCGCCATCTGGCTGGAGCCTCATAACACTCCCGCACCTTCCCTCAAGTCCCAGCCCTGAGCCCATTATACACCTGATCCCTCTGCCCTGAGAACCTCATACCCCCACACCCTCAAACTCATGCACTCCCATATCCCCAGCCTCCTTCCATAAGATTGATAGAAGACAGCCTGAATGCATGCATGAAGCTGGATTTGACCAATTATGATGTAAACTTCAAAGAAATGTGTGAAAAGTCACAGCAGCAGAAGTCTTTTTAAATAAAGTCTGTGAGTACAATATTTCATTTATGCTATTATTAATCATTATGTCAATTATCAATAATATTACTAATATTAAATTGTATGTTTTCAGTCATGCAAAATGAATCTTTATTGACCACTTGTTCTGAATGTTGGTGTCGTTTGGCTCTTTGGTTTGAAAAAGTTATCAACCCCGGTGTTATAGGCTTTTTCTGACTAGTGACCATGAAGCTATGACTTACTACTTCAACGAATCCCAGATTTATCTCAGAGAACAGCTGTGAACAGTCCATTCCACAGGCCTACAGTCCCCATGAGGTTCCTAAGAAGTTGCAGCCAACTGTTAGAGGACACTGGAAATCAAGGAAGAGAGCCACTACCAATCCTTTGGCTGGGAACATTGAAAGTGAAAAGCTTCCAGACTCTGACACTCAAGAAAAAGGAATCCATAGGTTGTTCTCCATCATGAATCCCCAACATGGAGCATAGCACTGTAATCAATTAATTAATCTATCCAATTAGATTATATCAGGTGTGGGCAATAATTTTTTTGCCAGGGAGCACTTCAAAAATTTTTGAAGTGGCCCAGAGCCGCAGCAGAAGGGGCAGGGCCTCAAACAGAAGGAGCGGGACTAGGATGCTTTCGGGTTTCCACACCCACAGACCATAATTAGTCTGGGGATGGGAGAGCCCCTTTGCCCTCCCAGGTTTCCCATAGGCACCCATGCCCCTGGTGGTCGGAGGAGACTTCCTGTGCTCCCCTACTCCCAGGCCAATCAGGGCCTGGGGGCAAGGGAGCATGCAAAGCTTCCTCTTGCCCTACCAGAAGTGCATGGTGCTTCTAAGTGCCGTGTGCTGCTCGCAGGGCAGGGGCAGGGAGGAGGAAACTTTGCACGCTCCACCACTCCCCAGGTCAATCAGGGCTTGGGGGCAAGGGAGCATGCGAAGTCTCCTCCTGCCCTGCCAGGAGCATATGGTGCTTCAAAGTGCCACGTCGTCCTGTCAGGGAGGAGGAAACTTCATGCGCTTCCCTCCGACCCAGCCTTTAATTGGCCTGAGGGCGGGGGAAAGGCCTTTTGCCCACCTCTGGATTATATAATGCTCTTTGTGGGAATCATTCATAGTCAATGTAAAGAAAATCACTGAAAATAAAGTGTGTTGAAAAGGGAGTACAGTTAAATTACTAAAGATCTGCCCCAAATAGAGAAGTCTGGAGAGGAAACAATGAATTATTATGATGGAGGAAGGCTACATAAAACCTGATCCATGCCTGCTGAAGTCAATTGAAAAGTTCCATTGTGTTTATGAGGCACTGATCAGGCCAACAGGCAATATAATATCAGTGAAATATTAGTTAAATATCAATCCTTCCTCACAAAAACCACTGGAGATCTTTCATCCTGAAAATAGTATAATCAGAAATTCTGATATCAACCATCTTATGTTGAATTTTTAAAAAAATGATCTATGCAGTAATGGAATCTGATTGGAAATTAATGGTATATGTTCTGAATACATGAAATATACATATTTTGGAGGTATGTTTTCCAATTATTTTCCATAGCTGAATTTCTTCTTCGACTTATACTGTTGAATTACTTCAGAGTAAATCAAACATGCTTTCTTTGGCCTCAGTTTTTATATAAAAGCCTACGCTATGAAATTCTGGTAAGTATTTCACATACAATTTAAAGATGTTATCTTGCCAGGTTACAGGAGGTATGTGGGTGAATCTGGGCAAATATGATTAAATGTAAATTTTAAATGGAAGTGTTAGACAAATATCACAGGGGCCATATCATGTATTAATTTTAAAACAGCCACTCTTTTTACCAAAAATTGTGCTTTCACCTGGTGGAGTTGACAGACCCATTCATTCCTTGACTGGTATTCATTTTTCAAGCACATAATATACTGTAGTCTTAACTCAGAAAGTAATTATAATCAAAATTAAATCAGTACCTCCTTTCAGTACAAATTCACATCTTTTCAGAAGATAGTAACTTATACAAAGTGACACTGGTATATTGCAGCAGCCAGACTGTATAAAAAAATATGTTGCACATTTAGTTCTGAGTACTGTAAAGCCAAAACAATTTCATCTCATTGCAAGACCATCAAATTTTGCCCATTGATAATAGTTAAATAATTGAACATGTATGTTTGAAAGGAAAATGCTTTTGTGAAAGTATCCATTATATTAAATTGTTAGTGTTAAATTCATGTCAAATTAATCAATTTCAGTACATGTGGTGTAAACAGATCACTTCTTAATGTTTTGAATAAACCTGAAAACCAAATAGAAACACCAGCCAACTCTACTCAGATTTAGACCCACAATGTTCCATGTGGGGAAGGAGAAGCTTGTGCAAAACTCAGTAACTAATTTACTCAGGAGATCTGTAAGCTTGTCTAAGAGTCAGGTTGACAACTAGACAGGATCTAAATGGTTGGCACACTACTACTTAATAGTAATAAAATTAGTTATTCAGATTACAACAACAGCTTTCAGCCAAAAAAGTCAAGGATAGCCATGCATTTACCTTAGAGGACAGAATTTGGCTCCCTACATTACAGAGTCCTTCTGAACTGGAAATGTATTTTATTCAGATTATTATTTTGCAGATTATATTGTGCAAGAAAATTATCCAAGTTTCAATCCTTGACTTCAATATTTCTTTTGGAGACTGCATCAGGCCTCAAATCATCAACTGAATGTTATGCAACCTCAAACCATTTTGGCCTTCTTTTGCAAATACACATTTGTACATAAACATCCAGAATGTCTTCAATAATTTTGGGGAATTTTTTCATAAGTGGGTTTTTTCAGGTAGTCAAAGACTGCAAGGCTGAATGCTTTCAGAACTCACAGTCTGCAGTGATTTCCTGAGGCATGGCCTTCTTGCGGAGTTTCATTGTTGCTTCTATGGCAAATACAGAGTGGGCTGCATGGATACATAAATATGTGTGTGCAAATCTACAACTAATAAGCACACAGTGTGCACTTCTTGAACACATTTTTGGAATTCAATTACCCCTCCCTCCACACACATTTCTACATATGCTTTTGATCTATGATCTATGTTAACTAATAACATGATGATAATAATGCTTATGATACCATGGGTTCATAGGAAAAAGCTTTGTGTGTTCTGAACTACAAAGCCATTCTCACTCTCCTATTATTTTTTCATCTCCTCCTCAGTTCTCACCCCCTATTTTAAACTCTTAAGAAAAGTAGACTCTGCTTATATATACCTTGTCTCCAATGGTATATTACTATTCAAGACCCAGCTGTTATGCAGGTGTACAGAATCCTGCGTAGTGGTTGGAGGGGTTGGAGCAGCTGGACTGGGTTGACTTCGGGTTGTCATTGATCTTTTCTGGAGAGAATCTGCTGTTGGAGGTGGTTTCCTGCTGCAGGTGCATGCATGTGGTGGTGGTGGAGGGGGTGGGAGTGGTCTGAATGTGAACTGGTTATGTGGGCTGCCCGACATATCTAAAAAAAAGCAAACCAGAAAGAAAAGACAATCAAATCCATAATTACTATTTTAAACAACAAGAAAAAAAGCATGGCATTATATTTAACAGGATTACAGTAAGTTGTATAAGAGATTTAATTTCAGTCTATCTATAAAATGATATTGTAACATATGAATTCATATAAAAGCTTATGAAAAAAAGAATATTCACAGATTTGAATTTGTATGTAAATTCTTCAGTGCTCACTGGTTAAAATAAATGAAGAAGCACTCATAATTTGTCATGAAATTTTTTGAACACATAAATCAGAGCGACATTGAGCTACAGTACAGAAACCATCTGATTGTATCAGCTATAAACCCCATTTAAGAAAATACCTGTGGAAAAAACAGGTTACTAGAATAACATCCTATGCTTCAAATCAAAACAGAGAATAATTTAATCAAGCTCTCTTCAAAACCACTAAGTAATAAACATCTCCCAGGAAATAAGGTTAACAGATTTACACTGCTATGTTAATGTATTTGTCAGTTGGGCCTGGGAAAAGGTTAAGCTCCATATGTCAGTGAGGAAATATGACATATACCTGGAGAAAAGGTTCTGTGGTATTTAAAAGAGGACATGGCATTCAACATCAGATCAGACTGGAAAGTAAATGAAACTCTTGGTAGGAGCTCTAAGGAAAGGCTGTTGTGTCTGTATAATCACCGTTCTGTTACTTGCTAGAACTGTAGTTGCTCAAGACAACAAGGAGTGTCCTCCTGCTGTTGTTGTTGCTGCTGCCTTGAAGTGGCAATAAGCACCTATTTCTACAGGAAAGACTCCAAAATCTATTGTGCAGGAGCAAGAGAGCCAGGAGAAAAATTATGAGCAGTTTAGCAAGAAATCCCTCAGACAGTGTGAAGATGCTGTCATTACTTTTTCAAAATTGCTGTAACTATTGATTTACTAATAAATAGGCGACAAAATCTGAATACATTCCTGCCAGTGAACTGTGGTTCTACTAACACGAACCACTGCTAGCCCCTAATTTGGTGACTCATAGTCTTCCTGCTGCCAGAAAACTTTTCACCCATCCAGAGTTTAACTAACTTTTAAAGTAATACATTATTGGCCCCTTTGAGGACATAAAGTTTTTGTGTTTGCATAATTCTTATCCCAGTGAAACCTGCTAGCTTTTTTATCCTAAATTTCACACCATTTGCACACACAGAGTCACAATGATTGATCTGGAAAATTTCCAAGTTCCAGAGAGTTTCCTTTCAAAGGAAAGGAAAGGAAAGAGCTCTTAGGGCTTTTAGACCCTCAAACGTCCCATTCTAGGAGCCTGTCGTATAGACATATGTGCAAGGTCAATGCACCTCTGACAGACATTTTACCTCCATGGTACACATTCCTTCACACAAGATAGAATCTTTTGCAAATTTCAATTTGCATAGTAGCAAGCAGATCAGGAATGGAAATATTGCAGGAGCTGGTATGAAGCAGGACCCTAGGAACAGTCATCAGAAGAAACGATCCAACCAGTTTAGCTTCCCCCTGCAGAGGGACATTCTGCTGTCTACTGCCCCTTCTTTCTCACTGCCAACTGCACAGTCAGTTCTAGTATAAGGCTTCTCAGCTGGGGTGTGAGGAGGCACAGCACTGAAATGGGCTTTGAAAGGACTCTCATAGTGACTGAGGAACTTCCACTGCCCACAGAGAAAAGTAACATAGTCACTAACTTAAAATGGGAGCCTAAACGAGCCAACACAACTGCTCCAACTGTTTCTGCCACTCTATCTCCACCCTATGTGAACTCACTCCACAGCTGCTCTCACTCTCTCTTCCACCTCTCCAGACAGTCCAATTTAAATTCTCTGTTTCAATATGCAGTTGCACTGTCGACTTAGTGCTTGAGGCATTCTCTATGAGGATGGAACATATGCTGTATGTATTTGTTACACAGTAACTTTTTTAACTTAAAAAACAACAAATGGTCTGGTAGCACATTATAGACTAACAAAACATGTAGATAGTATCATGAGCTCTCATGGGCATGGCCCAATTCTTCAGATGACCGGAGTTTTTTGTTGCTATTTCCAAAATAGCATGATACGGTTCCCCCTCCGTACCAGCATCTCACTCTACTAATTCTACTTAGAGTAGAATTCTGATGATCCCCAGAATTTTCTGGAAGCAACAACATTTGTGCTCCATTTTCACTAAGTATTTTGTTACTAGCTGAGACTGATACATTGTTTTCATACTGGAAATTGGCCTTTTGTGAATAGTGGCAATTGGTTTAGATAGCAGGTGACATATGGAGTCAATTTCCTAATGACACCACAATGCTAATCCCACATTGCCCCAACCAGAGGAACAAAAGCCAGAGTCAAGAGTCAAACCAAAAGTCAGAGACCAGGGGCAGGGAACAGAAGACAGGTAAAAATCAGGCACCAGTCAAGAAAGAAGGGACCAAAGACAAGTCAGGTAGGTAGGTCTCAGGAGACAAGCATGAAGGCAGGGTGCAAAGTAGCAGCCAGCTAGAATTCACCCAGTTGCACGAACAATTTCCTGTCTCTCTCTCTCTGGCATAAATAACATAATTTTGCCCAATCAGGGACTGAGGAGTTACATTTAATAGAGGGTAAAGCTTTATGGCTTCCAGTTTTCCAGTCACTACTGTAGAGCTCTTGGGTGGTATTGTAGATGTGACAGCTGCCTGAAAACCTGTGGCGCCTGTGGAGGACATATATTCCCACAACATTTATATTAAAAATCTACTTGCGCATCATATTCCATGGAAAGAGAAAGACTTCCCACCCTGAGAAAATTCTATTTAAGGTATGGGACGCAAACAATGATGGCCTTTTGCTGACTTCACAGACTGATCCCTACCACAACAAAATACATGAAAAGACCTAGAAAGAACAGAACTCTGATGGGGAGAGAAGCAGCTAGACACAGGTAAGAAACAAAAAGATCAGCTCTGGCCTGAGAAGAACTTTACCAGAAATAAGAACTAGGGTGAGAAATTATGATTTGTAACAATTTCTCTTAGTACATTAGGCTTAGCTGATGTGTTTTGTTTTATTTTGCATAGTAACTTATTTTGATCTTACTTAAATCCCACTTGTTATAATTAATACATTGTTTTTATTATAATACATATATCTTTATTAATTTATAAATATTTTTACCGGGGGGGAGGGGGCATGAAGACAACAGCTATGCATATCTCTCTTTCATTGATAAAGGGAGCAATCTCTATGAGCTTTCTATGAGTAAAACTTATACAGAGTAAGGTGAATTTATGAGAGTTTGGTCCCATTGGGGCTGTGCCTCATGGTGCTGTGGTAAGTATCAGAACAGAACTGTTCTCCTTGTCTGTGTTACTCTGCTGGGGAGCTATTATCTCAACTCTGTGCTTTTGCTGGGGGAGATCAGAACTTCTGGCTCAGGACAGTGTGGTGAGGCACTCCAGAGGGCAGGCAGGCTCAAGGTTGTGATCAACCTATCAGGTGATAGTCTCAAGGGGATCACTGTGATCCAACCCATCACAGCTGGTTATAGACATTTCCAAAAAGGGACACATTTTGAGGGAATCAGGATGGCCACTGGACAAAGCATCAACTTTAACAATTAGAAAGAGTAGTTCAAATCATGCTTCTAAGCCCAGCCAACTAGATAGCCTCTCTCTAGTCACTTTGAAGTTTAAGTGCTGGCAGTGTGTTTGGCTGTGTACAGACAAAAGGAGACAGGGACCATTTTTTAAGGAAGTTATAATCAAAGATAATGGTGGCCTCATCTCAAGAGGTGCTTGAGTGCTTGAAGATGCAGTAAATACTAAGATCTTGCATGGCTCCTTCTGCAGGTGACGGGTGGAAACATTGTAGGATCCACATAGCAATGTATCCTCCAGACCAACTACTGCTTCTTCTGCCTTTCTCCTGTGCTGGCACATAGATAGCTGCCACAGAGCTCAGTTTGTTCTATGCCACATATACTTTTTATACTATCTATGTGATCGCAAAATCCTGTTCATTTTTGTATAATGGTACTATCTGTTTTTACTTGCCTGATGTCTCTGCACCTGTGGAGGATGGACAGAATTTGCCCCAACAATACTAGTACTCAAAAATTATATGTGCATCATATTCCCAGGGGAATTCTACTTTACTGAGATGGATAAGAGGTATTTAAACTCTATATCTGTCAGCATTTTGTGTGACTATATCATATAAAACCCTGATTCAAAATCTGAGAGAGAGACAGATTTAGGAACAAAACCTCAGTTGATGTAATTGGTGCAACTTCATCAGCTTGAGCTGAAAATCTGGCCTTGAATTTCTAATGAGTTTTTTATAGACTGTTTCTAATTTGTTGAAGTTATTTTTATTTTACTTACTTTGAGACTAAGTCTACATCTCATTAACTTTATTTTTATATCACAGAAAAATGTAGCTTGTGATAAAACAATGTTTGTGTCTAAATCTGCATACCAATGATTCCTTAGAGCGCTAAATGCACAGTAGACTGTGCAAACTAACTTCATACAAAATCATTTAAATACCTCAGATGTAAAATTATACATGGAAATTTGTCTAAAACCAACAAGCACCTAACTTGTGCGGGTATGATATGGGAATTGGCTTAGATGTTAAAGTTTTATCCTCCTGTTATTCTTCACTTAATGCTGTCTATCCATTGCAATACTGGTTTTCATTCTTAATTGTTAATGATAGAATACCATTCACATATTTTAATTTCTTAGGAGATCAAAGAGTCCATCCACAAAATGAAAATACAGCATATAATTAGTTTTCAATATATTCATGAGCATGATAGAAGTTACTGGTTTGCCTAAAAACAGAACTACAAAATATGACTTCAGCTCAAAGTATTCTCTTACAGTATTTAGGCTCAGATTATGCTCCCCTTGAAAAAACTTGCATTAGTGTTCAAGTTAGGGGAGGTGCTCTTTGGCCTCATTTGTTCAATGCCATGTGATAGGGAAAGAGGCACTTCAAATCTGCCAGAAAATTCACTCCACCCCAGTAGGGTGATTAGTGATGGAAGAATACATTTCAGAAATGCTGCTTCCAAATTTTATGTCCTCAAGGAGTTTATTTCTCAGAATTCCTCATGTCGGGAGAACAAATTTGGGGGGGAAAAAAAATCTGTTTTCTGAGACTATTCCTTTGAGGCTATGCTTGCTTAAACATCTCTTTGTTATTTTTTTGGAGGTATACAAAAATAAACATTTTCACTTTGGTTTGTGTTAGGCACTCTGCTTTGCTTACTGCAGTGGTAATTAATTCAGGTTTTATTTGGAGATATGTTTAATCTACTTACTCTTCAAGGGTATGTCTAGACTACATGCCTCTGTCGCCAGAGGCATGTAGATTAGGCTACCCGGCATGGGCAAAGAAACGGGGATTTAAATAATCCCCGCTTCATTAAAATAAACATGGCCGCCACGCTGTGCCGACGATCAGCTGATCCAGCACAGCGCGGTAGTCTAGACGTGGATCAGTCGGCTGGGGAAGCCTTGCCGACCGATCCTGTAAGCCTCGTTTCACGAGTTGATTGTAGGATTTATAGTTTTTATAGGGTAAAGGTTTTAAAACATGGGATTGATTTAGTAGTATAGATTTTTATAATACAATGTCATTTTTATGGCATGTTTGGACTGTGAGTGGAATAATATTTTGTACAACCTGGTTGCCAATGTCAATTCTCTTCTAATACAAGGTTGAATATTTTAAAAATGTAACAGTGATGAGCTCCCAATATTTTAACAAGAATCTCAATAAAGAATTTCCACCTTGTCTTCTGATAAACCTCACATAAAAATAATTGTATGTGCTTGCAGAAAGGAGGGATGAGGGGTCTGTAGCATTTATTTGTTACCAGTTTACACAAAATGCATTAGAAATTCCCTGAAAACATCTGACCAATAGTTAATTCTGGTATATTCTAAAAGAAAAAAAATCTCCTCTTTAAAAGCCTTAAAATTAAATGTAAACTCTGGGAGAGAAGATGCAGAAATTGGGGTAAAAGTCAACCAGATTGTTTTTTCCAATTTGTAGGAGGGTTTGTAAAAAGGTGATGCTGTAAGCTCAAGATACCAGCCTTCCTCTCCGACCTTATAACATAATGGAAAGCTATTCCGTACGTAGCTCATTCATTATTGATTGAAAATTATTTTGAGTACAGCTAGGAATCTGCCAGAATTATTTTCATGGCACTTTTGAAGAATATATTATTATACAGTCTGCATCCATAAAATAAGAAATGGGTAACTGAACTGTTGTATCGTTTGCTGACACCAGCCTGTATTGCTAGCTACTGAAGTATTCAAAAGAGAATATATTAAAAAGTAATGAAGTTTAAAAGTTTTGCATTTAATCTGTAATGCTTTGTAAGTATTTTAATTCTTTTCAGTCCCTAATTTATTAATAAAATAAATTCATTATTTATTGGCATATTTCTTCACCAAATATGGACTAATTGAATTTGAATTAGCTTGCAATCTATTATTTAATTAAATAGCAACATGTGTTCTGAGCATTTAGTTTTCTTATTAAAGTTCCATGGATATTAAACCTACTAGGATAGAATCAGAATTATAATAGTTTATCAAGTGGAGATGAATGAACACCACCGAAATCTTATTTATGAAAACAAAAACACTAGAATGGATTAATATGGAAGAGCACAATGAGAAGAGATCTCAAGAAATCACAAAGCACTGCACACAACTCAGAAATTCATGTAATAAAGAATTGAAAAAGATAAGGTATAGCAAGAAAAACAAAGATGAATACCAAGGCTAGGGGAAGATGATAGACCAAGACCCTGATCCTGCATTTCATTCAGGATCAGGGCTTAAGATTACAAAATAATTAAATGTGTGTGCTGAAGACATACAATGTAACACTAGTTGTTACTGTGTTTAAGTCTGAAATTTTGAAGTTCTCATAATCTTAATTTACACTTAAGGTTTACCATTCTATGAAAGTACATGGTTTGCATGCTTACGTGTGTGTGTCCTGTGACCCTACTAAGCATATGTTGCCCATCTCTGAACCCCTTCTATTTCTGCAATATTGTTTTTGGAATAGGATGAACAGATCAAAATCTAGTACTATAAATGAGATCATACCATTGATTTATGTATTGACATAATATTTTCAATATTATTTTCTATTTTTTTCTTACACATCTTAATGTTTCTGCTTTCCATCTTTAACCTGAAATTCCTTACTTTTATAGGTTTGTTTGCCTTTTTCTGGTCCTACTATGTTGTCAATCTTTTTTGAGTATGAAACACGGAACTCCATTTCAAGGAACTCCTACAGAAGTACATACAGTTATAAATTAAGTTCACTAATGCGATGTTGCTCCTCTATGTTATTTATGGAAATATGTTTTGAATATGAATAGGCATAATTCGAATATGCTTAGTGCAAATTGAGGCATGTAACCTATCCCCTGAATGTGTATATTATATTTGTGTGCATCTATCATTCTTGTGTATGAAGTTAGAATTATGACATAAGTCCATTTCTATTTCTAGATGTACTAATGCAAGACAATGGTCTGTGAATAGTCTTGTTTTTCCTGTAAACCTGGATTATGTCTTGTCGTACAAAGATATGTGACTGTGCCCGCTGGTACTGGACTCCATCTTGACACTTGTACTTTTTCACAGGGGTGAACAAAGACTTTTTGCCTAGGGAAATTCTAT
This sequence comes from Apalone spinifera, assembly GCA_030068395.1. Taxonomy (NCBI): domain Eukaryota; kingdom Metazoa; phylum Chordata; order Testudines; family Trionychidae; genus Apalone; species Apalone spinifera. The sequence continues at coordinate 16,103,270 of JANRFK010001158.1, forward strand.
ATAAGAAATGGGAATCAAACAACAGTTTTTTTCAGCTGACTTCACAGACAACTCCCCACTTGGAGAGGATACATATAATACTTGGAAACAAAAGCACTCTAAGGATGGGGGTGGAGAGAAGCTGCTGGACCCAGGTCAGAAAAAAGATTCAGCTCTGTCATGAGAAGGACTTTACCTGAAATAAGAACTAGGGTGAAAAATGATGATTTTTAACATATTATGCTTAGCTGGCATGTTTTGTTTTATTTTGCTTATTAACTTACTTTGATCTGCTTGTTATCATTTGCAACCACATAAATCCTACTTTTTACATTTACTAAAATAATGTTCATTTATTATTAAATCCAGTATAAACAATAGTTAGTGGAGGGGTGGGGAGGGGAGGAAGAACAACAGCTGTGCATCTCTCTCTTTCATCGATAAAGGGAGTGAACTTTATGAGCTTTCTATGAGTAAAACATTTGTACAGAGTAAGATGGACTTATATGGAGTTTGATCCCATTGGAGATGTGCACCAGGGTGCTGTCTCAAGTCCCTTTGACTGTACCTTCCCAGCTGATCTATTCCGAGTGTGTGTGTTACTTTGCTGTGGGCTGTAACTCCAACTCTATGTCTTGCTGTGGAAGCCCAGAGCTTCTGACTCACTAGGACAGGGTGGAGGGGTGCCCCAAAAAGAAGGTACGAGGCAATGTTCCCTTTAAGCTATGTACTTGTGCAGCCAGTCAGGGGAGATTCCAGTGTCACCCAGCTGATTAGCAGTGTGTCCACAGCTAGGTTTGTTTTTTTCCTGGTGGTACACATTCACAGATATTTCAGTGCACATAAAATATATATTCTGCACATGGATGGAAAAGGTTAGAGAGAAGACTGGTAGGTGGGTTCAGTGGTATGATTAGCCCATCTAGTGACAGTCTCAAGGGGATCTCTGTGACCCAACCCATCACAACTATTTTCATACATACTCCATTACATGTTTTCTTTTAATTCTTAGTGGCAAATCTACTAGGTTAATTCATATCCGTTACACGTTTTAATAGCTTATAATTTAATTTGCGTGCCACTGTAACACAAGGAGAGTTAGAAAAATAAGAATGGTAACCCTTTCCTAATACTATGAAAGATTTATTCATGCTATTTTTCTTCAACATATTAAAGTCTAACCATATTTACAAATGAAATACGATGGTTGTAAAATTCAGGTTGCAGTTTAATTCTCATTTTAAAGCTTTTATGAGGACCATTGCTCTAGCTATGTAATGTGCAGGATGTGTCTGTTGTACAAGCTATTAAGATGTTAAGGATTTTCAAATTATACATGCAATACAGTGCCTCCCTTTCCTGGAAATCTTTCCAATATAAAATGCTAAATTGCCTACCATAATCTCTAAGGGTGCATCTACATAGCAGGGCTTAACTCCAAATAATCTATGCAAATTGAGCTATGTCAATTGTGTAGCTTAATTTGAAATAGCTTATTTTGAAATTCTGAGGATCTACAAAGCACTTATTTCAAAATAGAGCACTCTTCCTCCAACTTCCTTTACTCTTTGTACAATGTGGGTTACAGTAGTCAGAGTAAGTCGTCCTAAATGACTGAGATATTCAAGTTTCACCAGTGAGCTTGCACAAAAGTATATCTATTCCACATAGAATATCAGTCTAAAACAGAATGGTGGAGTAGAAGTTACAGAATCCTAACCACACTTTAGTCAAAGACAAGTTTTTTCTCTCCCTCAAAGGAAATGCTTTGTGATTACCTCCTCTGAAACACTAAGTGCCCTTTCTTCTCATTGACTTCAATGGCAGCCGTGAACAGTGCTCAGAGATTCAAAATCAGACTACTTTAAATTTCAGAATATATTGGCTATATTTCATTCTGGCATAACTACTTCAGTGGAGTTAAACGAGCACAGAGTTTGATCCATTATTTTCACTCTAAAGACTACAGCCCTGTAATGATTTTCAGCCTTATGTCATTAAAAAAAAGAAAAGAAAAAAAAAAGGGATGTGTTCTTTGGCTCCAATGCTTCAAACACACAAGAATATATAATGCTATGCTTAGACATTTCTGTGGTTGATGCTACTAATAATGGTCAGCTAGATGTTAAACAAAGATCTTTATCAGAAGACATCTGTAAGTCTTATTACTTCAAAATGTTCCTTTACATCAAACAGGGAGAGATAACGTGGAATCCTTTAGGCAAAAAGAACTACAGTTCAGAAAAGGTTGTACTGGAGAGGGGAAAAAAAAGAGGCAGTGATTAATCACTAGGAAATTCCTATACACATAGGCTACATCTAGACTGGCATGATTTTCTGCAAATGCTTTTAACGGAA
>JANRFK010001158.1:16108967-16126014 GCA_030068395.1 Apalone spinifera
TTTTCCGTTAAAAGTATTTCCGCAAAATCATGCCAGTCTAGACGAAGCCAAAGTGTTCTTATTAGCTGCAGCTGGTTCAGAAAATAAGGCCACCATACCCAGCAGGGTAGTTCTCAACTCCACCTCTTCCGCTGGAGGCCTCACCCTTCCACCAGATGCCCCGCCCTTTCCGGGTTGGCCCACGATCACTTATGAAATTTGTGAAGTGGCCCCACCTTTCAAAATTATTGCCCACCCCTGCCCTAGGAGTTGGGGCTCAGGCTTTGGTGTTAGCACTGCCCCTAGAGATCAGCATGTAAGGGTTCACTCCTTAGTTAGACTCCAGTGAGTCTGATGACAGCTTTGCAGATTACTTAGCTTCATCTACCTGGTGTAAAGGAACTTTTTCAGCAGGTGCAGGATAAGTGGCTAAATTCTTAATTCAACCATCAGGTTTTAAACTCACAGGATGATGATATCAAAGTTCCTTCAACAAGTTCAATCACCATGATGGATGAAGAACACTAAGAAGGTGATGTGATTTTTTTATTTGTAAAGAGCTCAAGAAAACAACAAACTCAGATAATATTACAATTGTTAGATGATTTTATGATTTCAGTAGAAATCAGTTGGACTGATTGCCCCAGGATCTGTACTGATGGAGCTGCAGCAATAACTGGAAAGCAAGCTGATGCTGAGCAAACAATTAAGGCTGTTGCACCTCATGCTATTTGGACACACTCCTTTTTACACCAGGGGGAGCTTGCTGTGAAAGATACTGAACCAGTTCTTCATAATGTTCAGAACACGGCAGTAACACTCATTAATTTTATTAAATACAGAGCAAAATAATATAGGTGCTTTCTGCACTTTATGAGGAAGTGAGTGCAGAACACTGTTCCTTGCTCATGTATAGAGAGGTGAGGTGGCTACCATGACGCAGAATACTTGCCAATATATTTAATCCCAAAAAAGAGTTATGTACTACTTTCTTAGCTGATAAGAATCCAGAACTTGCTGAAGTGCTGGAAGATGATTTGTAGCTCGCAAAACTCAGACATATTCAGTGAAATGAATAAGCTGAATGAAACTATGCACAGTAGGAACACTAATTTTAGTACCCAGCATGAAAGAATTGAGGTATTCAAAAGAAAACTACAACTCTGGAAAGTTCTTGTCTGTAGGGATACTACTACTATGAACTCTCCCATTTTATCCAGAAACAAAATGTTGATTTTGATGTAATTAAACCTCAGCTAGCAGCACATCCATCTGGTCTGCTTAACACATTTAATATTTATTTTCCTGCACACATAACATAAGAAGCCAGTACACACACATGGACTACAAAACCCTTTAGTGAGAACATTGAAGCAAGCTTCCATCAGTGTCCTATCAAAACTGTTAGGAAAGCTCATTGACATTTCATCACACAGCTCCTGTTAGCAGAATTGTTAAATGCTTGTATAAATTGAATGCTTGTGTAATTACATATAATTAGTTGTGTCATAATTATTTGAATAATTATAATGAGCCTAATATGTACCAGCAGTAGCCATGTATGAATATCTGTTACATCATCATTTTGAAAGGCATTGCTTGAGTGTCAACTGGCTTGTTTCAATTTGAAATTTAATCTGTAAATGAATATTCATGAGTTTAGCCCGTTGGCTTGATGAATATTCATGAGGAACGAGCGTTATCTCATGAATAAGTAAGTGATAAGTAATGTTCAAGAACCAATCATTTTAAAATTATGTTAAATAGCATCCTTGGTAAGCCAATCACTTTAAAACGGAATCCTCATGCATATGTATTAGCATAGCCTATAAAAGACTGTGACACGCCCGTTGGTGTTGTCGCATCGAGGCGTTGGGCTAGGCTTAAGATAGGCTAGGATAGCATGAGAGGGTGTGATAGGACTGCGACATTGTTACAGGATGAGTAATTATTGCTTTACGTGCCACCGTCCAAGGGTAAAAGGAACACAACCGGTGAATTGATACGGACTTGGAGTTGCACCTTGTTATCTTTATAGTTTAAGTAGGCAATCAGTTAGTGAACCTTGTTACTTCGTTGGGTAACACTCCCTTAAAACCAGCTTCAGAGAATGCCATGAGAGACATTTTGGTGGGAGTGTGGCAATGAATATAATACGGCTTCTGCAGCATTGATCCCCTGTAGTACCATCTACTTATGTGAAACTGGATTTTCAGCCAGGATATCAATGAAAACAAAATATTGAACCAGGATAAACACTGACGAGGACATGAAGCATATTTGTCAAAGATAACCCCATCTCTTGACAGAATAGTTGGTCAGCACCAGCAACAAGTTTCACACTGACTACATAAAAATAAATTATTTTTTAAAAATTTTGCACCTATATTGTCCTGGTGTATATGTGTATGTAACTGTGTATCTATTAATTTAATACAGCTTTTAATCTACGGAATATGCAGAAAAACAGTTGTGGTGTCATAAGTGGGCTGTGGAGTTTTTATAGGATGAAGGAGGAGAAACAGGGACGCTCAGAGAGGAAAAGACCAAGAACCCCTGGCAAAGTGGATGCTCTAACCCTCTTAACAGATTAGAGCTTATGAATTCAGCATGTTGGCCAGTTCTACACGGGCCAGACAATTATAAGTAGCATGGTAGTCACTTCTGATTACTTTAGAGGTCAGAAAATTTGATCAGAAGCTAATTTATGATTGAAGCAATAGGTAAAAGCTACTCTTTGATATTAAAAAATAAAACATTTCCCCTGTTATTGGTGAGTTTGTGCTGAGTGATATTTATTCAAGTTTTGGCCTTCATGCTATAAATTCATTAGCTGTAAAGGTTTTAAAAGGGGTCTATAGGTAATGGAACAGGGCACTATGAATCATCCTGAAATACTTATTTTTCTTAGCATAGTTCTGCAGAAATAATGTAAATATGAAAGTATTAAGCAACTTTATTAATAGATCTTTCTACAATGGATGGCCTTCTATGGCTGACTATTAGCTGTTATACATTTGCTCTTGATAGCTTGAAACATATTATGATACAAGCCTGGAGGCCAAACCAGAATAGTGCCACTTGAGTACATTATATAAAAATGGACTGTATGCTGCTCCTTCCATTTTATCATGTGTCTTCTGGGATTTAGGGATAGTGATTTGTATTAGCCCTACTTTCCAAGGTTTTAGTACTTTGCTGAACTTGTATAGCTTATCTGTACCAGTGAGTACAGAGAACAATTTGTCAATTTATAGTTATAAGTATTCTGTCTTACTGGAAGCCTTTAAAGCTTTTGTAAGAGAATGCATTCAAACTATTAAAGGAATGAGTAATGTTACTGTGCACAGTATAATTTAAAGGAGTACAGCCATCATTTTTATGATCAATAAAATGTACAGAGACAGAAATCTACAGCTTTTTCAGACCCGTCAATACATTTTTCAATGTATTTACCTCATTTTTCTGACTATACTTGTTAGCAGATCTCTCTGATGTAACATCAATGGGAAGATATACAATTGTGTATGTTCATAATGCTTAGAACTACTCTTTGTTTTATTTTGAGGGAAGTGTTTATAGCTTATACAGATGAAAAAAAAATACAAGGCCCTGGTTTCCTGACTGACTTTTTAAAAAAAGTGCTCTTTGCTTTTTTAAAGCATTATCATGTAGATATAAATCATTATTTGATTTGAATATCATTAAAGGCAGGGGTCTCAAACTCCTAGCCCATGGGCCACTCTTGGCCAGAGAAGTTGCACAATCTGACCCAGGACTCGGGCAGGCTGGGGAAGAGGGAACAGAGAATTATCTTTTCCCAGCCCCCAAGCTTCTCTTCTGCCTACAACCACCATGCCCTCTCTACCCCATTCCTTGAGGAGTGGACTCGGGGATTTCCCAGGGGTGCCTGGCAGGGGGCAGTAGCAGCACTAGGGACCCTGCCCTCCTCATGGTAGTAAGAGATGTGGGAAAGTGGAGCAAACTCAGCGGGTGCGCTCACTCTCCTGTGCTCAACTCTTGCGTAGATCCTGCCACCGCAGGTAGTGTAGGAGGCCTGAGGGTTGCTACTGCCCCATGCCAGCCTTTCTCCCCCAGTAACCCCTGAAGACACTCCCTTCATATTTAATACAAAATTACTGAAATTTCAAAATCCATGTGATACTCAGTTGAATAGTTACCTCTTTGTAAAATATCAGACACATGGAAGAAACACAGCTGCAGAATACCGATTGTCAATTTATGGCTAGTAACACATATAAGTATGCTGCATTATTCTTGAATGAGGCAACATTTAATTTGCTAGTACCTGAATGTATAAATATAAGAGAAAGCTAATGAATTTTCCCATCACCACCCCATCACCACCATCTGTTTGAGAACTCAACTGTGTACAAACTATTACTCAGTTGTGACAAATTATTTTAAAAAGTAAATGTAAAGCTCTCTCAGAACTGATCAAGTAGACTGCTTTGTGTGTGGACATTTTTTTCTGTTTCTCTGCTACATTGGTAGCTACCAAGTTTTTTCTTGCAAATAATGTAGAGGTGTTTCTAAGAAAAGATCTATTGCCATCACTGATATTTGTTAGAAAGATCAGGTGGGGTTGAGGTAATATCTTTCATTGGACCAACCTCTTGGAGAGAGAGAAAAGCTTTTGATAAACAATTGTTCACATTTTTGCTGTGGATTCTTAATATTTTTTCTACATTATTAATCTTCCTTAGAGAAAAGACAATATTTTATGTGTCACTAAGGAAAAAAAAACCAACAACCTTGATTATCCTTTAAAATGATAGGAAAACATATATTGGGATGGAGAAAACAGAGAATAATAGCTAGCATTACATCTGAAAATGAAAAGAATTGCATTATAACATTAGGCATTATAAATGGCTCACAACCACAGATTTCCAACATGGGTGCCAAAGTTAGATTCCTAAATGCATATTTCTGCACCTAAAAATAGGTGGGCTGATTTTTCAGACTGCTGAACACTATCTAGTCCTACTGAAGACAATGGGGCATGACCACTCAGCATCTATGAAATCAGAACTTTTTCAGAGTGGACTTAGGGATTTAATTTTAGGCACTACTGTTCGAAAATGTTAGCTCAATTATTAAGTATACTGACTGAATGAATGCTACCTGCACTTGCACAGGAATTCAGATACAATTCAAGATTATTAAATGAAACTATATTTTTGAGAATTAAGAGGTCAGAAAAGTTCTGTCCTCTTTCTATAGAATGCATTTCTCTTGTTTTTTTTCCTCACCGAAGGCTTATCATATATACTTATTTAAACAGTTTATAAATAAAACATGTATTTTTTTAATAATACCAGAAATTATATCTATAAAATATTGCATAAAATCTTTTTTGTAAAAAATGCATAAAGAAGCACCCAGGGAAACACACTTTTTGCACATGAATCTAACCAACAAACTATTTTAATGAGTGCACGTCTATTAAAAGAATTCTCAAGATGCTGTAATTATTATTCATTTTCTCGAACTGTTTCACCATGAAGCTTTATGCTTCTATAGGGACTTCCATGTTTATGTTTTGTGATGGCTGTGTTGACTATTAAAAAGCAATTTGGTTGACATTTTAGGTCTTTTGTTGCCAGTTTTAATTGGATTGTTCACCAAGCATCAACTCCCCCGTTAACTGCAAATATTACAGGCCAACGTCAGTTTATAGTAATGACTGTTTAATGATTTTATCCTGTCAGCATGCCAGCTTTGTATGGATGTATGCATGATTAGTTTCATATCAAGACCTGTAATTAAATAATTGAAGCCTAAACAGAATTGAATATCAAATAGGAACACATCTTTAATAAACACTGAGAGGCTTTTATTAATTTAAAATAATTAATGTTTTGAGTTCAAATAATACCTGTCAATTTGGATTGGTATTAAAGAAAAACTCTACACTGCACCTTTCCCAAATTGAGCTTTGCAAAAAAGAGTTTTTCTTGGTGAATGACATTTTTGGACTGCAGAAAATACTTCATAGTCTGACTTTGTTTACCTTCTTTAAATTGACACAGAATTATTCAGAAATCATACTCAGCAGTTTTTGTTTGCTTTGCAACTGTATAAAATTGCCTGAATGGCCAATAAAAATAATACCTTATGTGAAACTTCATTTCTGAGTGCTTTATATCAAAGAGAAATGTATCGACATACTTTTCAGAAGAAAAAAAAGTTAACAATCCTATTCTGTAGCTATTGCAAATGCCCATGCCACTTCAGGTGTGTTCAAACCCAGGGCACTAGCATCTGAAAGATTTTCTTTTAGTGGTACCAATAGGGATGGCACATGCACCTTCTGCTGTATGGATGGTATAAAGGGTGGAACCTCCTCTGATCCCCTCAGTTCTTTCTAACCAGAAAGACTCAAATAATGAGATTAATGAAGAGAGATTTATGTACACAAGATGACTTTGTGAACTCAATAGATCCTCCTTGCTGTCTTGAGGAAGTCTGTTGGTAATTTGGAGAGGAAGTCCTAATTTAAATAATCATAGCTTGCTAATATAAGGCCTCATAATTGACAAGTCTCATAGACTTTAAGGTCAGAAAGGACCATTGTGATCATTTAGTCCAATCTCCTGCACGCAGACACATCTGGAGACTTGATATTGAATAATTTTACTAGCCAACTAAATCTACTTTGTTGGGCTTCTTGTCTCAACGTGTTGCTTTGTCTCATCCTTTTATTATTAACTGTGATAACCAGAGACCCAAGTGCAAGGAAGGTGTAAAAGTACTTGAAACTTCAGGATGGCATGTGGTGTCAGCAATCTGCTCTTTTTAAAGTTGGTGCCAGAGAAGCAGGAGCCTGCCAGACTAACTTTGCTGGGTGTAAAAGCCCATCATTAAAGAGCACTGAAAGATGTGAAGGCACAGAAGTTAAAAAAAAAAGATGTCCTTGAGCTTGTCTGACAACTTCTGGACAACTTCCACTGGATTCTGCAGTGTATCAATCATCCTGCACATCCTAGAATGTTTGGTAATCATGTGGATCTGAAGTATGTGTTAACACTTCAACAGAAGATGAAGTATTGGGTGAAGATGATGAAGGGAGAGAGTGGTTGTCTTTACTTCTTCAACAGAACCTTGATTCTGTGTTCAGTTGGTGCAGATTTCATTATCTATAATACCCCTATGAGGTGGTAAGAAGATAGAGCTATGAACCAATCTAACCTGATGAAGCCACCATAGTGCCAAATACATCCAAGTAGGTTGATAGGAATATGGATCAAGTGACCACAGAGGTAGTCCTGGGGGTAGTACCTGTTTTAGGGCTCTTATTTCAAAGGTAATAAAAATGAATTCCCAACTCTTTCTGATATATTCTGATCTAAATATGTAGACCTTGGGAAATAAATTGGTGCCATCTCCCTACTATCAAAGCTTGGGCACAGAAAGGAGCAGTCTTCCTGGAACAGTTCCAGCTGGAGTGCTGGGAACACCCTCCGATATGATTTGTGTTCCAATTGGAACCACTGATGCTCAATACTGGTAGTCTTCATTACTAGAAGATGTTACTTGGTTACCATCAATAGCAGGAATTCTAGAACTGAAGTTATCAGGAAATCCTTAGATGATCTACAGCAGTGGTTCTCAAACATCATTGTACCACAACCTCCTTCTGAGAACAAAAATTATTATACAGCTCTGAAAAGAGGGTCCAACTCCTAAGCCTAAGCCCAAGGTTCAATGACCCAGAGTGATGAGGGGCATGAATATGGGAGGGCTGCTGTGGAGCCCTGCCACTCAGGGCTGAAGCTGAAGTCTAAGCCTCACTGTCCAGGGATGAAGCCTTCAAGATTTGCGGCTAGAGCTATAGTTTCCACCCTGGGTGTGGGGCCTCTGGCTTCAGCTTCCACCAGGAACAGTAAGAGGCCCAAAAATGTCTCTTAGCGATTAAAAACAAAACAAACAAAAACCAACCAACCAAACAAAAACTCATTAACCACGTAACTGATCAAAATTCTTTTTGTTACATGGTTAAACATTTATCTGGGGACCAAGAGGTACAAAAGGGCACTGGAAAGGTACTCCTGAGCCTAGGATCCTTGCTGCCAGCCCCACACCTGAGGCTTTGCCACTGTCATGCATGCCAACATGTGTATAGTCCCAGCTGTCAGGCCCATTCCCAGGGTCCAAGCTGCTGGCCCCATGCCTGAAGCTCTGCTGCCACCAGGGATACTGGGTGGAAGCAGATCTCCAGCCATGGTAGTAGCAGAGTCCTGGGTATGGTGTCAGCAAGTGGGATCCCAGATGGCAGTATGGCAGCTGTGATGGACACTGACAATAGAGCCAGCTAGTTTATGCTTTCTCTGTGTGTACCTATATCCAGATAACAGCAAGGCAGTAACTGCAATGGATCACAGGAAGCAATAATGCAGCAACCACTATGGACTTTTGGGCGGCTATGGAGCTGGCAGCCACATGAACCCAGGCAGCCAGGCTGGACACAAGCAATGGGGCTAGGGTATAGGAACTTCACCTTCGACTGAAGTTCCCTTGGGACCGCCGACATGTGGAGCCACGAGGCCCTGCGCATAATGACAGATGTTGCTGTTGTTCTTGCCGCGGCGTCAGCCGTGTCAAGGGCTATGTTCAACGCTGAATGGGAAGCGATATAGCCCTCCTGAATGATGGCCTTAAGCAGCTGACGTTTTGTGTCCAGCAGGTGTTTGAATAGCTGGACTAACTTTGCGTAACTGTCGAAGTTATGGTTGGCTAACAGCGCAGAATAGCTGGCCACGCGAAGTATGGATGTGGCTTTTTTGTTCCAAAAAGCTCTAAACACTTATTGTCCTTATCCCCAGCAGTCGTTTTATACTGGGGGGCTTTGGCCCGTTGCTGAGCTGCATCAACAACCAGAGAATTCGGTTGGGGATGGGTGAATAGGAACTCCATCCCCGTGGCCGGAACGTAATATTTCTTATCAGCCTTTTTATTCGTCGGCTAGGCCGTGGCAGATGCGAGATGCCGTTGGCGATCTCAAATATAGTCTCGTCCAGAGGCAGTGCGACTTTAGATACATGGGATGTAGATTCTTCAACAGATGGTGTTGTTTCTGTTGGACCTCCATTAGCTTTACGTTCTGTGTATCAGCTACCCGGCGAAAAAGGTCTTGGAACTCTTTGAGATCATCAGAAGGTGACGTATCTCCGGTAAAGATGGCATCATCTGGAGAAGAGAAAGCCACGTCCGTGGGGGAAGCTTGTTGTGGTGTCTCTACCTCTAAGAATTGTGGTAGTTCTATGGTGGGTTACTCCATAGAAGGCTGGTCACCGGATGGGGTTGGTGGTCTGGGTATTGCTAGAGTGGAAGATCTACTCCTGCCATGAGTGGTCAGTGATGGAGCTGGTGACGGTGAAGAGCGGATCAAGCGGGAATAATGGTCTCGATGGTCATGATGTGTACGCCCGCGATCATCGTAACAAGATTGGTATATCCATCTGTAGTCATCCCTGTATCTGGAATTCCGAGAATAAGATGGAAACCTTGGTGATCTGGATCTGCGGTGAGAACAGCAGGGAGATGGTGACCGGTAATATCGGTGGTAGTAGTGTCTTAGTGGAGGGGAGACACTGTGCCGAGGTCGTCTGTGGTGCCGACGTGGAGAAGGCGGCTCTGGGGAAAAAGCAGATGGTCCCGGGCTTAGTGGTGCCCGGCCACTTGTGGAGGAAGGAGAAGTCTGCATCAGGGGCATAGGTGGAGTTGCGCTAGGTGTAGAGATCCTCCGGAAGTATGACGGGGTTGGAGAGCATCTAATCGGCACTGGTGGCTCCAGTGTAGTGTGCGACGGCGCTGACTGTGCCTGTGACCGTGATGTCAGTGCCGATGCCGCTGTTTATAATGATGGCGCAGCGCGTTCCAATGCCAAGGGCATCGGTGCGTGATGGAGGGGCACCTGCTGTGCCGATGATGTCTCCGGTACTGGCATCGGTGCCGGAGGGCTGGGCACCGGATGTGTGGTTGTCATCCATGCCGACGTCAGTGCCGGGAGGTTGGGTGCCGGGGGGCCAACTGTGCCGACGTCGGTGCTGGCTTCAGTTTTGGTGCCACATGCACCGTTGAGCTCAGTGCCGATATGCTTTCCACCGGCTTCTCTTTGTGCGGCTTTTGGGCTGCTGCTTTCTTGGAGGTGCCAGGTTTATCTCCGGAGCTCACCCTCATCGCTGGCAGGGAGCGACTCTTTCGGGAGCTCATCGCCACAGGGAAGGGCCGACGAGATGTGGCTGGGAGCTCTGTGGTTTCCGCCTCCGGCCGAAGTGCCTTGTCAAATAAGAGCATTTTAAGGTGCATCTCCTGGTTGCGGTGTGCTCTTACTGTCAACTTCGAGGAGTGCTGGCATTTTCGGGGGATGTGACCTTCCCCAAGGCACTTTATGCAAGAAGAGTGCCCATTGACACGGGTATTGAGTCCCGGCATATCAGGCATTTTTTGAAGCTGGGTGAACCGGGCATGGTGAAGAAACCAGAATTTTTTTTTTAAACTAACTAACTAATTGTAATGATTATATAACTATTAAAAACTAACTAACCAACTATATACGATAATCTCCTCTCTCTCAGTCCTAACAGGATTGACACGAGGAAGCTATTTCTCCATCTGCACCCGAAGACGGTCAGGATGAACTGGCAGGAGCTGGACCGCACGACCAGAAATGGTGCGAAAAGCCGCAAGATGGCCACCACGCATGTGCGGTCCGGTGAACAACAGCTGAAACATCTCCGAACTGCAGCACGGGGACAAGCCCAACACAGTGGAGCACCCATGGGAACACTACCCTAAGAGGAAGACTTTGTTCCAAGGCATACTTTTGTTTGCCTCCCGGTGCTGGACCTGCCCCCTATTGTTCCATTGCCCCTTCTGGATATCAAATAACTCGGACAGACTTACTAGTGCTAGACAATAACTCAGGGTCAGGGTGACTTCCCCTGCCCCTCTCCACGGTTGCAAATTGTCTTGTCCATCTGGAGAAGAATCAGAGAAACATTCTCTTGTGCACTCCACAGTCACTGTGGCATTTCCCTCCCCGACTGGGATTTCAGCACAAGATTCCATCTTCCTGCTAACAATTCCTGAGATGGACTCTATCACCTCAAAAAAGTCATTTCCCAAAATAAATGGTGCATAATTCTCTGACATAGCAGTAACGTTTATGCTTGTTTATGCTCTTTCTGTGTATACCTATACCTTGACCAAAGACACAAGGATCTTATGGACACCAACAATAAGTCAACAGACATTTCTGCTGCAGTATCCCTCCAGGAACGGCTTGGTAGCAGCTTTCTCAGAGTGGGTCCATGGATGCTTTGAGAAACACTGATCTACATCATTATTAACCATGTCTAGGAACTCTTCCTGAACAACCAGATCACACATGCCTTCAAAGCTTATGATTCCTTTTCCCCTCACCCACTTATCTAGTAGATCTTTCATTTAGTTAACATAAGCTACATTGTTTAGCATAGCTCCTCTCTTAAGGGTTCTAAATTTCACTCTGAAAGTTTCAGGTTTAATATGAAACTATCTTAAAACCAAATCTTTGAATTTACCATAGTTTTGAAGCATCAGCAATAGACATGTTATTTAATATGTCCAAGGCTCTCCCTTTTAATTTTACGACCAAATTGGTCATTTTCTGATCCTCAGGAAGTGAATGGATGGTACAGTCTTTCAAAAGTGAAGAAATAGTCAGATATAGCTCCGTTTTCATCATAAGTTGGGGCACAGTCAGACCCACTCCTAGATTTTTTGGATAAGTTGGGTCTTGCAGTATTGGGGTGCTGACTCTTCCAGTCAAGTACAGCCAGTTTATCTTTCTCTCCCTCCTCTTGAGCTGCTTTTTGGGCTTTTCTCTGGGCTTCCAACTCTTTGTCTTTTTCAAGCTGTTTTATATCCAGAGCTCTCTCATGGGCTGGCTTTTTCTGGGAAGAATGAGGTTCTATCTCAAGCATTTTTTATTTCCATTTGTCATTTTTCTGCCTTCTTCTCTGCTGCTTCGACTCTGTGAAGTTCCAGTTTCTTTTCACCCTCACTCTCACTCATATTGCTTATTTTTCTGGCTCTATTTCCTTTACCCAAAATAAGCAAAAGAAAATAACAAACCAGTAACCACTTTGTTCTTTAGCTATCACACTTAAAATCACTACTAGCATCCAGAGCAACCAGCTGTCCACATCCCCCTGCTCAGCTGTGCCACTGTGATGGGTTGCAGTCACAGAAGACCCCTTGGGATTGTTCCCCAGTATGCTGATTATGCCCCTGAAACTTACCTTCCTGCTCTCTTGGGCTTCCCACCACCCTGTCCTTCTGGTCTCCAGACAAGACACAGAGTTGGGGTTACCACGCCCCTGAAGAGCAATGAAGACACTGAACCACTTCAGCTCTGGGAGAATGCAATTCAAATGGCACAGCACCTAGGAAACCAACCCTCAAAAATGATCAAAACCCGAAATAAATTTGTCTTTCTCTGAATAAAAGTTTTATACAAAGAAAACTCATGAGGATGTTCACCCTCTTTATCAATGAAAAAGAGATATGCACACTGGTCATCCCCCCAGGTAACAATTACTTACACTGGGCATGATAGTAAACCAAAGTGTTTTTATTAAGTACAAACAATAGGATTTAAGTGGTTGCAAGTGAAAACAGACAAATCAAAATAAGAAACCAAGTTAAAATAAAAAAACATAGCTAGTGCTAATTCAATAAAAAACTTGTTTCAAGCAGAACCTAAAGAGTTATTCTTGTTCTTAGGCATAATCTTCAGGTCACACAACCTCTTTTATGTGACCGAGGGTCCCTAGCTCTCTTTGGAGTGTGTCTCAACAAAGACAAAGATCTAATAGTTTCTCAATGCTTAAATTACCTTTTCCCCAGGACGTGAATCTTTTGTTCTACATTCCCCCTTCAAGGGAAAAACTATGCGGGTCGAAATGGAATCTCCGTACCCAGTGGTATGGTCACATGTCTTACTAGTCCAATCATCTTTGGATTTATAGGACAAACAAGGATGTTTATAAGTTGTTAAGTTGATCACAAATCATTAAAAGCTTGGGGCGGAGGGCACCAGTAATAGGATATAGAGATCCAGCAGACTGTAATATTAAAATTGATAGGTTTCATGAGGTATTTTGTCCAAAGCATCTCCGAGTTATGCATATTTATATTCTTAGCCAATTTTCATAAAGCATGGGGGGCAGCTGTCACAGGGTGCACCTGTCTATTGTTATCTCCTGAGTGCAAAGACTTCTTTGGGATTCTAGCCACTGTTAGGGGAGAAGAGAAGTAGGGAGAAGGTGGGACTACTGCACAGTCTCCTTCCACATGAATAAGGGAGGCTGACTGGTGGTGACCAACTGTTTAAGGGATATAACAACAGGCACATTCCTCCCCTCATAAATTTCTGGTGCAATGCAGTAGTTTGTTTCCCTGGGTTGTGTCAGGCAAAACTGAGCAATGAAAGGGGCTGCACAGTTTAGCTAAGAGCAGAATTTGGTTTGCTGTTTCTAGAGTGCTTTGAACATGAGACAGCACTATGGAACTGCTAAGTCTTATTAAGTATGGCTGTAGAGAATGCAAAGAGACACTTTTCCTAGCCTTGCAAACATTACTCTCCAAAACATTTCAAAGAATAAACAAATAATCAGGCTAGTCAGAGAACAACATAAAACCATAGAAAACAATATACATAAATTTGAAAGCAAGAAAGAAATCAGAGAGGAAGATTTTTCCTCACCATTATCTTGGAAGTAGCCTTAAATTGAGGAGGGAAAGCACTGTCTTGTTTGAGCCTTCTTTCTACAGGCTTGATATCTGCTGATGCACATTTACACCTTTGAAAACACCTTTGAATATCAAGCACCTTTGCCTGGGTACTTTAAGATGTTACCAGCTTCCACTGCTTTTGATGTCTATCTGTCAAAACTATGTATTTATGGGTATATCGTCATCTCCTCATCTGATCAGAAATAAGGCGAGGAAAACTAGGCTAGATATTGCCAACAAGAACTTGCACTAATTTCACTGAAAGTTATATCTCAGTGATTGAGGACAGAAATTAAAGTTCAGTTTTACATAAAGGAGTCATAACTTATCAATGTGTTAATTATCCTTCATAAGGCCACATAAGGCATGAAGACTCCACGCTATTACAATTATATCCATCAAATTATACTGGTGTTGATATTACAAGAATGGACTAATTCTATCATATAATCAATAAAAGCTGGAGACATGGTGGCCTGACTCCTTGTATCGTTCTCTTATCTCTTCCAGTATGCTAGAGAGAAAGGCAGCATGGAAGACTAAAGAATAACACTTTAGCTTTTCAACACTGTTTTTTAAAAATTGAATGGATGGTATTCAAATGGAGCACAAAAGAAAATGGTATCTAGTTCAGGTTAGGTACAGTGACCTGCTCTAGTTTGTAGCAGAACAAAAGCATGAAAACAAATGATAAAGCTCAATTTTGTTATACAATATTTCATTAGGGAACTAATTAAACAAGGTGCACTCAAATGCAGCACTACAAATGAAATAGAAACATTTCCAGGAAGGCACTGAATGGCAATTCTAAGATAAATTATTTTAACTTTTTTCTTTTCTGAACATTTCAGGACAAAAGCTTCTCTCTCATTACCTCATCCTAAGTAGTTTTTCATATGAAGCCCATGTTCACACTCATGCTGTCAGTGATAATGGATCTTGTGTCAAAGAAGATGAGAGTAAAGGACCTGATAATAAGTGCAATTATACAACATCAAAAATGGTAGATCAAAGTGGATTTCCTTTAATCCGCTGTGTATAGTCACTTCA
The DNA here is from genome assembly GCA_030068395.1 of Apalone spinifera. Classification (NCBI taxonomy): domain Eukaryota; kingdom Metazoa; phylum Chordata; order Testudines; family Trionychidae; genus Apalone; species Apalone spinifera. The sequence continues at coordinate 16,123,803 of JANRFK010001158.1, forward strand.
CAGCATTTCACTGTTCCTGTCATATGGTCTTAGTGGGATATATTAATTTTCTCCATTATCACAGAAACAAGAATAGCACACTTTAGCAAGCACCTGACAAACACAGACTGTCATTATTACTCTGTCTTACTTTTATTCACTTTATTTATAAAAACACTTTTTAAACTTCTCTCCCCACCCCAAGATACTTAAACACAGTGATAGTCATCAAATGGTTGACAATTTTGTGACACGGGACAACTCGTGGACAAAATATCCATTTTCGAACAAGCAACTGTGTGACTTTTCTCATGTGTCCACCAAACATCAGCAAAGCTACCTCATTATCCAACTTCAAAACCCTTCTACATCAGGATGCTAATAAAAAACTTGACAACAGCTAGGTTGCTGATGTACTGAAAAGACTTCCCATCTCGCTGACCAATATTATCTTTGTTTCCTTGAATTTCCCCCTCAGTCTGTATCCAACTGTTGTCTTTTGTCTTATACTTAAATTCTAAAGTCTTTGGGGTCAAGAGCCATCTTTATTTGTTCAATGTTTATACAGCAAAAAGCACAATGGGATTTTGAGCCATGACTTGGACTCTTAGGTGCTACAGTAATGTAAACAAATAATAATCTCTCTCGGTATTACCTTCCTCCTACTGAAAACAACACACAAATACCATCAAAGATCAATCTGAGCAGATCTCGAAAACTTTAATATATATATATGTTTACTTTAATTTCCCTATAGGAAAGTAACCACTTTGTGGAGTGAGTTTATTTCCATAATGTATATGAAATTTAGACAGCGCATTAGTATACACTGGTAAATTCTATCCTTGAAGAATAAAGCATTAGAGGTAAGCCAGCTAGCTAGTTTCACTTCCTCTTCCCTATCTATATGGGTAATGTCACTCAATTATCAGACAGCTGCTCGGGTTGATCACTGCAGTGATCATTAGAAGTGAGTGTCTCAGATCAAATGTCCCAGGTGAGAACATCATTTTAAGGCATTTCCCAGTGGGGAAAAATGTGGATAGAAGCTTTGAGCTTGTGGTCCCTATTAATAAATTATGATCAATTTTACAAGGATACATGTTTTCAAGACTGTTTAATTCCATGTTATCCAGTAAAAATTGCAATTGGTAGCAAGTAAAAAAATAATGGGCTGAAACCAAGGAAAGCAAAATCAGAATCACACAAATCGCACATGATGTGAAACAGTAAAATAATGTAAAAACAAAAAACCGAGAGCCAGACACACAGCTGGTATAAATTGTTGTAGCTCCACTGAAGTCAGCAGAACTATATCCATTTATGCCAGTTCAAGATATGGTTCAGTTTACTTTGCTATCCAATACTCTTTCTACCATTATTCTTGCTATCATGTCCATGTAAATACTGAACATGAATGAGGTCACTGAAGTTACACTGGTGCAATAAGATCTAAATCCAAGATAATACAGAATTTGGCTTCACAGGTAGTCAACGAGGAAGCACAGTTCACTAATATGATTGATTGTGACAAAGAACCACATTATTAGAGAAAAAGCAAAGCAACACTCTGCTATTATCTCAAAGAAAAAGTATCTTGAATATTATTATAAAACTGAATGCAGCAGTTTCACAGAATATGAATATGATGATGATGTGTAAAAATGATTTACATATTTATTATTTGTAGACATAAGACTTGCTATTGCTTTGAAGTCTAATTTGCTGACATTTAGGCAAGTTATGGTTAGTACAATTTGAGTAGAATGCACCTTGAACAGATAGATTCTACTCCAGCTGATATTGTATGTACAATAATTAGTTCTATGATAACTGCTAATTCTTTTTAATTCAGTTCTTTCCAGCATTAAAACAAGATAGCTCAACTGATGTATTAAAATATCCACACAGATTCTTACCAATATTTAAAAGTAATGGCTAATCAAAAATAGGAATAGAATTTTGAGCTATTAATAATAAATGAATGACTAGTACTAATGAAATAAACATATTTTATAAAGAACCTGAATCATTAAAGCACATGGGACTTTGTTCAAGATAATATAAATTACATTAAAATGCAACAAGAAACAGAATAAAAAAAAGAGGTTGGAATTCAAGCAAATACAGACAGTTACCAAAAAGAAATGTTGCTCCAGTTATACAGAAGACAGACTGCTAGGATATGTCTACACTTGCCCCCTACTTCGAAGTAGGGAGGCAAATGAAGCAT
>JANRFK010001158.1:16138111-16151302 GCA_030068395.1 Apalone spinifera
GGGGGGATTCAGTGGCTGTTGTCTCCACAGGTACTGGTTTTACTGACTGCTACCATCACAACTTGCTATTGGCAGTAGTTACTGACCTCTATGGGGTGTTATTTTGCTCTATTACAATGTGCCACCTCTGCCTGTCCTTTAGTTCAGCTATAGCAAAATGTGATGGATGTGGTTGCATGTCACCTCACCTTTCCCATCCTCTAGTCCTGGGACAGAAATTTGTGATAGATGGAGAACGGGTGTCACAATTGGCTACTACTTACCTTTCCTGAAAAATGTTCTTTTTAACAATTTATACAGCATTTGGAAAGTGTTTCCCAAACCATGAACTACAATGATGATGCACAGGGAAATATCTAGGTGCATCTAAAAACCAATGCCACATGGTCAGATCATGCTTTTATGTCCTTGTAATGTGACAGACTGTACTCCATAGATGCAGGGTTCTTCTATGCACAAGATGGTCACAGTTGACTCTATAACATCCTTATTGCCCAGAGAATACAAAGGTCTCCCCTGTCAGCGGCAGATCAGATGACTTGGGGATAGGCGTGGTTGGGGAATATGTTGATCCTCCTCTCAGCCACACCTAAATTAGTTGAAAAAGATATCATATGGGGCTATGTAGCTCCCTTATAGTTGTCTCAAGGGTGTCTAAAATTGGGAGAGTGGGGTTTTCTGGTAGCATTTCCAATGAAGGTGAGCTGCCAGAGAGACTGAGAAGTTCAATAGCTAGCGTAAACATACAAGGCTCTGTAAAGATCACTGAGGCTTATAGGGATCCTTGTTCTTTAGGGACAGGCGGGGGCTACAAATGTTAGATAAGTCTATTTTTCATAATTTATTTCATATAATATGATGAAAATTTGACTTCAACTCCTTTTTATGACAAACTTTTTGAGATCATTTGCAGCTATTTCTCTTTGTGTATGTAACTTTTCAAAAGAAAATTGCAATTTGAAGCCCTATTGGAATCAAGACCGAAAATTATATAAGATGCTTAGAAAGAAACTAGAGTACTAAACAGGGGGTGAGGAGGGAGAGAAGAAAACATGGGTGATGCAACTGGGTTCCCATAGATTTTCATGGGTTTTTAAAATCATAATTGGCACTAATTGCACTATTTACAATGTTAATGAACAACACCTGGCCTCAGCTGGATATAAAAATACTGACAATGTTTTTTGTCTTACTTCATTGACAAGGACATGTGCAGTTTCACAGAAATGGGCTTGTCAAAAGTAAGGCACTGATAATTACAGGACAATCTGAAAGTTATTTACCTTCCATTGCAATTTCCAAACAAATACAACTTTCTTGTTTGATATGACTGATTGTAGATTAATACAGAGCTGGACCTAAACTGAAGTATTCTAAAAATATAGACACGATGTAGAAAGGAGTAAAAAGAGGTGACAACGCTCAAATAACCATTTGTTTCTTGAATAAAAAAAATGTTACAGCTGCATTTAAAGTGAAATACAAAGTGGAAAATAATCCTGAGTGACTGGATGAAATATGGTTTCGTCTTATGTAAGCAGGGGCTGAACTGCTGCTTGCTATCAGCCAGCTAAAAGGAGGGGTGGGTGTGCCCGCTACAATTGTTTAGCTCTGCAAGGTAATTAACTGTTAACTGTTGATATGTAAATACAGCTCAGGAGAGAATCCGAGGTGTGGCTATGTAAATCCCATTCAGCCAGGGCTGATGGAGGGTCAGTGTTGAAATGGAATGTGGAGAATTGTAAATATTTTGGGACTGTTGTGAGGGTCACTAATCATGCTACTCCTAAATGTGGGAACTGTAAAACATGCCACCATTTCTTGCAGGAGACACACCACCATCATGGTAAGAGATCTCGGAGGCACGAGCCTCCCCCTTCCAGAGTTGAGTGGACAGAGCTGAGGAGAAGGGTTAAAGGGCTTGAATCAGCCTGCTTCACACCTGCCAGGTGTGAGCTGTAAGACTAGCCCAACCTGCATCTTTCCCCCCTTTGTTTTAAGGACAGACCTGAAGCAGACTCCGAAGAGTCTTTTCTTTTGCTAGTCTAGTGAAAGCTGGATTCCTTTGCTAGTTGAGCTGGTGGCTAAAGAGTTGAAATCACTGGTTTGGCTGAGAGACAGACCTATTGCAGCCACTGAAGTGGCAGCAACCAACAGAGTGGCTGGTGGGAATCACTGGCTGGTGGTGTAATGTGGCTGGTAGGAGCGGCAGCAGGTGACCAGCGGTGGGGCGTGGAGCGGTGGCAGCGAGGAGTGGCGACCAGAGGTGTGGTGCGGAGCGGCAGCAGGCAAGGAGTGGTAACTAGTGGCAGCAGCAGGTGAGGAGCAGTGGCAAGTGCCTAGCGGAGCATCCAGTGGCGTGGGACGAGACAGTTGGTGGAACGTGGCGGACTGTCATATAAGGTGCACCCCCATTTCTACCCAGGTTGGGAGGTGAAACCCTGCGAGTGAACTTTAGGACTCTGGGTGGCACAGACCAGGGACAGACACTTTTGGGGTGTCGGACTCTTTGGACTTCAGGTGATTCTTGGCGCGGGCGCTTGGCTCATGTTTGGGTTATGAACTCTGTGGTGTTTTCCCCAAGTTAATGCCGTATGACTTCTTTCTCTGTTTCATTAAATGTTTCTTTCCTACACTCAGACTCAATTCTTGTGAGTGGGGAAGCATTGCCTCTTAGAGGTGCCCAGGGGTGTGTGAATTTCCCAGATTACTGGGTGGGGGCTCGAGCTGGTTCTGTGTGAGATGGACCCCAAGCTATTTAACCCAGCTGTGAGTTACAGCCCACGTCTTGGGCTGTGTTCACAAAAGCTCATGATAGCATCTACATGTTTTGTTAGTCTATAAAGTGCTACCGGACCATTTGTTGTTTTTTTCACATAAAACAATGAGCAATGAGAGTGAAGTAGTAAGGATCCAGCCCAAAATTTGGATACATGTGGTCTCCCCTTGAAAAACATCTTTTCTTCTGGGTTGGTCAGGCTCAGGAGAAAAAGACTGGTTCTTCAAACGCTTAACCATCCCTTTCCAAAACCAAGAGGCCTGCAAATTTCCCCATTTGTTTTCCTGTAACTCATTTAGACATGTATTTTATCATCAAAATTATAGATGGCATACAAGCAGTGCACTTGAAAAAGCTCACTGATGATTACTAATGAACACACATCTCTGGTATCTATTACTGAATTCTTGAATCTAGCAATCTTTCCACTAACCACCTAGTGTCTTCAGAAATGCATAAATAATACATATGTTGCCAATATGTAATAAATGTAAAATCCATTCTACTTAAGATTTGCATTATGGGTCCAAGCCTGAAAGATACTGATAGTCTCCTGAGGATCAGAGAAGATCTGTTTTCGGTCCAAGGCACCATTTGACTCACACTTCTGTGTTATATTCTACACTCATTCTAACCAGATTTATACAGCTAACATGAACAGAAAAATAATGGAGTTTTAATTTTCACTTTTGTACTGCTTAAAACCTTTAAAAGTATCTGTTCTGATGATAAATACAAATAAAACAAAATTATGATGGTTGCTCATTTTTAAAAATGTGTCTTAAATTGAATATGTTTCTAATGCTCTAATTAGATTTTTCCAAAAGACAAGAAATTATTTTAAGTAACTACTTTCCTATAAAAGGGTTGTCAGAAAAATTATGGGCAAAAACGCAATTATTTCAATACTAAGTTTTGGAATAATATATCAATAAGAGCTGCACACTTTTTAATACTTGAGAGAGAGGTTTTCACATGAGAAGAGGTTATTTATTTTGTGCTATAACTGCATTTTTTTGATATGTGTACCCCTATAGATAAGTCAACTTGAGATATGACTGTGTCCTATGCTTTTGATCAAAGATTTTTGTAAGTTGTAGCCATTCAACCAGAGCAACACCCAACACGTTGTAATGCCCCACAACAAGGGAGCTGGGTGGCAAACAACTTTCAGCTCCTTCTCCATTGCAAAGTCCTACAATGTCACATCTGAAACAGAGAGGAAGGATGTTGAGTAGTGGAGCACCCACAGGGGGTTACATTCTAAAGAACTCCAGTTACTGAACAAAGTGAATAACTTTTTCTTCTAAGTGTAGAGTCCCAGGCGGTATTCCACTTCAGGTGTCTCTCAAGCAATACCTCCCTAAGAAGTTGGGCAGTTTGGAGCAACATCTAGTGCAGAAGAGAGAATTGCGTTGTCTACAAGTGCATCTGGTCTTGCCATAGGCACAAAGGCATAATAATTGGAAATTGTATCAGAGGATGAAGTTGCCTCTCTAGTGAGATCTGTAGACAGTATGTCCTAAAATAAGGCTAAAGCTATAGATAAGTGCTCTTGTAGAAAATTCTATCACTACTGAAGGAGTCTGAATGTGAGTTCTGTTGTAACAAGTCTAAATACATCCAGAGATCCAGTTCGACAATCTCTGTTTTGAAATGTTCAAATCCTTGTCTCTGTCCATAATGGACAGAAATACTCTAGAAGATTTTCTAAAAGATTTGTTCCTCTAGAAGGCTAACACTTCCCTTACATCATGAGTACAGCCGCTCACTGAGTTACGAACAAGTTACGGACCAACACTTGGTCTGTAACTCGAACTGTTCGTAACTCGGACCCCACTGAGTTACACACGACCGCGCTGTTCGTAAGTGTGGGTCGCGTTCGTAACTTGGGGACTGCCTTTACGACCGCTCCATGGGAGCTTTGGTTGTAAGTGCAAACGATCGTAACTCGACCATTCGCAACTCAGGGAGAGGCTGTATAGAATTTGGTTTCTTGAGTAGTCCAATGAATTTTTGGAAAAATAACCAAGAGCTAAATGGTTTGATTAATGTGAAATTCTGAGGACAAATTATGTAAAAATCTTAGATGGTCCTGTACCAAACTCTCTCTCTGATGAGTATCCTAAATGGGGGTCTGCCATGAAGCCTCAAATTCTCCTACTCTTCAGGCAGATAAGATCACTGCCAGAAAGGCTGTTTTCATAGATAAATCAAATAAGTCGCACATAGTTAGTGATTGAAACAGATCATTCATAAGGCAATTAAGGACTTGGTTCAGGTCCCAGCTACAAGTAGGGTCTCTAATTTGTTTGCAGCTATTCAACAAACTGCTTAGGAATCTTGTTATAGTTAGATAAGCAAAGAGTGAACAAAACCACATGGGAGTGTGAAAGACTAATTGCCATTAAGTGAACCCTAATGGAATTTAAGAAAAAACCGGAGGTCTCTAATTCCAAAAGATAATCCAATACCATAGAAAGAAGAGGGCCAATTTGTGAAATCTGATGACTGTTACACAAGAAATAATATTGTTTCTACTTCTGATGGCAAGTATTTCTTATACATGGTTTTTTAACTATTTAACTTGGTCATCCGATATAATAGGCCGGGGAAGGCACCGCCTTCCCAAACTGCCAGCTGGACCCTGTCCACACTCCACCCTCAGAATGCCTGCTGTAGGCATTTTGGGGGCAGAATGTTATTGCCCCAAGCATGCTCCTGGCTCCAGAGGCTGGAGCCACAATCCACCCACCTCCATGTGCTCTGGGACTGGGGAGGCTGGAGCCGTGAGCTGCTAGTCATCTATGTGCTCTGGGGTCAGGGAGGCTGGAGTCACATGCCTCCCACCCTCTCCATGCTCCGGGGCTGTTTCCTGTAAGCTGCGTGGCAGGGCAGCCACAAAGCTGCTTCCTGAGCCCTGCCGAGAGGCTTAGGGCTGCTGTGAAGAGAGCTTCCTGGCTGGGGAAGGGCACTCCCACAGCAGCAGAAGCTCCCTGCTCCAGATAATGAACGTGCTGGTAGGGAAGGGGACATAAGGAGGCTAGAGGGAGGGAGAAAATACATGGCTGGGACAGGAGGGTGCCAGAAGGGAGGGGAGTTTGGAGTGTGCAGTCTCCCAGCCGAGAGGTTTGATTGCAGTAGCTGGGTTTGCCTGTAGCTTCCTGTGAGGAAACCCAGCACTCTCCTCTAGCTTCCTGGACTGGGAGAGGGTGAACAGTCTGCATGGGGTAGGTGCGGAAAATAGGAGATGAGTGGGTGCTGGTATCTGTGCAGAGAGGTGGGGACAGAGAGGAGTTTGGGGTGTCTTAACTGACTTCCATATGGGGTGTAGACAGCAAGAGTGAAACCCTGCCTGTCTAAGCACAGCAGCTCTGGCTAGGCTGCAGACATAGGGCTCTTTCCTGGGCTGGAGCATGCTGTATGGGGTGGTGCCAAAATTTCAGGTGGATTAAAAGCTTTTAGGCTATTTTTGAATACTGGAACAAAAGGCCCAGCTCTTGATATTTGCATAATTACATTTCAAACAAAATGTACGTAGGTGTTATGACTTAAGATAAGAAAGAAAACAATTATTTTACAATATTTTTAGTGTTGTAGATATCTTCAAATTCTGATCTTAATGATTTTTTTTAAATCCTTTATTACTAGTTAAATACATGGTAAATTGCTAAAACTGGAAAAACTTTACCATAGATCCTGTTTAATTTGTTTGGCCTTTCAATTGAAGTTGGATTCTGGACAAGTGCTCTGGGACCTGTTAGTGACACACACAAGGTGAAAGTTTAAAATCAGAACTTTAATCTGTTTTTACAGGTCTCTGTTTCACTTGCATAGCATAGATCCTAAGCATTCCCCAGAGAAAGTGTATAAAGCTTCAATGAATGCCTTTTACTCTCCTTTCCATTGTCAGTAAATATTCTATTAATATTTTCAAGGAGAGCATGATTATTTTTAGTTGACTCATAGATTTGTTAGCATCTTAAAGTGTGCATATTTTTTTATGATTTTACTTAATGGCCATGTCTCTGAGTTATTTATATAGCTATCTGCAATATATCCCATGTTTGGTGTGTTTACTAGCTTGAGTAATGAGAAAGGATGATAATACATGTAGTCCAACGGTAGTGTTAATTTCCTTTACTTTATTTCATTTCATATTAAATAAACATCTTAGGCATTGCTTCTTGATAATTATCACTTGTTTTGTTTTAATATATTGTCTTCCATAGCTATGGATGTTTTAAATATATATTTATACCTAGAAAATTTTTTTCATGGGGACACACTGCACATCACAACCTCAATACTGGTGGTGCACATATAAAATTTCAACCTGTCCAAAAGAAAATTCAAACCACCCAAGGATGGAAAATATTAGCGGGGACACTGCCAGGAAGGCTGAGGACATGCACTCTCTCCAGAGTGCTTCCGGGGGCTTCAAATGTGATGCAGGCTAACCCAGCTGCTGTAATCATGCCCTGGGGCTGGGAAGGCCTTCAGGCAACAGGACACCCAGCTAAGACCCGCCATCCCCCTGAAAGCTCGCCACACCAGACAGCTACTGCTTTGTTGGGAACCAGTTTAGCATGGGGAAATCCATGGTCTGGGCTGTGCTCGTGCAGGTTTGACTATTTTACTAGGAGTGTGGTGAAGCACTGGAATGTGTTCCCTAGGGAGGTGGTAGAATCTCCATCCCTGTTAGTTTTGAAGTCCTGGCTTGACAAAGTGATTTAGTTAGGGTTGCTACTTCTTTAGGAAGGGGGTTAGACTCAGTGACTTCCTGAGGTCTCTTCTAATCCTATGTTTCTATGATTCTATAGGTGGTCATGGCCATCAACACCATCCTACTGCACAGTGTCATCACCCTGAACAATATGGACCCCATCATCACTGGCTCTGTTGCCATGAGCTTCCCCAACTGCAGAAAACCATAAATGGCACTCATATCCCAATCATGGCCCCCAACAACTATGCCTCAGACTTCAACAACAAAAAGTGGTACTGCTTGATGGTGCTGTAGGCCCTCATGGACCGAAAGACCACTTTGTGGACATTAACATAGGGTAGTTGGCAGTGTTCCCTCAAAGTGGCATGGCAGCACAGTTTACAGTGATTAATCAGCCCCACCCAGTCAGTCAGCTCCATGCTGGGAGCCCTGAGCCTCTGACTGGGCGGAGCTGATTAATCACCTGTGAAGCTGTGCTACCACATAACTTAGAGGGAACACTGGTGATTGGGGAAGGCGCACAATGCCCATATATTCTGGATCTCAAGCTTGTTCAGGAGGATTCACTTTCTTCCCTGACCGCACCATCAGGCTCGGGGACATGGACATGCCCATGTGCATCCTGGGTGATGGAGCCTACACTTTGCTCCCCTGGATGATGAAGCCCTACATTGGCAGCCCAGACTCCACCAAGGAGCATTTCAATGTCAGATTCAGCAGGAGCCACCTGATGGTCAAGTGTGCCTTTGGCTGCCTAAAGGGGAGATTAAGGAATCTCCTCACCCACCTAGACCTCGGTGATTGAAACATCCTCTTTGTGTTGGTGGTCTGCTGAGTGTTCAACAACATATGAGAGAACAAGGGGTATGTGGTGTTGTAGCTGGAGTTTTGCCAAACAGTCTTAAAGGATGTTACAATATCTCCACTCACTGGAATGGCAATTTTCTTAGATGACAAGGTCCATAAAATATGTAGCAGTTTGTGATGGGACTTTTGAACCTCCTTTAAGGGAATCTGAGGCATATCAGTAATTCACTTCACCGCTACCTGAAACTATCTGAAGTCATCTACCATAAAAGGTGTTGGAGGAATGACAGAAAAATTTGTAAGAGGTAGCACCTGCTTATCTGCCCTCATTTCTTGCACCTCAAGTCTCTCTTTCTCTGGCATAGGTAGTTGTAGAGGAGGTTGAGGAAAATGGACTCTCTCTGTTCCCTCTGGTGGTATGAAGACCTCTTAGTAAGTTACCTGCAATAGAATGCCCATGGAGCCCAGCAAGGCCACTGGAGCTGAAGGACAGGGGCATACTTGGAGGCATCCACCTATGTTCTGCTATATGGCTGATAGTCTGAGATTTCTTCTTGTAAAACATGAGTGTAGGAGAGAGAACTATAAGCCTAGAACAGACAGAGGAACATGGCACTACAACCTGAGAAGCTGAAGAATCCTCTTCCACATAAGCCAGGGGAAACCTTTTCCATTTGCAAAGTACATGAGGATGACTAAGAGGAGTCTGATGCTGACAAACTCCCAACATTTGCTAATTGGGGAGGCTCTGGCTCCAAAGAGACTGTCAGATCCTTAGAATACTTGAACTCTTGGAGGTATCTATAGTATCAAAAACTGGGACAGGAAAGGCCCTTGGAGAATGGTCCTGACAGAAACCAATCATGTGACCTGGGAATGAGTTGGCTCTGATTCCCTTGGTACTATAGGAGGTCGAGTGGTCTTCAGCACTACTGACTTTTGTAATATCAGTACTGTGGGTTGTTCAGGGACAGGCTTATAACTCTTTTCAACCATATCTCTGCCAGCCTGAGTCTGGATCTTTTCTTCTTTGCCTTTCTAGTACTGGCATCACTGCCAAACTCTTCTAGGACCCATAGGTTTCCAAGGCCACAGCTAATACTGCCTTCCTTCCTAACAGTCTACAGTGACCAAGATCTAAATGTGGCTAGGCACTATTGCTAATGGGAGGTATATGTACAGGGGGAGGGGAAGGGTTTTCTGCCCCTGAATCCAAAGCTGATTTAAACCTTGCTCCATCACTAAGACCATGTCTATACTATGCAGAAGATTGACGTTGCCACAGTTGATCTTCTGGGGTTTGATTTAGTGGGTCTAGTGAAGACCTGCTAAATTAAAGTCAGAGGGCGCCTCTGTCAGTGCTGGGACTCCTGCTCCTCACAAAGGGTAAGGGAAGCTGATGGGAGTGTTTGATTCCGTTGGCCTCCCACTGTGTGGATGGTATGGAAACTCAATTTAAAATATGTCAACTCCAGCTACATAGTCAATGTAGCTGGAGTTGAGTATCATATTCGACCTTCCACTGTAGTTTAGACCCGGCCTAAGAGTTTAAACTTGAACTTCCTGTATTTCTGGGATCTACCCTTGAAAGATGTACAGACTTGCACTTGCTGTGGATCTGAGTATTCCCCAAAGAGAAATGATACTGGAAATGTCCACCACTGATTCAAACAGCCCCATGACAGGAGAGGCACCTCTTGAATCCCAGGAAGCCTGGCATTCCCAGTCAAAATAATGAAAAAAACAACCCCAAGAAGTAGAAGTAAATATAAGAACAGGGACACATTTTAGACGGTCTCAGGCTGAAGTTGGTTTGCCTACATAGTCCCACATACCTAGACGAAGGGCATGAGGACGTATGGGATGCATGCATAGGATGAACAGCCACCACAACCAAAAAAATCTCATATTAAAGACGATGACTGAAGGTGCACCTGAAGTGGAGTATTAACAGGGATCATGCTCAAAGAACAACACATAGTTCTAATTATTTTAAACAAAATGCTTAGTGTGATGACAGATAATTTTATCTAAAAATTGTATATTCAATTTAAAAGCCAATACATGATAAGTAGAACAATATAACACAATGGAGAAGTACTGACTATGATAGCTTGTCAAAGGACAGTAGTGGAGGATTTATTTTTAAAAACAGAGAAACCTAACAGCTGGAGGAAGGATTGCCATGTTTAAAATAGAAGAGATTTATTTCAAATAAAAAATGTCATTTTAACAAAAACAGTTTAATCAGGGCTTAAAGGCATATTTTAAGGATAAACAGGGTTGCAAATCATGATACACAAAAAAGGTACAAAATTTAGAAATAAAAAGGGCTCATTTATTTCTTGTACTGAATTACTAAAAGATGGTGATAACTTTGACTTGGTTTTAAGGTTTAATAACAAGATAAAAAATAAACCACCAATGTTAGAGGGACAGAAGAGTGTATGATGAACTGAAATAGGTGAAGCAGTTATCGAAGCTATATCATCAAAATCTTTTTAAAGAATGAAGAGATTTACAGTAGACAACAGGTCATAACTATACTCTAAATAAAATGTTAGTGAAATTTGCTAAGCTGTTGCAGAACTTGAGTAATTGGACTTCCTGAGGGAATCTCCTTAAGGGCTGGAATTCACTTTTCCAACCTTCAAGGTTACAGGGCTGTCACTCAGATCCTCTTTGGCTAATGGCAAGAATCCACGTGACAGAAAAGTAGCTAGTGCTGCTTCACATTCCCTCTGCAGTGATTTTGAGTCAGTTCCATGTTGTAGACCCATGTTGTTCCCTCTAATTTTTCCCATTCATATGCCAAATGAATCTTATGTGCACCAATATGGAGGTGATATTAGATTTACCAGAAACTATAAACTCTTCAGTTTCTGAATGTGTGTTAGATGGTCTTGCTTTCAGACCCCATATGTATGGAAACTGCATTAAAGCACAAATATAAATGAATTAAAAATGAATATAGGATAAAATATACAGTTGTATTAGGACTAATTGGCCTCTTTACCTTTCGGTTTCCCAACTCTTGTCAATCCCTTACAGTCTGTCTTTAATCATACTTTTTCTGCTCAGGTTGCTTTCAGCAAAAGGCAAGAGTAATTTTCTTTTCTGAATTTGGATGCCTTGAGTGTTGTCACTCTCTCCTTTTCCTTGTTTTTTTCCAAACAACAGTTATTGGTTTTGTTTTGGTATTTCTCTTACCTGCCCACATTTTCATCAGCACCTTTTTTGAGCTCTTATGAGACTGTACAAACACAAAATTGAAAAGCAAGTATACTGTGCTCTGTGCCTTCTTTTGTAACGAGCTTTGAGATCTACTAGTTGAAAAGCAATATGTAAGAGCTAGGTAAGTGGCTGCCAACTTTACCAGCCACTATACCGTACTTCCACAAATAAAAGGCTGAAATACTTCAATCATCAGGTTTTACAGTGTGAACTTGTGCTTTTAAGTACTCTTGAAAATCTCAGCCTTCAATGGGTAAAAGGCTGAAGAGCTTAATTAAGGACTCCAATTTTTTTATACAGGCTAAAGTTTTCAAATTTTTTATTGTAAGTTACTGTAAGTTCAAATAGCTTTAATTGTTAAAACAAAACTGTTTCACTGCTGAAGTGGATTCATGCCACTACATGACAAGTTTGTAATAAAAATCCACTGAATCCCTGATGCTGCAAATGCTTATTTAACTTTAAACAATGGTATTGTTTCTGTATCTGCTTAACTGTTTGCAGATTTAGGGCTTTAATTTTCAATATTTTGATTTTTGCACACTGCAGTTTTATAAAATTATGATACCCAATGGGTAGGATTGAGTGGGCTGTGGGCTCTGGGGCGAGGCCAGGGATAATGATGAGTTTGGGGTGCAGGCATGCTACCCCAGGACTGGGGCCAGAGGACTCCCCTTAGCCCTGTTCCGACTGGCAGTGTTCTCTCTCTCCACTGGCAGCATGGAACTTCAGGAAAGGGGACTCCTCTCTCCTTGCTGGCAGCATGGAGCTCCAGGGCAAAGGCCTCAGACTCTCCCCTCCTGCAGCACAGAGGTCTGGGAGAGGGACCCTTCTCTCCCCACCAGTAGGATTACCATATTTGAACTTACAAAAATAAAGGACACTCCTGAGAGGGAGTGTATCTGTATCAGTCTACCAACTCACGTATCTTTTTTGAAAGTTCAAATATGGTAATCCTACCACCAGCAGCACCTGCCCTGAATGTTCCCAACTTACTCTCCCCCTCCCCCTAGTTTCTGCCCACTCCCTATCTCTCTTCCCTCTAGGCCCCTGCTGCAAAACCTGTATACTGCTGCATGGCTCTTTATAGCTTGCTGTGCAGCCATGCAGCCACAGAGCTTAGAGGGAACTTAGAACCCAACCCCAGTCCAGCCTCCATTGCAGGCAAAGAGGGAGTACCACCCAGTTCTGTATCTGACTGTAGCTGCCAGTCCAGCATCCAGGGATTCAGTTCCTGCCCCTCCAGCTATGGCCTTAGCCTTGGCCCCCTCACCCCTGTCCATGCCACCCCTCCCAAACCTGTGGTCCTGTTCCTGGCCCCGGTTCTGGGAGAGAGGAGGTTTGGGGAGAGGGAGTGGAGAATGCAAGGTAAAATGTTTGTGGATCACTGCTCTACACAGTGCCAACAACCCCACCCCTTGATTTTCACCTAACCTAAGTAAAATCTGCTTTAGGTTTCAACACCTAAATTGTGGTTCCTAAGGGGAGAGTCATAGAATCATAGAATACTAGGACTGGAAGGGACCTCGAGAGGTCATCGAGTACAGTCCCCTGCCCTCATGGCAGGACAAAATACTGTCTAGACCATTCTTGATAGACATTTATCTAACCTACTCTTAAATATCTCCAGAGATGGAGATTC
>JANRFK010001158.1:16151402-16172351 GCA_030068395.1 Apalone spinifera
GTCTTTATTAAACTTCATCCTGTTTACCTCAGACCATTTGTCCAATTTGTCCAAGTCATTTTGAATTATGACCCTAACCTTCAGAGCAGTTGTAACCCCTCCCAGCTTGGTATCATCTGCAAACTTAATAAGCATGCTGTGTGTGTCACTGTAACCTTCCACTGGGTCCAGAAACTGAACTTAGGGCATGTCTACGCTACAGTGTTACTTCAAAATAGTTAATTTGAAATAAGTTATTTAGAAATAACGCATCTACACACAATATGCATTTAGAAACAGTGTTTTGCTATTTCGAAACAGCGCATCCACACTGAGTGGACACTGAATCGCATTTAAGGCCAGCCGGAACCAGGTTCAGCAGGGCATCAGGTCAGGAGTTACTGTGTGGGGCTGCTGCCTGAGCTATCTGAAGCCTGTGCTTAAAGGGACTCCCCCGGACAGCCAGTTCTCAGCTTTCCCTGTTTGCTTGCCTACCTCGATGAGGGACAGCAAAGCATTTTGTCTCTGCGTGCTCTGGTTGCCCTCACTCGGGACACCATAGCACTCTGCTACATGGAGCCGGAACTGACCGTCGGCACTCTGGTGCTCCTCGTGGACGCGTTGCTGTGAGCCTGGCTGCACTTACTGCAGGCTTCCATCCAGGAGGTCCACCAGGGGGCTGTCCATATCCAGGAGGACCTACAGGAAAGCTTTCACCCTGAGGAGCACTAAGAGCCTCCCTCGTCTGTCCCACTAGGGGCTTGTGCCTCATTCCTCCCTCACGTCCTTCCACTTACCCCTCCCTAGCCCCCCCTTTCTTCTGTGAAATAAAATACGTGTATTTTCATGAACACAAGCTCTCTTTATTTAACAAAACTGAGGGAGGACGAAATGAAACTTTGGTGAGACTGGGGAAAGGAGGCAGGAAAGGGAAGAAAAGAGCATGGGAGAGCGGAGGGGGAAACATGGGAGGAGGGAAGCAAGGGCAAGAAGGGGGAGGGAAAGCTCAGGGCTCAGGGTTGGGGGTCTTGCTGGACCAACTTGATTTTCATGCAAACCTGCTTCTGGGTGCGCATGTGGCCTTTGGTGGCTAGGCTGGCATTTATCCTGCTATAGACGGCTGCGTTCTTCCATCTAGGGCGGAGATCATGGATGTTGGGGTATCCCCCCAAATGTGAATAAGGTCCATGATCTCCACCTTGGACCAGGAAGGCGCCCGCCTTCTCCAGCCCCTGGCAGGCTCCTGGGAGCTGGCAGACTGCTCATGGGGAGTGGTGGAGGGCTGGCTGCCAGTGGCTTGCTGGCTCATGTTTTGGGGCCACTGGGTCAGGGGCAGTGACTGCTGGCTCTGGGCTAGCAGGTTTGGAGCTGGCACAGGCACTGTGGCCAGAGTCAGCCCTTTTATGGTATCTGGGGAGCAGGGGAGGGAGAGGAGTGTTCTTGGTTAAGACTGGAGTGGCCACCAGGGTAACCTGGGAAGGCTGGAGGCCCCCTATTTCGATATAAGTGTCTACACAGCACTTATTTCGAAATAGCTATTTCGAATTTGACGTTATTCCTAGCGGAATGAGGTTTACCAAATTCAAAATAAGTGCTCCGCTATTTCGAATTAATTTTGAAATAGTGGTTTGGCTGTGTAGATGCTAGTAAAGTTATTTCGAAATAACGGCTGTTATTTCGAAATAATTTTGCTGTATAGACATACCCATATGAAGAAGAAAAAAGGGCAGGACTAAGGAAATACATATTTCTCACCAACTGACTTCTTTAGTTCTGGTGATCCCTTTCAGTGATTCTCGGGTAGTTTTTCCAGTGTTACAGTGCCTCAGCTGAGTCACAATGAAACTTTCATTACTGCATCAACCAATCAGACAACCTTTACTGAGAGGATGGGGAAGAAACATAAGGTTTTCCAAAATGTGGGCTGTTTTCCACACTGTTCCAGATTTGTAAAGAGACATACACGGTATGATGGTTGAGAAGCAACATTTTTAAGTCTCTCTGACACAAAAAATGACTCAAGGTTATGAAAAGTCAGTTGGTTGAAAATGACAAAATTGATTCTCACTATAAAAATATATTTAAAGCTATGAAACAAACTAGCAAAGCAGGAAATTCAGTGAAGATTTACACTGTACAACTTATTCCATTGTAAATGACACCTGACAACACAGGACTCTTAGGATTTAAAATAGATCGAATGGGGAAAGTTAAGAAAAGGTGTTTACTCTCAACACCTGAACACTCTGCTTTTTTTGTCAATTTACATCACTGTCATGTACATTACATTTTAAAAAATGAATTACCTTTAAAATATTTTGGAGAAAGTTAATGCTGTGTTTTATTTACAGTCACTGAAATATTTATTTCCTAAGTTTAGTTATCTCCTGGCAAATACAAGATCTAAGCTAGCATACTCCTCAAAAGAACATAAAGCAGACTATTGTCATCCCATTTGTGTAGGTTTGACAACCTTCTGAGTCAGGCTTCAAGCTAACTAGGCACAGGTTCAAGGCCACTGATTCCTCTTCACAGGATTCCACTTCACAGGAAGGATGACAAGATTTCCCACTTGCTTATACGTTTTGCTTAGGACAGGCAGTGCTTAGACATTGTGGAACATGTTTTCAGCACACACCTATAGTTCTTCATATATTGCTTGTAAATACATCATGCATTAATATTAACGACCAACTTGTTTCTAGTTTGCATATGACATCCTACACAACACCTTTTGGATATAGATGGAGATAACAATGAGTTTGGGCAATGAGTGTGGCAGGACTGATGACAGTTATGATATAGTGAGCCCTCTGTCATTTGGCGTTGAGGGATTCCCTGGCTCACAATTATATATTATATAATATTATATAGTATATAATATTATATAATATGAGCCAAAATCATGAAGTTTTCACATAGGGGAAACTTACTTTGACAGTAATTAGAGATTTTATTTGAGTAGTGACTGTGGGATTTTGCCACATATAGTTATAATTACATAGCATGTTCATTCACTATGCATAGTTCTATTATTTATTGCACTTACGTTAGTGCAATTTACATGTTGACCACTAAAATATTTTTTACTAGCAGAAATACCCGGCATCGCCCGGGAAAATATAGTAAAAGGTGTGATGAATGAACTAAATCAATTACATTAAAACATAGCATATTTTATTGGAAATACTTTTCTCTTATATATTACTTTAAGCAATTAACATAGCTAGTGATGTGCTTACAAAATGACAAATCCCTTAGGGTCTCTTTCCTCAAGCCTCAAAAATCAGGAAGGCCCATCTTGCCTTTAAGACTCTATGCAAATCAATGCCTGCAGCCTCCTTGCCAGAAACCCTGAGAAATGGAGAAGATGTCTCCTGGGCTCTGCAGCAGCAGCAAATTACTGCTCCCCAAGTACCCACTTCCCAACTGCCTTCAGTACATGCTCCATGTGGCAACCCGAATGGACTTCCTAGCGGCAGCTGGACCGGTTGCATTGATTAGACAAAGCAAAACACCTTTAGACCAGGTGCAATTAGTGATAGCTAGATGATCAGAACATTCAGCACCTGACCGTACCTGTTCTAATGAGCCTAGGCTGTTCTGAGTGTACCATGTCCTCCTCAGGCTCCACAGTGCTCAAAACCTTGTCCTCCTACCCACCTCCTCTTTGTACTGTGAGCTGAATCCTGCAAAGTGCATAATGCCCGTGGCACTTGCTGATAATGCATACAGCCCTGCCAGGAGAACGCACGCAGTCCAAAGGACGGCAAGTGGTGGGATGGCTCATTTGGGTGTGGGGAGAGGGAAACAACTTTAATTTCCAGAAGGGGTTCAGCCGGAGGCCGGCTGCGTGAAGATGTTGAGAGGCTGTGAGAGCTGGAGGCTTCTCCCAGCCACAATTAGCAAGGCTAGACCTCAGCCAGCATCAGCCACATTTAGGTCTGTCCTAGAGCCCTGCTGGTGCCCTAATATAGGGGAGGTTGCTGATTCTCTGCCCCACTGCAGCCTCTCCCCCATGGGCTTTCCCTTGATGGTGCTGCAGGTGCCCACATGCTTTATCCTCTAGGATCTCATAGTTGCTGTTTATGTGACACACTTAACAGAAGAGTCCAGCAAATGCCTATGATCAGGTGCTGCTAAAAGCTAATTATCAGTGGGCCCAATTGGGGCTCTGGGGGAACCGATTTCGAGATATAACCAATCCAGTGATTTAAGGTAGGAAATCAGGAGTATCCATGCAAAATGTTGTGTTTCTAGCTCTTACCGTTTCAGAGATCTTTCTGAATGATCAGTGGGCCCAATTGGGGCTCTGGGAGAACCTATTTTGAGCTATAACCAATCTAGTTATTTAAGTAGTATCAGTAGTATCTGTGCAAAATTTAGTGTTTCTAGCTCTTACCGTTTCGGAGATCTTTTGGGATTATCAATGAGCACAATTGGGGCTCTGGAGGAACCGGGGGAACCGATTTCAAGATATAAACAATCCAGTTATTTAAGTTAGGAAATCAGTAGTATTCGTGCAAAATTTGGTGTTTCTAGCTCTTACCATTCCGGAGATCTTTCGGGACAAACAAAGAAACAAACTTTCAGAAATATTTATAAGATTCTTTCAGCTCTCTTTTTCCTGAAGGATCTCTCAGAGTTCAAAAATTAACTTTTTTTTAAAAAAACCTTTCTTTTGCTATGTTGAAAGTGGATCGTAAACCTGTTTTTGGGTGCTTAGCCAGTTTTTAATCCATGACAGTGCTCCACCTCTCACCTCATGGTCTACCATGACTACCTAGTTTCCTGAACAACCGCTGTGAGGATTATTCTCAAAGGCTTCCGGAAAGTCCAAATAAATGATACCCATAGTTTCTCCTTTTATCCACTACTTGCATCTACAGTCCCGTTGTAACAGTAGATGTACACTCAAGTTGACCTGGTTTGGAATTACGACTTCAGTTGCAAGAGCTGTGTTCCGATTCTATGCTAGGCAGTGCTTGCATAGCAAGGTAACATTTCAATGAATGCCAAGAATTATATAGGTATGGTATCAATTTATTTAATTCTTCCCAGATACTTGTAGAGACAAATTGGCTCTGGGAATGTGAAAGGGGTGTTGATCAGAGTACACCCTGACATTTTGTGGGTCTCCAACTCAGCTCATGGCAATTTACATTTGTGCATATGCGAACATTGGCACCGGTATACATAAACCACCCTTCTGGAGGCTTTGTCCCTGGCTTTTCTTAATGGTCATTGCCAGGGCTCGACAAATCACTGTTTCTACTCGCCCGTGGGATTTCATTTAATACTTTCTAAAAATTTTAATACACTGGGTGGGGCATGATTTTCATTTACTGAAGTAGTGTTAATTTTCCCCCTTTTGCATGGCATTATGTTAGTTTCGGTGTTGTCTATCTTTAATTAAACAACGAGAAATCCTGTGGCACTTTATAGACTAACAGATTAATTGGAGCATAAGATTTGATGGGCAAAGACCCACTTCATCAGATTTGTGGGTCTTTGCCCACGAAAGCTTATGCTCCAATTAATCTGTAAATTGCCACAGGGCTTCTCATTGTTTATGCAGATTCAGACTAACACAGCTACCCCTCTGATATCTATCTTTAATTATAATTTCGACCAGTTTACTTGATATAAACATAAGCATTACATCTAGAAATACTATACAAAGTCTTGGAATTAACATATCAAATCTTTTATGCGTTACTAAATGTATTAAATTACTGATATTAATAAACTTTTTCAATAATATTGTTTTAATGTTTTATAATAAGATTTGAATTGCAGTAGCACATTACTAATATGCTGGATGCTATATGTACAAGAGTAAAGAATTTATAATCTAAATATGTAGGACTAAGTGTGGTGGCTCATTTGTCTTTTCTGCGGACTGGACATGATCCCTGAATGACTTAATAAATGCCACGTTACCAACACATTTTTCTTTTTTGTGGTGAGGAGGCAATGTTTTACACACATGTACACAACAACTTAAAATAGGTCAGGTATGGGATTTAGAGAAAAGGCAGGAGGAGATTGGTTAATAAAAAACATCAAAGATAGAAACTCCAAACCCTGCAGATTAGGTCAGATGGAAAGAGGAATAGAGGAAAGTGAGACTAAAATATCGTGAAATCTAATGATTCAAAATGAAGTAGATGGTTACCCACAGAAAATAAAATTGGATTTAAAAATCATAATGTTTTTAATTGCCGTTCTTCATATTTTGCCTCCTGGTTTCTGAGCATTTAATCTGAGGATTACATTTCCAAACTTTTCTCTGCAAATAGAACCAGATACATTTTTTTAAATGGAAGCTCAGATTCTTTTGTAAATCACCTGACTCTGTACTGGTTTTTTAAGAAAAATACAAAATATCTCACAACTTGTGATAAAATTGCATGCATATTGAGCATGGAAAGATGCATGGAGGTCAAGAAGATTGTAATTGTTCAAGAAGGGTTTATTACAAAGTAAGACAGGCTGGAGTAAGCACCAACCAGTAGACAGTTTAAAATCATCTAAGAATAGGGAGTTTGATGACTTCATCAGTGTCCAGAGGCTTGGATGCATGAGAGGGTGATAAAGGGAGAGTTACCAGGACAGCGCTTTGTTACCCCTCACCCAATGCATGCCTTAGAAAATTCTATCTGAGAATTTAATCATCATCCCAGCACTACATGGTTGAGGAAAAGTGATGGGTGCTTCTTTAAGTGCTCAGAAAAAATACTGGTACAGAAATATAATTTTTCAATGGTTTAATTAGCCATTTTGGAAGTTTAGCAGGACCTCTCAACAACTGCACTGACAAGTAGCCTGAATAAAAAAAACACACAAAACTTTCATGAGACAGATCAACAACTGGCAAGGCCACCTGGGGTATGTCTACACTACCCCCCTAGTTCGAACTGGGGAGGCTAATGAGGGCGACCGAAAATGCAAATGAAGCGCAGGATTTAAATATCCCGTGCTTCATTAGCATGTTCCCAGGCGGTAGCCATTTTGGAAATTGACTAGCCCGGAATAACTGCTCGCATCTACATGCGGCAGTGAAACGGGAGTTCAAAGTAAAGCCCTAACTCAAATAAGCCGTAATTCCTCCTGGAATGTGGTTTACCAGCTAATTCGAATTAAGGGCTTTACTTCGAACTCCCATTTCACTGCCGCATGTAGATGTGGGCAGTTATTCCGGGCTTGTCAATTTCCAAAATGGCGACCGCCCGGGAACATGCTAATGAAGCGCAGGATATTTAAATCCTGCACTTCATTTGCAATTTCGGTCACCCTCATTAGCCTTCCCAGTTCAAACTAGGGGGTTAGTGTAGACATACCCCTGTAGTATGGGAGCCAATCAGGCCACGTTTTCTTCTAGTCCTGGTCTTCACTAGGGAGTTATTTTGAAATAACCCCCATTATTTCAAAATAGTAAGTGGAGCACCCACACTACCAAGCCCGTTATTTCAAAATAATGAGCTAGTTATTTCAAAATCTGTATTCCTACTTTCTTCTAGTAATAACTCTTATTTCAAAATAGCTATTTTGAAATAATGTTAGTGTGGACACTTCGCTGCTGCTATTTTGAAATAACTACTCCCCAGAGTAATTCAAAGTAATTATTCCCCAATGCTTCCAGGGGCTATAAGTTGAGGTACCACATCCACAATAACAGAGCCTGCCTCGAACTGAGACATGCTATTTCAATTTTTGTTATTTCAGGAGTTATTATTTTGAATTTAGTTATTTTGAAATAACTTCCTAGTGTAAGCATGCCCTTACAGAGCAACAAGGAAATACAAAAAAGTTCTCCACAGATAGAGTAATAATTCTTTTCAATTACTGTTACAGCATACTAGCAGATCAGTACTGGGGAGCTTGCCCTACCATTGCCAAAGATGCATTTGTGATTAAGTAGAAGATATAATCCAGAGCTCTCAGTCTGGTATCTTTCAAAAGATGATTTTTTTTAAACTTTAAAATACACTGCAGTGTTGTATCTGCTCACCCTAAATGCACATCTTTTATGGAAAAAGAGACAATTAGGGTGGAAGAAAAACAGTTTTATGATCAAGCTTGAGAAGATCAGGGGATGGTTTCTCCATGCTGAATTTGTGCAATTCAGAGAGGAACAAAGAGCTTTTCTTTTTGTATGTGTTTGAATTCACTATATGCATTTTTATTTAGCAGACTGAATTAGGGATATAGTAATTTAGTCCAGGAGTGGACAGTAATTTTTGGTAGTGGGGGCACTCCAAGATTTTGTAAAGTGGTCAAGGGCCACACTTTTCTGTGGAGGGGTACAGGGTCTAGGTTGGAGGTTGGGTGCAGAAGGGCGCACAGGGTAAGGGACTGGGGTGCAGGAGACAGTGTGGGGTTGGAGAAGAAGTTTGGGTGAAGGAGGGGGTTGTGACCTGGGTCAGGGGATTGGGGTGTAGGGTCAGGGAGGGAGTGTGGGTGCAGGAGAGGATTCTGGCCTGGAGGAGGGGTATAGGAGGGGATACAGGGTCTGGGAGGGAGTTGTCACTCTGGGGTGGGGGTGCAGATGGTTTGGATGGCGATCTGGGGGAGGGAGTTGGGATGCCAGAGGCTGGGAGAAGTTTACCTAAGTGTATCCTGCCCAGCAAGCTGGGCTCCCTGCCTGTTGCAGCCCTAGCCACTTGAAAATACAGGCTGGTCTCTCAACTTGGGAAAAGGAGAGAGGCTTGCTGCCCCAGTCTCTCAGGCCAATCTCTCGGCTCCGACTGGCTGGCTGTTTCTGGCCAATAGGGGCTGAGGATTGGACTGGGGAGACTGCATGAAGCCTCCCCCACCCTGCAGAGCAGAGTGCCGCAGGGACTGGGTTTTAAACCGCAGCAGCTGTGTTTCTAAGGGTCCTAGCAGGTGGTTGGTGGGTCAGATCCTGTGGCTTGGTGCCCGGATCCAGCCCCCGGGCCATATTTTGCCCAGCCCTAGTATAGTCAGTTAACTAATAAGCATCCTGCCCCCTTTCCTTTCCAGTACATTTTTTAGCATGCTGGCCAGCAGCCTGGCTGAGTACTGGCTTGCGACAGGTCCGGGACCCACCCTTGCTATGGCTCTGCATTTAAAGTATATTAGGAGCCGGGTGGGCAGGCAGCCCGTCTCAGTTCCAGCTCACGCAGGGTCTAGGAGCTCAGACCGCCCCCCAGATGGAGGCTGTTGCCACCCTGCGCTACTGCCTCTTTATCAGAGGCAGCAGAACAGGGTGACAGGCAGCTGGTCCATGAGGGGGAATGGTTTTTAAACTGGCTTTCCTCACGGACCAGCTCCCACCTGGCACCCTGCGCTGCTGTCTCTGACAGAGGCAGCAGTGTGGTGTGACAGGAGGCTACTCAGGAAAAAGGCCAGATTGCACTGGCTGATAGTCCCACTCCCGGGGACCACAGAATAGTCAACTAACCAATAAGAATTCATGAGGTTACTCGACTACTCAATTAACTGATATTTAACAACCCTAGATTGAATAAAAATATTAATCTAACAAGATCTTAGAAGTCTAATT
This sequence comes from Apalone spinifera, assembly GCA_030068395.1. Lineage (NCBI taxonomy): Eukaryota > Metazoa > Chordata > Testudines > Trionychidae > Apalone > Apalone spinifera. Next base: position 16,160,911 of record JANRFK010001158.1, read on the forward strand.
CATGGCATTTTCAAATCTGCTATTACAAGAATAAATGAGGTTTCACAGTATATGAATACAGTTATAGAATTTAGTAGCAGTTTTTAATTGGGCACTGCCCATTAAATATACAGCATTAAGGTTTCAGAAAACCTGAGTTATGGGAGTATACAGAATAAAAATACAGTCACCTTGAAATTTACTGACTTGGCAATGAGGTTAATAGATTCAAATGACATTACTGTATAGGGATAAGCTTTTCTCAGGTTGCTAACATCACACACACACTACTTACAAAATTTGAGCCTTAGAAAACAAAAAATACAGAGAACAAAATCAATTGGTCCCCAAATGCCATTATCATGACATTAGACACAGTGGGCTAACCTAAGCTTTCAGGTACAGTAGTGTCACTGAGTGAAATGATTCCAAGTTTACACCTGAGTGCAGAATGTGGCCAGTGGAACCGATCCTGCTCCAAAGGCAGTGGGATTTTCATTGTTTTATTGGGACCAGAATCAGAAGCATCAAATATATACTTTGAGATTGGATGATTTTTTTTTCCCAACTGACTTTTTCCAACTGACTTTTTCCATTTGACAATGCAGTCAAGATGCATCCATGAAGGGAGATTGTGATGCTTTGTTGTGGGCACATTTGTTTCAATTAAATTTTACTTCCATAACAGTCATCCATGTCCCTTGTATGAATCTTTTCATTAAGGGGGAAGAGGGAGACACTTCTGTAGCCTGGATGATTTTACAGGGTTGTGTACCATAGGATTTATAGCCAAGACTTGTGACCTTCACAACATCTACACGCTTGTTTGATAGGGAAAGCGGTATTTTTTTTTCTTCAAGAACAGGAAAGTCCTTATGGATGAGTTTACACCTAAGCTGACAACTAAAGTGCTGAATGTTGTATTGAAACGGCAGAGAGAAAGTATTAAGTAAAAACAAAAATAGAAACTGTTTCAGGTACACTGCCAAGCTAATGGATGCTCCAGTGCCATAAAAACACCCAGAGCTTTAATATACAGGAATCCATGCATAGTTGGATCTAAGCCAGCCATTTCCTTGCCTGCCCCTACTATATGAGCAGATACCAACTTAGTATCATCTCTCTAATTGCTTAATTTTTTTAAATCATCTTGCTATTATTCAGCATCCCCCTCCAAACACAGAGGTCAAGAGATCTCAATAGGGACAAAAGAAACAGTTTTCTTACTTCTTCAGCTTCAGATAGGGACCCCAATTCTGCAACCATTTCTCAGGCTGAGCATTATAACAAGGGGAACTATTTGTGTGAGTAAGCTATATGCAAACTAAAGGCTAAAAATTGTGCACAATATCCTAAATATATATTGAGAGCGCTATCTACAATTCAGTGTCTATAATTTTGTAGCCAATAGTTATTATCCAGTAGAAACAAATTGAATTTTTATGGTAAATATTTCATTTTGTTTGTCAAAATTTGGTAGACCACAGAATCTGGCATACCTCTCAACTACCATTTATTCAAAGTTAAAGAGTTTGTTCTGTTACAACTTAATTCTGGCACTTATAGTTGGCTTTATTTGCTTCCCTGCCAACCTCTCATACCATGTCAGCATGATTTCAATATGACATCAACCACAACACATTTCAATTAGCAGACCTGCAAACTAGTTGTTACAGTAATAACAATGAATAAGGGTCCCTATACCACTCCCTTACCTTGATATTTAAGTGCCATCAACAGCTGTAGAATGTCATAACAAAGAGTACCATAACAAAAACTCACAGAAGTAATCTGCACTGAATTTAAAACAATGTGGGACTGAATTCTGAACATGTTCATATTAAAAAAACAGAGCTAAAGAAAAAATTATAATGCATGGAAGTTACATATATGGTTGATTAAAAAAGGTATTGATAATTCTAGCATATTTTTAGTCTATAAGCTAAAAAATTGCTATTTCATTTCATGGGCCCATTTACTATCCATGAATAACTGTGGATGAGGCTGGCAGAATCTGGATCATTGTAACTTGCACAGAGAGAACCTATGGATATTTCTTAATCCTCACGAGATTCCTCCTTCATTCCTTACACGTGCAAACTGAAGGTTTCATCTTAAAAGTCTTCTGTGTAAGCAGAACTGCCAGCCACTTAAAATCAAATGGTATTTTCTGTGCATGTGCTTGTAGGACTGAAGGCCTGATATAAAAATCATTGCATGAAAAGTATTTAAATGCACGTTTCTTTTTACATAATCACCTTGCTGTGTATTTTTGTCATCCTAGGTAACAGCCAGGTGTAGATTATGGGTAAAATCCTGTGCACTTACAAGAAAAAAGTTGGAAACACAGTCATATTGTGATTCTGCTGCCTCTAAACACAAAACATCACATTATATTTTAATTTGAAAATAGGTTTTATTTTCTGCCATATGTAGCGGAGGAAATTAGATTTTTCTTTTTAATGTATGCTTATAGGCTGTAGGCCTATTTCCTATTAAAATAGTGGCTTTTGACTCATTTTGTTATCCTCTTCTCAAAATGGATTTAATGCTTATGAAATCTGCTTCTCATAAAAGAGGCAGAGTTCATTTCTGGCAGCAGTGGAGTTTATTATCTTTCCATCTTCACTTCACAATCTGTGGCCTTTTCTGCTGAAACTACCAACTAAGGTACCCATAAGTTCCAGCTTTGATATTATGGGCCATAATTATGCCTAATTATGAGCACCTAAATGCCATGCTCACTTATTAACCATTTAACAGAATAACTATGTGGAAGAAATATCCAGTTAATACACTGTCACCTATTCTTTATAAGAATAAAGTTACAAATATTGAGGATAACAAGATCTAAATACACCATAAAATATTGTGTTTAAAATTTCAGACAGCCCCCAATTTAGCACAGCAGTTAGCATCTTATCCATCCAGCAAAGCACATACCGATATGCACACTTCCAGTCAAATTAAAAAGGTCCATGGGAATTAAGCACATGCATACAATTCAGCACCTGTTTACATGTTCTATTTATTAAGGATGGACTGTTGAATTGGGTTAATAATGAAGATTTTTTTTATAATCTTTAAAAATTAGGGTCTTCACTGAGACTGCAGTCAGCATATATAAGACCTGGGCAAGACACAGAAATGTCTCATGAAGCATTTTTGCAGCAACATCACCCTTCTAGTGTAATTGCCCCCATAAATTCCCTTTTCTTGGCATTTTATTTTTCTTATTTTCACAAATAAAAACATTTTTATTTACTTAGTTATTTTCCATTAAAACTTGCTATTGCAATAATTTTTAAAATGCTTTTCTGGCTTCCTCACTCTCTTTCCCCCCTTCATTCCAATATACTTTCCTTCTACATTCCTCCGCCCTTTAATTTCTCTGCTTATTCAAGCCCTACTGCAACAGTCCATCTCCTTCCGCAAAGTACAAAAGCATGTTCTACGCATGACTAGATGCTGGTGGAATAGGGATATATAAACACGTGCTTAATGCTCTGCTGAGTTGAGGCTCTTTTCTTATCCCATTTTTAACTCTTTGGGTATGTCTACACTACAGAGTTTTGTTGGAAAAACGGTCATTTTTCCAACAAAACCTGAGTTATGTTCACATGGCAATCGCGCTCTTCCAAAAGTAAAACAAAAGAACAGAGGGGTTTTTCTGGCATTGGTAATCCTCTTCCTACGAGGAAGAAGCCTTTTTCCAAAAGAGCTCTTTTGGAAAAAGACATGTGTGGATGGGGAAGAGATGGAAAGAGGAAAAAGCACAGTGCCCTGATGGCCATTCTGCCCATAGTAATCACAGCTTACATGTGAGAGAGCGTCCATTCAGTGTGGACGCTATCTTTCAAAAAAGCAGATCACTTTTTAATGAGCTTGTGTGTGTGAACGCTCTCTTTCGGAAGAAGTTTTTTTCAGAAGATCTCTTCCAAAAAAAGGTTATTTTGAAAGAAGCCTGCAATCTAGACATAGCCTCTCTATCCCTACTTCCTTTGCACATAACAGACATGCTTACTATACACTTACTGAAAAGCTATGATGCTGATCGGTGTGGAAACATAACAGAACAAACAAGCAGAATAGAAAATAGAAAATAAACAATTTTCAGGGAAGAGGTACCACAGAAATTGCAAACATTCCCCTAAACTTTTCTGAATCCTAGTTCGAATATTAATGCATTCTTTATATTGTTTTTCTTTGTAACATTAAAGCATTATAATTATAGTAATTATATATGTATAGATTTTTCTTATAAAGAAAAAATCAATTTGTGTTTAATGAACATTAAACACACATCATTTAGGGACAACAAAACAACAATGTTCAAAATAATGCTAACCAACATATCAATATTTTAGCCAGATACAATAAGGCTGCATTTCGACAGGAAACTACTGGAGCTGGAGTGGGAGATGCTAATATAGCAATGAGTGAAAATAATCAGCTCGCAACATTTTCAAAAAAATCATTATTTTGTATCTACATCTTATGATTTTTCCACTTCAAAATAAAAAAAATAACGGGAAAAAAGCCCAATTTATGTAACGAATCTCCCTGTTCAAATGACAACAATTTCTTCCAAATTACACCACTTCAGTACAAAAAGCTGGATCTTCTACTATAAAAGAGGTGATCCTCACTCTGGATTAACTTCATAAATTCTTATGAAATTTTAGAAAATCTCCAGTCCTGAGCACCCAGTAATCATAGATTTTAATAATTCATTGTGGGTCCAGGCTATCTGCGTCTCCATGCTGGATCTGGTGGCTGCTTCCCGACCCTGGTGTGGCAAATTAATTAGATTCCTTTGCCTGCTGCTGTCCACAGGACCTTCCTTAAAACAGAATTTGTGATGCAGTTTTCAGAATAGACAGAGGTAAAAACTCATGCTCCCCAGAGGACAGTACTGATACAAGCTCAACATATTCACAAACGATCTTGAAAAATGGGGCAAACAGTGAGATGGCAAAATTTCAGATGATACAAAACTATTCAAGATAATTAAGCCCAAAGCACGCTGCAGAAAACTACAAAAGGATCTCTCAAAACTGAGAGAGACTGGGCAACAAAATAACAGATGAAAATCAGTGTTGATCAATGCAAAGTAATGCACATTGGCAGGGCTAGACGAACCATGGCAACATCTACTCACCAGCCCCACACCGCGCATGCACCAGACCAGCACTGTGTATGCGTGCAGCACTGGTGAATGGGGCGACCGGCTGAAATCTACTCGTCATGGGCGAGTAGATATAGCGATTTGTCGAGCCCTGAACATTGGGCACCATAATCCCAACTACATATGAAATGTTGGGGTTTAAATTACCTGTTACCACACAAAAAGATCTTGGAGTCATTGTGGATAGTTCTCTGAAAACATCCATTCAATGTGGAATGGCAGGCAAAAAAACAAAATAATGGGAATCATTAAAAAAGGGATAGATAATAAGACACAAAATATCATAGTGTCTACATAAATCCATATTATGCCCATATCTTGAATACTGCTTGAAGATGGGATTGCCCTATCTCACAAAAGATATATTGGAATTGGAAAAGATTCAGAAAATGGCAACAAAAATTATTAGGAGTGTGGAATGGCTGCCATATGAGGAGAGATTTAAAAAGAACAAGACCTTTCAGCTTTGAAAAAAGATGACAATTAGGGGAAATGATAGAGACCTATAAAATCATGACTGATGTGGAGAAATTAAATAAAGATGTTTAACTTACTCCTCATAACACAAGAATTAGATGCCACCAAATGAAATTAATATGCAGAAGGTTTAAAACAAACAAAAGGAGTATTTTTTCCCCACACAATGCACAGTCAACCTGTGGGACTCCTCACCAGGACATATTGTGAAGGCCAAGACTATAATAAAGTTCAAAAAAATAACTACATACTTTCATGGTCCATCAATGGCTATTAGCCAAAATGGGCAGGTGTGGTGTCACTAGCCTCTGTTTGCCAGAAGGTAGGAAAGGGCCATAGGGGAAAGATCATTTGATGATTACCCCTATTCTTTATTCCCTCTTGGGTAGCTGGCATTAGCCATAGTGGGTTAGATAGAGCTTTGGTATGGATTAGTATGGCTGTTCTTATGTGTTCTGGGTTCATAGAGCACCATGGGGAAACTCAATACAAGATTCCACAGTGCTGAGTGGACAAACGGGTAATATTCATGTAAGCTCAATAGTTTCACTGCTATCTGAAGAGGGGTTGGTGGAGGCAGAGGGGAGAATGATATAGCTAATAGACACAAAGGCCTCCCAAGCCATCCCTCCAGTCCAAGTTGCTTAGTATACAGATCCCTGTACTCACAGGATGGGTCTATATTTTGAAATCTGGAGTGTAATTCCCAACTAACAGGAGACCTATTCATGCAAACTCTGATCAGGGTAGTTCACTTAAATAGAAGGGCAGATCCAGCAGCATGAGAGGTGGGAGGGACTAGCCTCTTCATATATGTGCATAGAATGGGAACATACTCAGGGAGGCCAGCCCTCCCATAGCATAGCCATAGTAGCATGAGCCATTCTGAGTGGACTAGTTTAATCAGTTAGCACAGTCTCTAATAGTTGGAAATTACACACCCTGCTCAAATTGCACACAGGCTCATAAAAGAAGATGACTCCATGAGCGTTGGTTACCCTCAGAATTGGTATGGACCTTGGAATTTGCATGGGTTGAGTTTTGAGATCAGTTATCTAAGTTATGATTTATTTTGCATAAAATGAAGTGTACGGATGACCTTTCATCTTAAATAATCTTCTCCTACTAAAAATGGAGCATCTGAGATTACAGATTGCCTCTGTGAAATGCTGTTTGTCCACAAAACAGGAATGGAGGACTGAAAAGGGAGGGTAGGAGATGGTGCTATGATCCCACCAGCTTGTGGAGGGGGACTGGCATATTGGGGAGAATAAGATGAAGTCTATGAAGGTGTGTTGCTCCTCTCCAAGATGCTCCAGAAGAGGTAATTTCACACCATGTCTAATGCATATCTATGCCTAAATGGCACAATGGATCCTTCAAAAACAAACAACGAGGAGTTCTATGGCACCCTAAAGTTGAACAGATTTATTTGGGCATGAGCTTTTCTGGTTAAAACCCACTTCATCAGATGCATACTGATAAAGTGTTTTTTAACCATGAAAGTGTATACCAAATGAATCTGTTTGTCTTTAAAGTGCCACAGGACTCCTCATTGTTTTTGCAGATACAGACTAACATGGATACTCCTCTGAAACTTGTTACAATGGATTCTGTTCAGGAGATTTAAAGATGTGATTAGTTTTACTTGTGTACCTGCTCACATAAAGACCAAGGTTAACTAATTTAGCATGGATCTGAAAGTAAACTTTTCAGAGGAAGATCAAAAGTGGAATGTCAGAATTTTAAAGTTCAGTATTTCATGGCCTCCCAGACTAGAAGCAAGTGTACATTTCTGGTAGAAAGGTAGGAATCTTCCTCTTATAAAGAACCATTTCTAACCCTGATGAGTCAAAAGATTCCAGAACATAAATCTGTCACAAGGCCATGAATTAATGTTCTTTGTCTCATGCATTAAGCCTATGTATTTCTATGAGACTATTAAATGCTTAGGAGAAGTTTCGGAAAAGGTTTTGTTGGTTTTTAGGTAGGATATTGTACTCTCTCAGGGCTTTGAAAAAGCGAGATTAAATCCTGAGTGAAATGGATTAGTGTGCAAAGTGACTGTCAAGTGTACATGGTCAATTAACCGTATGTTTATAATGTATCACAAGATTTTGCAATTTGTCACACACTATGCATTTCAGCATGTGGGTATCACCAACAAATACATGGCATTACAATAAAATATTGAAATGTGACAAAACTAGTGTGTATGTGTATATTTGTGTGAAGTAAAAGCACTGTTTTTACTATGGTTTGTAGGTTCAGCCTTTTAGTTAATTATACACTGCTGTAATCCCAACTGGAAATGCTGTACGGTTAAATCTGCATTCTTTTTATAATACCAAGACATTCCTATGTGTCCTACCAATGATTTCCACTTAGTGATATGTAATCCTTAGATTATAAGAGCAGAAAGTGATTTTTTGCAGTAATATGAATTCTTTCACTATAATATTACTTAATAGCTTCTAATACTGATTTTTCCATCTTAAAATCCAACGTGTGCAATGGGACTCATTTCAAGCTCTAATTCCAAGGATCAAAGATTAGTTCTCCATTTGTCTATTCACTAAATGCTAGCACATGCTTATACTTCCATAAATAATTCAAGCTAATGGGGAAAATAAACTTTAAAGATATTACCAGCAAAATATTACTTTCTAGAGGAAGGAGACCAGCTGTATACAATATTATTTCTCTTAGGATGGCCTTCCGAGGCTGGCATAGGCTTACGACAAGTGTCGCACTTCTTAAATCTGGGAGATCCCAGCATGGCGCCAATTAGGCTAACCATGCCACAGGTGGTTAACTATGGCAGTTGCATTCCTCTTTCCCCCCTTCTCTTGCTCTTCCTTTTTTCTTCTTTTTTTTTAAACTAAAAAGGGGGATGAGTTGTCTGGTAAGACCATGGTTCAGGCCTATTCCCACTGCGTGTTTTTTTTCTAAACTATCTACATGAAGAAAAACATTTTTAAATGACAATAATTAATTAACTTAGTAGCAACAGGGGAAAAACAATGAGAAACAGCTAACTATATTTAGGTAAGCTGGAGAGAGAGAAATTGAGCTCCATCTGCAACCAAGGGCAGTAACAAAGGAACGAGAGGAGTGGGGCCGTACATGTGAACTGCAACGGTGAGAACAGCACAAGACACCTATCGCACATGTGCAGCCTGACCAGCTATTGCCTGGATAAACTCTGATCTGTGGCTCCGAGACGACCTGACGCCAACAGTAAGAGCACCCTACAGGGACATCACTTGAAGAATAATTACATTTCTACTAATTAAAATCTTTAAAATTAAATTAAAATGTGGATAATATATTATCATTCCTCACAATATATGTATGTTTTTGCAAAGAAAAAATATCCTTGGTTGAATCACAAATAAATTCAGCGTGGAACCACACAAGCCTATCTGTGTGTCTAGATGACTTTTCAATATAAATTAATGAAATACCTAGATTCTTAGAAAATTCTATGTCTGTAAAAGCTATTATCAGTTTCAGCAATATTTCCTATCAACTGTGACAGATGTAAGCTAGCAGCCTGCCATATACTGGAGGAAGGCAAGTATACAGGGCGCTGGATAAGTGGTTTTCTCTTCCCAGAATAAATTACCAGAGCCTGCTGCAATAGAATGAAAGCAGGAAAACATCTGGGGCTAATTTACTCAATTGCTCCCTGTGGCAAGTCAATCAACACCCACAGCCAATTATAGCAGGTGGAGTTGCTTTAAAAGGCCTCCCCTAGATAAGGAGAAGGGGAAGACAAAGAGTGATGGACCGGAAGCCGAAAGGGAAGAACAAGAAGCTGTGCATGTGCTGAGAGCTGGTTAACAGGTACCTAGAGGGAGGGATTGTTTGGGGAAGTGGCCCAGGGAAAAAGCTGCCAAGTCGAACAACCTTGACTGCTGCTACTTTAGGGTTCCAGGGCTGGAACCCAGAGTAGTGAACCGGCCTGGGTTCCCCCAAAACCTTCCCCCCCACCACCAACACAGGGCTTGTCCCAAGAAGGAACACAAGCACTATCAATGGGTTTTCACCCCAAAACATGGACTAGCCTGTGATGAGTGTGGCTCATTAAGCTGTGGACCCTGCCTCCTGCAAAGAGAAAGGGGTTATGTAAAAGATTACAGCAAGTCTCTGAGGCTATTATCCACCAGTAGCACGAGACCCATGGGGCACAGCCAGAACTTTGCCACACTACACAATATGGATTCTGCTACAAACAATATTATCTCTTCAAATGGAATAGAATGGTAGCTATTCAAAATGTTGAGAGCATCTAGTGTAGGTTCTAGAGACACACTAACTACATTTTTAAAGACAAATACTACATATTAAGACAATATTACAGATATTGAATGTTAGGAAGCCAGAGTCCTTAAACAGTCCTTAAACAAGGGATTAGTATTTGCAACAATTCTGTCAGAGTAAACACAGAGTTCATTATCTCCCAGTGAGTGTGGGGGCTTGATTCAAGGCCCACTTAAATTTATGCAAATCTTCAATGGGCTTTCGATCATGTGCCTGGTTGAGAAACAGGGAAATAGTGGACCAGATCCTCTTATACACTAGAGCTCTGCTAACATTCTAGCAGAATATATTAAAGCATGCATGGAGTGACTCTATTTAGTAAATGCCTTCAGGGTATAGAACAATAAGGAAGCACACTAACAGATATTGTGATATAATTTATGTCTGCTATTAGTTCATTATCTAGTTTTTAAAATTGAAATTACAGCATATGCTAACAGTGTAACTGCAAACACATGAAGAACAGTCAGATGACACGTTAAAATAAATCAAGAAATAAAACTCAGGTTTTCATACACTCTCCCTAGGTTTTTACAGTGGTGCCCACCACTGTAATATCTAAATGCAATACCTAATAACCTACAGGTGGTTCCAAGCAAGTACTTGAATTTGTATAGTAAAAGAGGATATTTTTCAGGCAATATTTTTTTCAAGTATATATCAGGAAATCTACTTCTTGAACTGACTCAATCAACCACTGCACATGCATTCCTCACAATTAAAAAAAATGATGCAAGGAAGACAAAGCTGCAATGGACAGATCATACCACTCACAAAGGGAAAGTCTGCTTGTAAATCCTAGGAAAAATACCAGTTTCCCAGCTGCTACTGGTGAGATTCATCCCAGAGCTGAGCTTTGGGGGCCTGTAAATGCACAAGCAATTAGAGCTCTCACGCTGAACCAAGTAGAAGACAAAATAAAAAGGAAGCTTATTCTTCATCATTAGCATCATAGAGAAATGTTAAGTTAGTACTTCAAATAGTATACATATGATAATGTGTTTGGGAATGATAAGAACATTTCTAAGTTATGTAAAAACAACTTTGTAGGGAAGGGCAGGTTGCCAGGGGCATCTGTCTTTAATATGTCCCTAAACAAATGCAAAATCTAACAGTTTAGTTCAGTGTGCTCTTTTAAAGCTGACATCTTATATTGGAAAAACGTCTTGAAGGAAATATTTCTGGGGTTTTGCTTTTATTTACAAAATTTTGACCTCTGATGAATTCAACTATACCTTAGTGTTACTAGCACTTTTCATAAGAACACAATCTAGACTACTACATTCTTTTCAACATAAAATCATAGATGGAGCTGGTAATACTACTTATTAACACAGTAGTTTGAGATTTCCTATTAAAACACCCAATCTTCACTTTTGAAACATTAGACAGTCTTCCATGCCAGATGTCTTCCTTAGGTTTAAAGAGGCTGTTAAAATTCCAGCCAAAATGATTCAGCCATTTCTGAGAA
>JANRFK010001158.1:16172361-16190548 GCA_030068395.1 Apalone spinifera
GGGGGGGGGGAAATCTTAAAACTATGGCTGTTAAATGCTCTAGCTTCCCCATGCTTTGAAGCAGGGACTTGAAATTTAGCAGAGGCATGGCCTTCATGTCAGTGATGTTTCTTTTGCTGTTCCTATGAAAATCCACCCAAGTGTGGTGAAAGAAAAAAAAAGTTAATGCATGCTCACTAGAGAGTCCTTAAGACTTTAGCAGCTAAAATCTCCAAAAATTCCATGCTCATCAACAATGTTCCAGCCTCTCACTGCCTCTAGTGTTGATCAGCCAGCTCATGCACTGTTCTATTCCCCACACAGTGATTGAGCACTTTTAAGCCCAGGAATACTGTGGCCCAGAAAGACTTTTACTGTAATATCTGCTTATCTAGGCTGGGGTGGGGCTAGAGTATGGGTCTTTCCTTTTTCTTGTACGCCTTTAATTACCTCTCCTCTACCCTCCTCATTCCTGGCAGTTAGAAGCCTTCTGATTTGAATATGGAGGAGGCAAAAGCCAGACCAGAGACCAGAGAGGCAAGCAGTCTCTGAGACTAAGATTATGGGGGCAGAGAGAAACTGTGCCTAGGAGTTGGAGGGTGTGAAGACTGGGACTGGTTAAACAAGGAGTAGGAGCTGGGATAGGGCAAAATGGGGGGTTGGTTGTATAGGGAAGCTGGAACTAGGAGAAAAGAAGGCTGAGACACCTTAGCTAACAAGAGTGGGACTAGCAGACAGATGACTGAGAGGAGGGGTTCTGGGGGGAGGAGGAAGACTGCATTAAATGTGGCATTTCCTAACTTCTGAGAGCTTGCCTTTACAACCTTAATTATCTCTTTCTATATATAAAAATTTTTTTCCTGCTGGACAACAGAATGTTCCTGTCGGGTGATAGAATGACATTATCACATCAGTGTCAACAGGCTCCCTCAGCAAAGCAAAAGCTGCCAGAGAGAGGGTGAGCACAGTGAGCAAAGGGCACAACCCCCAGGTGTTCTTGTAATAGAGAACTTAAAAAAATACTTAATCAGGTGCAGTTAATCCACCTCCCTGAGGAAATGTCTATATTTATGCTCCAGAGGTCCATCTTCTAGCATTCAATTTAGCAGGTCTAGTATAAACCCATAACTCGAACACTGAGAGCAGACCCTCCTGCTTCCAGTACTCCTCCTTCTACAAGGAATAATGGAAGCTGAGAGGACCATCAGCTTCTCGCTAAGATAAACTGACTTCAGCTATGTATTTTGCATAGCTAGAGTTGCGTACCTTAAGCTGACCTTCATGGTTTAGTGTAGACAAGACCTATGTATGGCAGAGATGTCAATAGGTGAAGCTAACCAGCTGACAGTACTGTTTACATGGGGATTTAGGTCAGTGTAACTATGTTGCTCGGGCGGGGTGGGATTTTTCTTATCCTGACCAACATAGTTATACTGACGTGAGTTTGTAGAGCAAAGCAGACCTAAGTTAAGTATGCACCTTTCCCTACTTCCAAGGTTAAAATATCTAAGTAAAGAGGAAATCATGATGGGAAAATTTCCTAGCCAATATCAATATTTTTGGTGAAAATAAATGAACATTTTAGCTTTGTTAAAGACTGAAATTTTCTAGAAACATAGATGGAGTTATGGAAACCTCACATTCATTGAACCTTCCTTTTATTCTAGAGCAAAGAAGAGGTTAGAACAAGCATATGGTCTAAGGCTACATCTACATTATGAGTTTTCTTGGCAAAAAATAGGCAAATGAGGGACTCATTTGCATGAGTCATGATCTCATTTGCAAATTTTCTGCTGATCTGTTTTTGTGCTGGGGTTTTTACACAAAAACAAGCAGTGTGGATGTTTTCTTTTTGCGCAAAAACTCCTTTTTCCGCAGGATCAGTATACCTCCTTTTTTGGGGCATAAGGATCTTGCAGAAAAAGGGGGTTTTGCGCAAAAAGAAAACATCCACACTGCATGTTTTTGCACAAAAACCCAGCGCAAAAATGGATTGGCAGAAAATATGCAAATGAGATGGCGACTCATGCAAATGATTCTCATTTGCCTATTTTTTGCTGAGAAAACTCGTAGTGTAGACGTAGCCTAAAAGGTGTATTGCTACTGTGCAATAACGTCACAGGTAAGAGAAAGCAGGCATACAAGGGAACAGCCAAATTTACAGAACCCAAAGCAAAAACTGATCAAAAAAGTAAAAGAAATAAACAAAAATAAAAAAGCTTGTGAGGGCTGACTCTACTATTGAATAGACGATACAACAGAAAAGGTACTCCAGAAGGCAAAGGAATACAAACATCTCAACATTAACAACATTTTTTCCCCTTAGTGAAGATGACAAATATTGAAAGGAGAAGTCCAGTCACGATGGGATTTAACAACATACCCACTGAAGTGTTAGATTTTTCAAGTCACCTTAATTTACTGTTCCCCAGACTTCTGTCAGCAAGCCTCTTTTTAGGAAAATGAAAACAATTATGTTCTCCTTCAGTTCTTCCAGTTTTTATTAGAGATCTACCCAAAATGAGCAATCTGGCAGGATAGGCCTATACTATGTGCACCACAGTGGCACAGTACTAGCTGTGCCACTGTAGCAATGATAATTGTCAGCGCAATGAAAGGGTTCTTCCATCATTGTAGTAAATCCACTGCTTGAGAAGTGGTAGCTAGGTTGATAGATAAATTCTTCCATCAGCCTGCTAGTGTTTATAGTGGAATATAAGTTGACTAAACTACATCTCTCTAGAGTGTGATTTTTTTTCATATCCTTGAGAGGTGTAGTTATGATGACCTAAGTTAAAGGTATAAATCAGGCCCCAGTGTTAGCTACATAGATTTATTTAGAGGCTGTCTTTACGTACAGTGCTACAGGGGCACAGCTGCACCAGTATAGCTCCAGCACAGTCGTGCATTAATGAAGACACTAATACGCCAACAGAAGAGCTTTTCTTTAGCATAGTTAATCGACCTCCCCAAGTGGCAGTAGTAAGGTCGAGACAAGAAGCTCTCCTGTTAACTAGGGAGTCAATGTGTAGTCCATTTCATGATTAACCGATAAGCCATCTCTTATCAGTTAATCTTGTGGACTACATGCACTTGCTGCCTCTGATAAAGCAGGAGCTGGAGCTGGAGCCCATGAGGGACTGGCTTTAAACAAGCTTCCACAAGCACCAGATCTGCCTGTTCTCCCAACAGGCACTGCTGCCTCTGATAGAGAGGAAGCAGCAGTGTGGAGAGTGAGGGGGGCAGGCTGGAGCTGACATGCACGGGGAGCCGGCTTTTGGCTCTCCATGCGTGCTAGCTTTATGGACCCACCTGCCTCCACCCTTGCTGACTCCTACAGTGAACTATCCCCTTAGTGAACTGCTCCAATAGTTAATTATTAAACCATATAAAATGTATCTTATTTCAAGTTTGAATTTTTCTAGTTTCAGGTTTCCGCCACTGAATTTATGCCATGCCATTTTTGGCTAGATTAAATAGTCTTCTGATAGCAGATATCACCGCCCTATGCAGGCACTTAATGCATTTTTCTTTGTACACTTTATATCCCTTTGGGCAACTTCTTAAAAGTTTTCTCCATCCCTATTGTTTACAACTTCCATATACTTGTATGATAGTTATATCTCCCCATTATGTGTCATTTGGTCAAGCTATACTTATTTAGTTCCTTTAATCTTTCATCAGAAATCAGAACCTGTGGGCATTTAATCATATTTTGTTGCTGTTCTCTAAATTCTCTTCAGTTTGTTAATATACTTCTGATGTTGAAAGCCCAGAAGACTATACACAGTAGTCTATGTATGGTCTTAGCAAAGTCAATCAGATAGGGACTATATCTCATGGCTTCTATACAATGCACACGTACAGGCAACCAAAAATCATATTGGCTTTTTTTGCATCCATCCTGCATCACAAGTTCATTATCTGATTTGCTGTCCACTATCCCCTCCAGCTCTCTTTCAGCATTACTGATTTACAAGTAGTTTACCTCCATTTTTTTGTTTTAGTTTATTATTTCCCAGACTAAATCTCACTTCATTTCCTGCCCAGATTTCTGCCTCTCTGAATCCTCTGGTATTACTTCCGTGTCAGAAATGACAACACATTCTACTTTTGACTATCATTTATTTATTTAAATTAGAACTTTCTTCCAGATCATTAGCAGAGTTATTAGTAAAATTGGATCTAACTGATCTTTGTGGCACCCCATTAATCGCATCTCTTCCTCTTCCACACATTGCTGTTGATTTTAAAGGGGCAGCAATCTAAAAAAATTCATATTGTAAGAAACAAATGTCTTAACTAAACTTTACCTTAGTAAAACAGAAAGACATTCTAAATTTCAAATCTGTAATTATTTCTGATTAATAAAAAATCTCTCAACATGAACAATAAATTCAATGTAGTCAGTACCACTTTCTTACACTATTCACATTCAGATTTTCAGTGATAACCGTGCTTATAACCCAATTGTATCAGAACTATTGATTTTGTTGCATTTTTTAGAAAAATCATGGACAATTTTTCATCTTTTATCTTATAAAAACTTGCTTATCTAAAAATCTGTATTTTGGACCACACTCTGAAATGTTAGTATCCAAATAATAAATAAAACAATAATGATAATACATATTTTACTGTTAAATAGCAACATTCTTGTTAAAGAACTTTATACATTTCAACGTGGGCTCAGACTGAGTCTGTGAAGTACAACAGGAATATTTAGAAATAACTTAATATACTGCTATTCAGGTTGTAAGCTCTTCAGAGCAGAGACCGTCTTTTATATAGGTCAGTAAAACAAAGAAGCACAATCAGGCATTGATCCTGATTGGGTTCTTATACAAGTAATGAAAATCATAGCTAGGAAATGCCTCTAGAAGACTACAAAGCAATTCCACAAAACAATCTAAGACAGGAAGGACTTATCTAGACTACGCTAGAGTGTCAAAACAGGACACGCAAATTCAGCGGGAATTTGCATATCTTCTTTCGCTCTCGCTTTCGAAAGCAGAGCTTTCTAAAGTCAAAGTAGTTTAGAGGCAGCTTTTTTTGGCAAACTCCCCCCCCTTTGTAGAAAAGCTGCTCTTCCTCAAAAAATGAGGTTTACGCGTTTTTTTGACTTAGGGTGTTCACCGAAAAAGCCGTGTCTAAACTACTTTCATTTTCGAAAGCTCCATTTCAAAAGTGAGGTCAGAAGAAGATATGAAAATTCCTGCAGAATTTGCATATCCTCTTTTGACACTCTAGCGTAGTCTAGATAAGCCCAAAATGAAAAATGCTACTTTAGCCAATTAAAATTGAAAAAAAAAATCCCCAAATCCATATTTTTGGTCAGAACACTAAGTGTCAGAATTTGGTCAATAACCAGGGACCTACATAAAATTCCATGAAATCTTTAATGCTCTCAAGTGGCAGCATCTTGGTTTCTCTTATCTGTAAGAGAGCCGCATAGTGTTCTGAACACTATGTTGTAACTCCCCATTCTGTACTGATTCAGAGGGGAAAGTGCAACCTGAGTCATTAATATCATTTACTGAAGCAAATGTATTTTTCAAATATCTCAAATAATAATAATGGGCCAGATCATTTTTGCCAGAGTATTTAAGGAGGCAAAGTGCAAGTATCATTTGCCATAGCAGTGGACAGGAAGGGAAAAACAGTAGACAGGTAGTGCATTCTGCAACTTCCCCAAAGTCCCTATCACAGGTCTTTCCATGAGAGAGCTGACTTGGGCCATAATAGCAGTTACAGTTTGTACTTTTCTCAAGTCTTCCCTCTGATTATTTCAGATCTCTTTTAAAACATTAGTATGTTAAGATCATAGGTAAGGATGTATTATTACTCTTACTTTGTATGTCTCAGAGGGGTAGCCTTGTTAGTCTGTAACTTTACAAGTAGTGTAACAAAAATATACATAGTATCATGAGCTGTCGTGGGCAAAACCCACTTCTGCAGATTAACTTGAGTGGGGAAAAAAGTGGGACTATCAGAAATACATTTTTTCCTCTCCCTTCTTTTTCTATTGTATCTGTAAATAGTAGTTGCACGTCCTAATGAGGCTATTTGAATGGGCTACAAATGTCCCATTTGATGTCAATGACATGTTAAATATAAGGAAGGTTGGTTTTATAATGGGCCATCCAATTAATGTCTGTTAAGTCTGACGGAAAAGGTGTCACATTTGCATATGAAAGTGAATTCTGCACTCTCTCTGTAGTTGACTTGTGAAATTCCTTTGTAAGAAATGGCTACTTTTAAATACATACATGAGTGCGCCAAGGCAGGTTAAAATTTTCCACTATGGGTTTATTTGTGTTTCCATTTCAGAGAGAAGTACTATTTTTAAGTTGATTATGTTGATTTGGGGAATCTATGTACAACTTACGAAGTCTGTCTCATTATGAACTCTGTGTATCTATATTAAACAATAAACTCCATTTTGATTATAATACCACTTTGTGTCTTCTCCACTGCCTTTGTACCTCCATCTTGCACCGAAGCTCCAAAGACTACTGACATGGTGACTGAAGCCTGCCCATGTGTGGATCCAAACACAGCAGGATGGTGTGTGTAAGGTAGAGGAAACTTGACCCTGAATGTGACTGTCTCCTTTTAAAAACAGTGGAGAAAAACTTATTTTTCACTCAATTTTAGTTTCTTTATTATTAGCAAGCAAAAAATAAAAAAGACCCTGATATAAGCAAAAAATGCTTTAAACTCATTTCAACAGAATGTGATTTCACCACAGCTCAGGTCCAGCTTTCTTGTCTGTACAATTTGTCAGCTCTAAGCCTGTGAAGTGACAGTTCAATGAGACTGTAATTTCCTTTTTTTATTTTGTTTTAAGATGACTACAAATTTCAATCACAGTCATCAGTTTATCACATCACTGAAGGTGACCCAGAGACTTGCCTTTAGCTAATCCCCTTTGGTGCCTTTAGATTAGCAGAAAAAATCCACACGTTAACATCTGAGATAAAAGTCAAGAAGTTAATTCAAAAATGTTGATTTATTATGTACCAACATATGTGTATGCATTTATTATTAAATATTAATCAATTTAATTTAGTAGGAGGTGGTTCCTGGTTATCTTGTACTTGTTTTGGCAATTATTAAAAAGAAGTATGACTGGCAAGAACAAATTACTTGCCATTTAAGCATTTAAAGATCTTATGCCATTAAGCATTTAAAGATCTTATGTCACCTGTTTTCACAGATGTAAAATGTCTAAATTATTTTAAGTAAATCTGAAGAAAAATATTTTAAGGGAATTAAATCAACAAATACAGACAGTCTCTAAAGAACACCTAAATATTAATTATTTGTAAATGTTAATTATTTGTACAGGACATAGGGCAGTAAAGCAGAAAGGGCAGCTAATTACCTCAATCTTTCTCCCACCCACACCTTTTTTGCATAGGGGTAGCTATACTGTTTCATAAGATTCTCACGCATTTCTCACCATGCCCACTGCTAATCCTTCAGGCCACCTTGGACCCCACATTCCCCCTGAAGTGTCCCCCCAAAGTGCAGGGCCTAGGGTGGATCTGCTTAGACCCATTCTGGGCACTACTGAAAATTATACAAATCTGACATCCATGTTTATGGGAAAGAAATTCTTAAAAGGCATTATTTAAAATCACTATTTATCATGATATATTTTCTGAATCACATTTTTTAAAATAATGAGCAAGAATATGCCTTTTATTTCTAAGGGGTTATCTGTTCTTTTTTTCCTATTAACAAGTGTGGGGCCTGATTATCCACTTATTTCAGTGGAGTTACACTGGCATAAAACTGATGTAACAAAATGGAGAATCGTGCCTCTTATGCTTAAATCCATCTGAGTTTTGCCAGAGTTCAACAGGAGCAAAATTAGAAAGAGGAAGAAGAGAATGATCATGTTATACATCAGCACATTTTTTTTAATAAAACATCTGATTAGCTTTTAGCATACACAATTATAGCTTATGATGGAAACTCTTGATGTGACTAGTTAACCGGTAAGCTTCACCCTTCAATGGGTGAGGTTTACTGATTCCAGTAAACAGGTGGGGAGCTGCAGCAGCTTCCCTGCCTGCTCCCCCCCCCTCCCTTAATATGTTAACCAGCTAAACATTATGTTTCACTGGTTAACTAATTAAGCAGGATTTTACATCAGTATGGGAAATTGTACTGATAGATACACCATAAAGATTCTGGAGATGCCATTATGGTTTGCACAGCATTACTGATTTGCAAACTTTGTAGTCTCTAGCTGGCCCCTAATCTAATGCAGGAGTGGGCAATGAAAAAATGTCAGCCCACCGCCATGTTTACCAGCGCCCTCACAGGTATTGGAAGAGTGCAGTTCTGGGTGGCTGCAAATCTCCATTCATGGCCAATGTGAGTGGCAGGAAGCATTGTGGACCAGGATGTCGCTTCCTCCTGCTTGCATTGGCTGCAAACGGCAATTGACAGCCAACCAGAGCTGCAATCCTCCAAAACCTGCAGAGGTATAGGTAAACATGGAGGTAGGAGCCCGCCAGAGACTAACCCTATGGACTGGATTTGTGGGCTGGAATTTGCCCACTTCTGCTCTAATGTGTCCTTTAATATTATATAGGCTATCAAGACTTGGGAAAGCAGCAAGGTAGAGTCTGTGGTAGCCCTGTGGCAGGTATAGTCACATTATAGACTGACTAACTGTACATTTTGGAGGTCTCAGTTACATTTTTAGTTTAGATTCCCAATTCCTACAGGGGCAACAATGTACAAAGTAGTGGGGCAGAGGAGAAAACATTTTAAATTCTGTCTAAGAGTCCATAGGAATCCATCTTCTGTCAAAGGCTAGCCTTGAAATGTGCTAAACTGGCTTAGGTAACAGCCAGACTGCCCGCTTTGTGACTTCTCTGGCTGGTGTCACTAGCACATCTGAATGATATTTTTTGTCAGAACCTGCAAACTGGGTTGTATCAAAAGTTTGAGAATGCTGGGTCAATTCTGTTCAACACTGAACATTTTCTGTTCACAAAGGATCTATCAGAACTTTGGGTGTAAATTTATATGGGTTCACAGCCCTCCATCCCGAGTCATGTTTTGTTGGAACACAACCTAAAAATAAAAGAGTAACTCCTAAAACCATGTGCTTTTCTCTTGCTTTAAATGTCAGTCTTTTGAAAATACTAAGTATCTATTCAAAATCACAGATTCCTCTCTGAAAAGATCACCTGCCTTAGATTTGTCCTAGCTCTGCTTGATCCCCAGCTCAAGTTTGTTAAACCTAAATTTAATAAAACGTCTATCTGAAAGGTTTCTATATAAAGTTTCAGTTTTGGAAGCAGAGTTCTGCACTGTCAAGAAGTTTATTATTTTATGAACCAAACATATATAGATTAGTATAATGGCTTTGAAAAATATTACAGAAGGGATAAAGAATGTGCTAAAACATTTTTAATTTAGATTATATGAGATTATTTGTCCTTTGTAAACTATTTATATTTGATACATGTATTGTTAAAATTACTGCAATTATACTTACAATGTATCATTAAAATCTTCAATATAAAATTGTCCCTCTTTTTTCTTCCTAGAATTTTATTTTTAATCTTTATATAATGATTAACCATAATCAGATTTATAAACAAAAAATTAGTGATGTCAGATAGGTAAAGCACTGAAAATGTCTTTCCATTTGATTTTTCACATCCCCCAAAAAGATGCAAGGTAGAATGTACTTGGAGACAAAGTTAGAGAGATTGACTGGGAAGAGAAGATGTAAACAAAAATGAATGAAATAATGCAGGCCACTTCAGACATGAATGAGAGGCACTGAAGACCAGAAAAATAATTATACCCTAAAACGATCCAATAAAAATTGAAACCACAATATAGTAATCAGATAATATACTAAAAAAACCAGGTTATAAAATGAAAAGGGAGCTTTCAAATACTGCAGATTGTTAGCTGTTGTGGAGAAATATGTATTCAGGAAAAGATGGTATTTCCATTGAAATATGTGCACACAACCAAATTCAGTTGAATTTGCTGTTCAAAAGGAAGTGAACTATAAAAATTCAAGAGACAGAATGGAGACAGAATCACAGACTAGAATAAAAATAATCCATGCCATCATCAATAGGAATGTTGAATTAAACCATGATGGAGTACACAACCATGTAGCCTGAGGAAAAATTACTCAATTTTTATCTTTTCCATGGGCAAAGACAAACGGAGTGTCACCATGAAGAAATTAAACACTACACACAAAACATGAACAATACCCCACATCTGAAAGTAAACTGGTTAATAATTTTAAATTTGGAGGAAGAAAAATAACATTAGGATTTCAATTATATTTTTAAAGAACTGCTTTGTGTTAAAAATGCAGAAGAAGTGTTGTTACTGCACAAGTCTTAACAGAGATGTGCGATCTATTCCCCTTTGTGTCCAATAAACTCCATTAGGTGAAGCAGAATGGAAGGTAGCGACACAGATCCACCATTTCAAGCCTGCTGAGCTCTAAGCTGGGCCTTTGTACAGAGAATGAAGGGGAGCAAGATCATATTTGAGTTCTCTTCTTTATATAGTTTCAGGCCAAATTGTAACCCAGTTAGTGCAGTAAGGCAGGGATGCAAAGGCCCCTTACCCATTTATGTCAGTCACAGACAATATCACAGATGAGAGGGTTAGGATCCACAGTATTGCTGTGTTCTCTCATTTCACCCGTAGGAAACAGTCGAATGTGGTAGTTACTTGCCAGAGCTCTGGCTCTATCTCCCGATGCACTGGCTTGTGCCACTGAACAGGAGAACATACATGTCAGGTACAGACCAAGGGCAATTCATTTCTTCCCCAAAACCTACCAGTTCACTGCCTGATAATCCTGGATTCACAGAACAAAAAATCTGGTTTTTCAACTGTTTTAGGTTAACAGTTGAAAAGGATGCTGGCTAACCCATCTGAAGCTATATTGGTTGGCTGTGTAATAGTTTAGGTGGGAGCTTTGGTTACACCATAATGAACTAAGATGGTTTTAAAGGTGATCAGCCTCTTTTGTAGGCTCACAGCTCTTACTACATTAAAAGGCAGAGGCACAGTGTGGGACTTCTTAGCTCCGGTTCACACTACCCCTGGGAGCTAACCCTGCTACAGCTGTGCTGTTTAAATGTAGTAAGGAACTGAGCAATTCCGCATGTGGCTCCTCCTACATTTAAACTGCAGAGCCACAGCAGGTATAGCAAGCACCACCCCCATCGACTAATTGAGTAGTTGATGAAAACTGCATTGACTACTCGATAAGCTGATCGAAACGCAATTTAACATCTCAAGTTCTCATCTATATATGTCACACTGCAACTGATGCCCAGAAGGCACTAGTATCCAGGAACATCTCTCCCTCACACTTTCTGAACAATTAAGGACCCAAAAGATACACAAGATCTCAGTACATCATTACAAATACAAGCAAATCAAAACCTAATGTGAAATTCATATATCAGCTGGAAACTATTTTACTTGGACACTTTCTCAATCAGGCAACTGAATTTATCAGTCCAAATCAAATTACACAGAAAAGCACAAATTCAGTGCATGGAACATGATTCCCATGCTTTAATAGACATTAACCTAAAGAGCTTAGTGCAATGGAAAGAGATTAGTGCAATGGGACAAGAGAAAGTATGAACACCAGCAGTACTGTTTGGGGAGAAATGCATCAAGTGTGCGGACATACTGAAACTAAAGGGATACTTAGCCCAACTAAAAATTAGTGCAACAGGAAAGGCAATAATTCAATAACTGTTAGCAAGGACAAAACTGCATATAGCTACAATTATTGTTTTATATAAATTGCAAACACATCTAATGAAAGATAATTAGAGCAGAAGAAGAAACAAATACATTTTGAAATCTGCATCAGAAAACATAACTCCCTATTGATTAAACGTGTTCTATACCACATATCTAATTACATCTGACTCATAATGGGCATGGGTGGAGTA
Source organism: Apalone spinifera (assembly GCA_030068395.1). Taxonomy (NCBI): domain Eukaryota; kingdom Metazoa; phylum Chordata; order Testudines; family Trionychidae; genus Apalone; species Apalone spinifera. The sequence continues at coordinate 16,184,325 of JANRFK010001158.1, forward strand.
CAAGACCCTCCTCCATCTGGTACTTCTGCATATTATGCAGCATGCAATGGGGAGCAAACTGGCAGTGTCAGCACTTAACTGTGACTGGTCATATAGCAAGGTGGAAGTAGAATGTGGCCAAGGTTCCAGGTAGGGAGGTGAAAGAGTAATCGAGGCAATTACTATACCAGAGGCAGCAAGTTGGGGAGAGCAGGAGTCGGTGCTGGGGGGGAGGCCAGCTTAAAAGTCAGTTCCCTCCAGCACCATCTCTGCAGTGCAAGGGAGGGGGGGCAGGGGAGGCAGAGGTGCAGTGGCATTGTGCTTCTGCCTTTTTAAATTAGAAAGAGCCCAGTTGCTCTTACTACATTTAAAAAGCAGAGCTGCAGCAGTTGGGGACCCAGCATGAGTGGGGACTGCTTCAGTCCCTGGTCGCACTGGATTCTGTGTTACACCTCTGTCTTTTAAATGTAGTAAGAGCCCGGCATCTCTTACTACATTTAAAAGGCAGAGGCACAGCGGGGTTAGCTTCCAGAGCTGGCTTATTCCCTGCTAACTCCACTGCAGCTCTGCAGTTTAAATGTTGTCAGAACCTGGCTGTTGTGCATCCGGCTCCTACTACATTTAAACTGCAAAGCTGCAGCAGGGGTAGCAAGTCCCCCCATCAGCTAATCGAATAGTTGATGGAATTTCCATCGACTACTCGATAAGCTGATTAATTGCAATTTAACATCCCTAGCCCCAAGTAGGCAGCTAAGCTGAATGTACCCTATACCATCATGATTAAGTATATTAAGGATGCTACTCTGTATGCTCCCTGAAGTTCCTCCAGAGAATCATGACCCACTCAATAATGCCTCCAGATACTTTATGCCGAGTATTCTCTTGTCCAACTCCTACAACATGCCATAGGTTAGATTTGCTCTTAACAGAACCCTATATGGAGAGAAGGCTGGTTTGATTTTTATTAGGGGCTAGGAGTTAGCAGCCTCACTGGGGATTGGGGGGGGGGGGGGGGGGGGGGGGGGGTGTAAAAGCAGCAGCCATGGGGGAGGGCTGCTGATTCTCAGCCTGTGTAGGCTTTCAGGCTGGGAGCTGGCACCTCTGACACTCCTATCCCTTCTACCCAGCTCATTCAGTTCCCTACTCTATTACTGTGAGACCCTCAATGAGTTAGAGTCAGTTTATACTATAAAATTAGGTTGATTTAACTATGTTGGCAGTCCGGCAGCCTGGCAGGGGGGATGGCTGGGGCCAGCAGCAGGGAGCTAGTAGCAGGAGACCTTTTCGGGTCTGGCAAATTCCCTCGTTCGGGACTCGTCAGCTCCCAAGAGTGCTGGACCAGAGAGGTCCAACCTGTATAATAATGTGTGCCATTTACAATAGATAGATATGTGTTCTACTAGACATTCCGGATATTTTTCTCCTTTCTGGAACATCCAATAGATCTCTAGTGCCAATTTAGCACATAGAATTTATATTAACATCTAAAGAATTTCCAGGATGAATTTAGAGAGTTGCACAGCTGATAAGAAATTTTGAATGATATTGCCCTAACCTATACTCAAGTGAAAGCAAAAAGAAATTACCCAGAAGATAGCTTCTTATTAAAATATACCAAAAGAAAACATCAGAAACACCAGTATTAAGAGTAGGGAAAAGAATTACCCCACTGATTGATAGAAGAGCAAACATCATTGACAGTGAAAAAGCAAAACGTGATGATGAAACATGTCTGTTTGAACTAATTCAGTCTTCAGTCAAGTATACAATTTATTGTTTAAAGAAAATGTACTCAAAGAAAAAAACTCAATTAATGAAAGGAAAAAAAACTTTCAAGAAAGGGTAAAGTATCCCTCTGAAAATACCAGCTTCCTGAAAATATTTAGACACACAGTACTTGCATAACAAAAAGAAATGTAACAAAAATAAAGAGAAATTAGAGAACAAGGTTTGGAAGAAACCACCATAAAATAATTTCAATCCAAATTAAAAAGGTAATTTCAAGATCAACATTGAAACAAACAACATGATGAATACATCTATGAAAAACAAGCCCAAAGCAATGTTCAATAGCTGCTCATCACAATGAATAGGTTCAAAGCCAAAAAAAAAAAAAAAAAAAAATTAGCATCTCATCAATAGCAGGATATACAACTGTTGTTCCACATATACCCCCCAAAAAAGAAAATTGGCTGTGTCAAACAAAGACATGCTCTTGGCAGTATTTATTAATATGATCAATTCTAAAACCAAACGAGAGACTTATAAAGAAAAAAAACAAAAAACAAAACAAAAACAAAGAAAAGTACGGACAAATTATACACTACAGTACTAGTACTTTTAAGAAGTATGTTCAGATGTGGTTGATGACTCCAGTATTTGGTGATGATGGCCCACTAATGTAAACTAAGATGGAATACAGCTCTTAAAACAATCTAATTTAAATATTTCATTGCTTTTGTCTCATCATCTTGAAAATACTTTAACATATCATACTGCCCAGACCTTCAGAAACTTATGGTGACTAAAAGAAAACAAAAAATTAATGTACAAAATTTATGGGAGTGGGATGATGGGTAAAATTAACTATACACACGTCTACATACCCCTCACTCTTCTTATCTCCATTATTTTATATTATTTTTGTTAGCAAGATACTTGGTTACACTATCTATGCAGTTTCTTAATCTACTGACCATGACAGATGCATTCATATCTTCACTTGCACACTCCTATGCATTGGGCTGCTATAAGTTTGGCTTTATGGTACAGATGAATTTGTGGAGTCCTTTTCCCTTTTTCTTTGCTGCCTTGCTTTCCAGGCAAGAAAAGCACAGTTATTCCACTGATTTGGGGCTTTTATGACTGTTTTGCAGCCCATAAGATTACTCCCCAAATACATTATCAATTCACTGAGGGATGAATATATTATGAGCAGATGCCCAAATGTAGTATTTTACATTAAAAGTTAGCAGTGTAATTTGAAGTCATTACATGAAATCTTCATTGTATCGCGGCTCAGGGAGAAACTTCAGATAAAGAAACTAAGTTTGCAACATAATTAGGACAAATATAAACATGAAATGTGAATCTAATTTAAATATAACTCAAAACTTCTATTAGAGAAAGGAAGCAGCTTATAGGAAGTATTCAGTGCTTCTCAATATTTATAGGTGATATCTCTTAAGATTTTGTTACAAAAGATGAAATTGTATTTACAAAAGAATGTAAGAGCTATTAAAGATGACAACAATAATATATGAAATGTTTCATTTCCTTCTTCAGAGGATTAGGTATATATAAGCAAGATTAAACAAAATTCATTCATTTGTACATCATTCTGTGTGTTTCACTAGTTTTAATTTTAACCATTATGATTTCAGATATGACCACTGTTTACAGTTCTATTGTCTATTGCAAAGAAAGGACGGAGGGTTTTTTTATTATTATTTCGCTCTCTAGTTAAAATGTATCAAGGTTACAGCTAAAAGAATGTCAGTTACACATTATTTCAATTTGCCTGTTTCATTTAAACTCTGATTAAATCTATCCAATGTTTGTGAGGAGCTTTCTTAAAGCCAGCTCCTCACAGGCACCAGCTACCCCCGCTTGCTGCCTATGATACAGAGGCAGGAATGCAGGAGGAGCGCGTGTAATTAATAAGATTAACCGATAAGCCTTGGCTTATTGGTTAATCATGTACTGGACTACACGTTGGCATCCCTACTCAGCACTGCAATTAGAAACAAACATTAATGAATATTGAAAATCATGTTTGTTACAGTTCAAGACAACTGCATCTATATTCCCCTCCCTATCAGCTCTCTTGGGCAGAGACTCATGTCTCTCCTTCCTAACCTGGGTTTTATCAGCCTGGTCAGACTCTTGTGTACTATGATACCCAGCAAGTCAGAGTGTGTAAAAGGCCAGAGTTTGTACTTTGCTTTCTCTTCAAAAACCATGAATAGTTGCAATTGCTCACAGTTTTCAAGTTGCCTCACATCTCATTCCAAACAAATACATTTATGCTAAAGGTAAAAGCATGGCAGAAAACCATATTAAAAGCCATAAAAGAACCTAGACACATGCTAATAAGCTTACCAGAGATCAACTTCCCACCCCATCTTCAACAAGAGCTCTGGTCAGTGTCAGTTTTTCCAACCCTTCCCAAAGTATTGGAACCATCCATTTGCTGGATCAGAAAGAAGACCATGAGTCACTTGAAACTCAGGCTGTTTATCCAAAAAACCCTTCTTTGTTTGTTGACTCTATGGAGAATCCAGTTAGAATTAGTATAGACAAGCATATCCAGGAGTTGGTGCCTCTCTGGAGGCAATACAGCTGGAATGAATTTGCCTAATCACTACCTACTCAGCTCCTGTTGGGGCTGTGGTTATTCTCCCCCAAGGAATGGCATATAATTCCTGGCTCATGATGATATATACATTTAATACAGTAAGATCTCCTGAAGATATTGCAAGAAACTGCCATATCTATCAGAGTATATCTAAAATTAATTATATTGTGCGTACAATGAATTATACAGGTAAAAAGAGGGCAAAAAGGACCAAGAGAGAGCAGCCTTTCTCCTTGATATTAGGACTATATAGTAAATTACTCTAGCAGCTCTCATATAGTCAAGAGAAAATGTTTAGATTACACTTTGCTAAATCCTAAAAGGATAATTTGTCAATATTTTCCAGTTACTGCCAAATCAGTTGATTTGCTAGATCCCTTCTACCCATTTTACCTACATGAATTCATTTTGAAGCAACTGCAAAGCAATCTGTTAGAAAATAAATTTAGTTATTTCTCTGTTTAAAGTCTGAGGTCCATGATACAAAGAACCAGTAAAATAAGATTATATTAATTGTCCATCTGGTGACGTAAGGTAATATCTTTAGTATAATCAACGTTAACAACTTTTCTAGCAAACCTTGCTTTGGATAAAACATATTTTACTTACAGTTTTCAGAAAAATATCTTATTCCATGATGAAAAACAGGTTTCAAATATCAGATCAATTTAGCAACACTATGATGATTCTAATCCTAGGAAGATGCTTAGAACTCAGAAAAAAATAGAAAGATATTTGAAAAGCTTTACATTTTCTAAGTGTGTTAATATTAAAAAGAGACAGTTTGATGTACAAAAATGTAAAGTGATGGAATAAAAATTGTTATCTCAGGGAGATGATAAATTTACTTTCTGAATTTCCATTTTAAAATATGCTGTATTTTTACAGGTTCCCTCCTTTTCCAGCAACTCCTCCCACTCTTACATATTAACTCCATATGCTTCTAGATTTTTAGAGTGAAGCCTTTCTCATTTATCCATCTATAGATTCTAATATCAAGGACATGCATAAGCATCTTTGCAGGGATCTGCCTAAATATCACTTCAAATTATTTTTGCACAATTTTTCATTTTATTTAATTAACTCAGTTGTTTTATAATTGTTTAAAATTTTGAAAATATTAATAACTTCTAATAAAGGTTATTGCAGTGAAGTACAAAGGCAAGGAAAGAAGGGAGTGACAGGGTCAAAATACCTGGGGTATTTTAGAGCTATGGATAATTCTAGGAGTAAAAAATAGCAGTAAAGAATTTTGAATTCTGGATAAATGAGAAAATAATGGATACCATCCATTGTTACCCAGTTCTGTACATCCAATTTGTTCACTTAGAGTCAAATCCCCATTTATTTCAACAGGAGCTGGCGAGAACCCTTAAAAACAATGTGCATAGTGCAAAATTATTATTTGACAGAACAAAGTATGTATAACTTGAAATGTTTCGCACTTGTGTGGCTTGTTTCAACAACTACTAATGCTGGCAAGCCACTCTGAAATGTAAAACCACTTGCCTACCAGCTATCAATGCTCCAGCAGATCACACTACTCTGCAAACACAGAAGCTGCTTTTCAAATGCAGAGTTTTCAGATTAATTGAAAATAGCATGTTCTCCATATTAAGGACATTTCATATATGAAGTCATTCAAGCAACAATATTCCACACCAATATCTACAAGATGGATGTCTTAACTTTCTACTAATCTTTTTTAATGTAATTATTTATATTATGAAGGAAGTCCACAAAGGAACTAAAAATATTCAAATAGAATCACAACAATTTCTCTATAAAATAGATTCTAGTCTTATTTTATAATTCTAATTTTAAAGTTTAACAAAAAGAAAGAGATTAAGCATCTCTTGTTAATTATTCATAAATATAGCTTTTACCA
>JANRFK010001158.1:16200217-16216437 GCA_030068395.1 Apalone spinifera
GACTCGATGACCTCTCGAGGTCCCTTCCAGTCCTAGTATTCTATGATTCTAGGGGAAGGCAATGAGTTAGTGGTGCAGGGTATTTTATGGGAAATGCTCCATTGTTGGAATCTATGCCATTTGTGCAGGTAAGTCACTCATATGGAAGATTTTCTGCTGTTCAAGAGAACATTCTTAACATCTTGGGAACAACTTATTTCTGTTTGTTTGAACCAACTAGCAGCCAGGCATGAAGAGCGAGGCGGTGTGATTGTGGGTGCAGTATTCGGCCGTGATCCTGTGACAGGAGATCTGGACAACCCGGAGATCTGGACAATCCGGGAGATGGAATGATGAGAAGACATTCGATACAGGTAGGGAAACTATACCTGGCAAGGCCAGAATGGAGCTATTAGAATTACCGTTGCCTCGTCTAGGAGTATCTTCTCCAATACTCTCATTATTACTGGAATGAGAGGGAACGCATAGAGTAGACTCCCTTTCCAGCTGAAGAGGAAGGCATCTCCTATTGAATCTAGGCCGATTCCTGATCGTGAACAATACTGAGCGCACTTCGTGTTGTATTGTGTGGCTAAAAGGTCGATGGAAGGGTGACCCCACCTGTTGAAGATGGTACTTATGACATGTGGGTGTATCTCCCACTTGTGCTGGCAAGCGAATCTTCTGCTCAGCGTGTCTGCCATTGTATTGTCCTTCCTTGGCAAGTAGGTGGCGATGATCACACCGTGCTGGTTGCAAAAGGTCCAGAGACGGATCACCTCTGTGCACAGGAAGTGGGAGCATGCTCCTCACTGCTTGTTTATGTAGTAGACGGCAGTAATGTTGTTCGTGAGCCCTGTTGCAACCTGATTGCGAAGGAGGGGAAGGAAATGCTTGCAGGCATTCACAACGGCCCGTAACTCCAACAGATTTATGTGGAGGAGGGAATCCTCGGGAGACCATCAGCCCTGGACTTGGATGCCTTACATGTGTGCTCCCCATCCCAGTAATGAAGCGTCCGTTGTGAGCTGAAGCTTGGGTTGTGGTTTGTGAAAGGGGATACCCACCAGCAGGTTGGTGGAAACGGTCCACCAAATAAGAGATCACTTGACCATGACGGGAACCACTACCATCCTGTGCACGTCGTGCCTGCCTGGTGTGTATATTCTGGACACCTAATGCTGGAGGCAGCAGAGATGGAGCCGCGCATTGGCTACGATGTATGTCGTGGAAGCCATGTGCCCTAAAAGTTGGAGACACATGAGGACGGGTACTGTAGGGCTCGTGTTTATCACGTGTACCAGATCTTGAATGGTCTGGAACCGAGTAGCAGGTAAGTAGGCTCGAGGTGTTGTGGAGTCAAGATGGGCTCCTATGAACTGTATAGACTGTCGAGGAGTCATTGAAGATTTCTGGACGTTGACTATGAGCCCCAGTGTATCGAACATGTGCCTCGTCGTGGTAACGGCCCACTCGGCTTCTTTGAACGAGCGTGCTCTGATAAGGCAATCGTCTCAGTAAGGAAAGATAATCATTCCTAATTGACGAAGGAAGGCTGCCACTACCGCAAGCGTTTTGGAAAAGACCCGCGGGGCTGAGGATAGACCGAACGGAAGGACCTTGTACTGGTAGCAGGCTGTGCCCACCAGGAAGCGGAGGAATCGCCTGTGTGCAGGATGGATGGCAATGTGAAAATAGGCCTCCTGCAGATCGAGGGACGCAAACCAATCATTCTGCTCTAGGGATGGGATGATTGTTGCTAATGTCATCATCTTGAAGCGCTGTTTGCGTACATATCGATTCAGTTGCCAAAGATCGAGTATGGGCCTCTACCCTCCTGACTTTTTCTCCATCAGAAAATAGTGGGAGTAAAAGCCCCTGCCGTGGAAGGCTTCTGGGACCCTCTCTATCGCTGCCATGCTGAGTAGGTAGTCTACCTCATGAGCGAGAAGAGACTCGTGAGATGGGTCCCTGAAGAGGGAGGGGGAGAGAGAAATAGTGGGGGGGGGGAAGGATAGGAATGGAATCACGTAGCCAGATGTTATGAGCTGCATGATCCATCGGTCCGATGTTATTGTGGCCCAACGGTGTTGGTAGGGCCTCAAACGATGGTGGAAGAGCGCTTTGGTGACATTGTGAGTAGGTAGCAACAGGATGGTTCGCAGTCCCTCGACACTCCTGTCAAATCTGCTGTTTGCCTGCCTGTTGGTGAGCTGGTCTGGGCTGTTGTGGGCGATGCTTCTGGGGGCATTGACGACCTCTTTGGGCTTCATATTGTCTCCCCTGGGGTGGTGCATAGGAGAGCGGTCTCTGCCACTGGTATGGCGTGTAGCGCCTCCATCTAAAAGGTGGGGTGTACATACCCAGAGTCCTTAGTGTGGTGCGCGAGTCTTTGCCAGAGTGAAGTACCTGGTCTGTTTTGTCCCCAAACAAGTTCTGTCTGTCAAATGGCAAATCCTCGATTTTAGACTGGATTTCCTTTGGGGCTGCCACTCATGTGGAGCCATAATGCTCTGCGCATCACGATGGATGTGGCCATGGTGCTGGCTGCTGTACTGGCTGAGTCCAGCGCAATATGGAGAGCTGAATGGGTGGACGTGAAACCTTCTTGTATCACCGCTTTCAAGATCTGGCATTTGGACTCCGGAAGGCGCTCGAGAAGGGGGACAAGTTTGGCGATATTATTGAAGGTGTGATTTGTGAGCAAGGCCGAATAATTCGCCATACAGAGTGATAATGTGGCAGACGAGTAAACTTTTCTATCAAAGAGGTCCATCCTCTTGATGTCCTTATCCCCTGGAGTAGTCTTATGGTGGGGTGCTTTGGACCTCCGTTGGGCGGCATTGAGTACCAGGGAGTTTGGAAGCGGGTGGTTAAATAAGAACGCCATGCCGTTGGCCAGAACAAAAAACTTTTTGTCCGCCTTTTTGTTGGTGGGTGGGATTGAGGCCGGTGCTTGCCAAATGCCATCAGCTATTTCCAGAATGGCGGCGTCTAATGGGAGGGCAACTTTTGAGGAGTGAGAAGGATGAAGATTCCTCAATAAATGGTGTTGTTTTTGTTGCACCTCTGCCAATTGGACATTCTGGCTCTCAGCAACCCTCTTGAAGAGTTCCTGAAAATCCTTGATGTCGTCCATAGGTGAAAAGTCCCCATAAAACACCACATTGTCAGGGGACGATGATGCTACTTCTGTGGGGGACTGGTGGTGAGAGTCCTGTGTCAGAGGAATGGCCGGCGTCAATATTGACGGTCTCCACCATCGTAGGCTGAACCCCAGAAGGCATGGGTGGCCTATCTGACTGTGGGGACACAGCTGCACTCCTAGGCGGCGGGCGTAGTGGAGGAGAGCGTGACAGTGATCTAGCTGTAGAATGAGGAGGTAAGTGCAGGGATCAGTCCCTGGAAGTGTAGTGTCGGCGTCACCTGTCATCATGGAATAATGACGGTGATGCGAGTAACCATGTCCATATTAAGAGGTTCTATGATATGATGGGGACCTCGGAGACCTGGAGCGTTGCCTAGAGTAGGATGGAGATGGAGAGTAATATCGATAATAGTGATATTGATAGTGCGGTGAGGCAGTGTCAGTTCGGTATCTTGCGGGAGAAGAATGGAGGGATACACGAGGCAAGCATATGGCTGGAGAAGGAGGCTCAGGAGAGAAAGCCTCTGGCCCAGGGCTCGGAGACAGAGAAGATAATCTGTGCGTTCTCTCCTTGAATCTACCACGGGCCTGAATAGGTGATGCAGATGAGACTGACCTCGTAGATGATGGAGGGCGTGGAGGACTACACTCCGTGCATTTCGGTGCCAGCTTAGCAGACGCTGAGGCAGAGGGTACCCTGGTGGGAGGTGGTGGCCGGTACCAGAGGCGGAGTCAGTGCCGTAGTTTTCAGTGCCGACGAGTCAGTGGGCTCCGCAACTATTGGTGCCGCAGCTGTAGGCGGTGCCGTAGTTCTCGGTGTCACGCCCACCGGTGCTGATGATGGAGTCGGGGCCGTAGCTCCCAGTGCCGAGGGAGTCGGTGCCGAGACTGTTGGCGTGGGTGTCGGTGGCACTTGGAGCGGCTGTGAAGGAGATGGCACCAACGGTGCCGGAGCCGATTTGGGCCGGTGTGCCAAGTGGTCCAACGCACTAGTCATGGACGTGCTACAAGGCTGTTTGTGCTTGTCCATCTTGCGGGACACCGTGAGGTCTGAGGTCCCGGGCTGGTCCGTCGTGCTCACTCTTGGTGGCAGAGTGCGGGACGGTGAAGGAAGCTTTTTCTTGTACACTGTCTTGGTTGGTACGAGGCGGAGCGGATCCATGGGAGGCTCCGACTGTGGCCAAAGGGCTTTGTCAAACAACAACATCTTGAGACGCATTTCGCGATCTCTACGAGCCCTAGCTGTCAGTTTTGAACAGTGGGGGCACTTTTGTGGGATGTGCCCCTCACCGAGACATTTTATACATGTGGAGTGGCCGTCGAACGCAGGCATGGAGTCTTTACACACTGTGCATTTCTTGAAGCCTGGGGAGCCAGGCATTGTGTTATCTTAACTACTAACTACTAGAAGAAGAAGAAAACATTTTTTTTCAAAGAATGAACTATTAACTAACTAACTATTTAAAATACTATTTACAAAAATAATGGTTCAAATTCTCTCCTCTCAGGTTCTTATGAACGACGTAAGAGGGAGCTGTTTCTCCATCTGCGCCCGAAGACGGTTAGGAGGAACTGGCAGGAGCCAGACCGCGTGACACAAAACGGCGTGAAAAGCCACAAGATGGCCATCGTGCATGCACGGTCCAGCAGACAACAGTTTTGAGAACTGCAGCGCCGGGACGAGCCCGACACCCACAGTGGAGCTGTGGGACACTACCCAAAGAGGAAGCACACATATTCCATCAGCTCCTCTGAGTAAGAAAGTAGTAAATATAAATATTACAACCTAGGGATAAATATTAACATTTTTACATTCAAGACTTAATCTTCCCTATGGATGTTAGGTGTTGCTATATTATGCTTAAAGTATCCAATCAAATTTGTAGCTATGTTGTTCCGTTGGGCTCAAGTATCATGTAAATATAGTAAGCATTTTTAAATAACCAGATAGTTTATCTTTTCTCATATTAGATTTTCTTTAGAGCAGCAAGCAACATATGCAACATGAACCCAGAATCATGTCATCCAGGTAGTTAAGTTAAAAGAACTATAACATGAACATTTTATATTGCCTGTCATAAATACAGTAATTTAGAGAAACAACACTTAAGTCTCTTGCAATCATATCTTTGACTGGGTATGCTTGAAGAAGGCTGTATGGGTTGAACCTCTCTAAACTGTGACTCCTAGTTCGGCAACAGGAGGACCACAGATGTCCCAGGACCAGAATGTTCAGGTGGAGGGCTGGCAGCTGGGAGCCCAGCAGCCTGACTTGCCACAGCTGCCCAGGGTGGCACAGCAGGGCTGCCCAGGAGCTGGACTGGAGCCCTGAGGAGGGGATGGAACATCCACTACCTAAGCCATTCAGATCACTTTTTACACTATACATCCCAATTTAATAAGTGGTCTTCTGAAGTACTTGTTCTTAATGTATTCAGTCCTCAGTCTGGGAAAAACGTACTGGCAATAATGAGAGTTTTGTTTCAATAACAAGTGAGAAAGCCCTTCAGGATCTTGCCCAATGAAAATACCAGCCAGTAGCATGTTGCATGTGTAATGCTGACGGGGGGAACCGAAGTTGCGATCTCTGCAGCTTAGTGCGTGAACCTCTACAGCTTGAGCTAAAAGCCAGCCGGCTCTCAGCTAAGACTGTAGAAAAAACTCTTCCCCTCTCTCTGTACGTGGTCTAAGTATCAGTACCTGGGACAGTGAACCACACGAAGCAGGTGTGTGGGTTACACATCAAGAGTAGATTTCCTTCAGATCAATGTAAAAGAAGCATTTTACTAAAGTCCACATTTTTGGAGCCTCCTGCTGCTGCCATTTAAAAGAGGTTATCTACTGGGACAAAGCTACTATTCAAAGTTGGTGAGTCCTACACTTTCAGGGCTCATCTAGACTATGTTGAAGTGCCAAAAGAGGATATGCAAAGAGTATATGCAAATTCTTCATATCTTCTTCCGATCTCACTTTCGAAAGCTGAGCTTTTTCGGCAAACCCCCTCTTTTTCGAAAAATCACGTAAACCTCATTTTTTGAGGAAAAGCGGCTTTTTGAAAAGGGGGCTGCGGAGTCTCCAAAAAAGCCACATCCAAACTACTTTCACTTTCAAAAGTGAGATCAGCACTTTCTCTTTCAGCGCTTTGGCACAGTCTAGATAAGCCCTCAGACAGATTGCTGTCCTCGGAGGCTCACAGTAGCCCTCAGTTGAGGCACTACATCTAGACAGTGAGCTTGATGTTTGTTGAATTACTTTCATCCTTGACCAGCAGAATGTATGGGGGAACCAAATTCCACAGTCTCAGTGGACTCCCAAATGATACAAGGCTGAGTAAATGCCTTTCTTTTCCCCAGACAGTCTTTTCTCCAAGTGGAAATGGGGAAGTGGGTGTTGGGAGGAACCCGGACCCACCCTGTACTCCAGATTCCAGCCCAGGGCCCTGTAACAAAATCTGCCTATAAAAGTCTCCAACACTAGCTGCGAGAGAGCTACAAAATCCGTGAGCTACTTCCCGCCCCCACACTTTCCCTAGCACACCTTCCTTATCTCAGGCTCTTCCTACTAGACTCTACTGGTGCTTGCTCCTCCTAGACTCTTTGTAGCGCTCCTTCTGTCCTGTCAACTCCTCGAACATCCCCAGCTAACTGCAGAGAAGCTTCTTTATAATCAATCTTAACTGGTTCTTTAATTAGCCTCAGGTGTATCAACTGGGCTTGGTTCACCTAACTCTGCAAGCCCATTTAATTAGCTTCAGATGCTTAATTGCCCTGATTGATTCTGGCAAGTTTTCACTGGTTCTGGACTAGCCCCTTCTAGTTTACCCTGGGAACAGAGGTTTACTCAATCTGAGGGTTAATATACCTTCCTTCCATCACTTTCTTGTACCCTTCTGGACTGACCCTGTCACAATGTCTATTGATATAACTACACTTTTGGACACTAACAGAAAAGAAATAACCGACTTTCTCATTCTACAGCTAATGAATATAAGTTTTAAGAACCAATGGAAAAGCCACTTTCCCCTTAATTTTATTCTACTTGCTAGAAGCCATTTTCACAAACCATGTGGACAAATACTCTGCACCCAAGATCTCGTCTCATCTCTGTTTTTCAGATCTCACTTTACAGATCATGTAAGATAGTCTTTGGGGAAGCAGAAACTATATTTCACAACATAATTTCCCCCCTTCCGATCTTGCAGTCGCCCAATTTCACACCATACATGTTCATTGAGGCAGCCTACTAAGTAATGTGCTGATGATGAGGAAGTCAATTTTCTCATCTGCAATTGAGAAGAGATTGGTCTCTGTGCACATCTCATAACATTCAAGGATGAACTTGGCACATTTAGTTCATTAAAAGAGTTCTAAGTGTGAAGGGTTGGGCAATTCATTTAAGATTGTTCTTGAGTACTACAATTATTTAAGACTTGTAAAGAACAGCATTCAACTTTTTTTTATTCTCAGCAAGTCTAAGTAGCATGGTACACAGTGCACACTTACATCTCTTGCTTAAAGTCTTCTGACTATGAATTTACTTATAAATTTAACCTGTAAATGAAAACTATTAACTAATTAGCAGTGGCCTAAATCTCTGTAGTCTCCAAGTTTAGCTTTTTTCATACCTACAAGTATGCCTTTTTGCATACCTACAAGTATTCTTGCGTCTCAGCTATAGGAGAAATACAATGAAACCTAGGACAATGACCCTGTCAATTTCCCAAAGTGATCACTGGGAGTTCAGATAGATAATGCTTCAAACCAGTACTCTCTATTCCAATGTCTTCTGCAATAGAAGTGCAACATCTCATTTTCCCCTCAAATTCCTTGTCCCAATCAGAGGAGCACATTGAGGACACACAGCAAAGAATATGACCTAAAACAACAGGTACTTTGATTAGAAAGTAGTGACATAGGATTTACTGAGGACTAGGATTTATGGGATTAATGTAATAATTATTGAGTAAAATGCTATGGCTTGAACTATGCAAAAGGTAGGAGGAGATCATCATAATAGCCCTTTCTAGCTTTAAAAAAAATCTATGAATTTACAAGTTACTCCACCCTCAAAACCCCATAATTAGGCTTCCTTCACCTAATTATGTAAAGCTGCCCTCAGGATAAGTTATAATTACACTATCAACTTCACATATGATCTGAACTCTAGAACTGTCACAACATACACTACATCTACAAAAAAGACATTAATCACAGGGCCCTATTTATTAAATCCTACTACAATATCTCTACTAAAACAATACTACAGTGAAATACTACAATAATATCAGTTACTGCCCCTCCTGATATGTTCTTAGCCTGTACAATGCATGTGTGTATGAGAGATCACATATGTATCATACCTATGAATTTTTAAAATGAATGTCTTTCATGATTTCTATACTATAGCATACATGTATAAATACAAAACTGGAACTTCGGATACATGTACTGATACTTAGTGGAAATATTGCTCTCAAATACTTTATACTCAGTGAAGATATTATTAGAAATATTTCTGTTTTTTACTTGACACATTGAGATAAATAATGCTTTGATTTTCTTACTCCAACTTTTAAAAAAAATTCTATCTTCTGGGAACATTCAAGTATTATATAAGCCTAGAAGAGAACACACACTTTTCCCAACAACATCATAAAGCACCACATCATACAAGAATCACAGACATTATACAAGAGACCTTTCCATTCCATTTGGCAGAAAAAGCAGGTCTGTGCTCAACACTAGGTTTTTTAGTATTCTGCCCAGTGTGACAGGAGTCTGAAGTAAGAGGCATTATTCCACCTCCACAGGAGACTATTATACAGTTTACAAAAAGGGGTCTGATCTTGAAAAAAACTTATTAAAATGGGCATAGTACTTTTAACTGAAGATAGTTCCATTGGAATCATTGGAACGCCTCAGTCTTAACTACTGTGACTACCAGTGTTTGCAGAAGATGCTCCTATCTGAAGTAGATCCACTAAAACTGACTTTACAGAGTTAAGAGCCTGATCTAAAGGCCAATGACATTAACTTCAATGGGTTTCATACCAGTTCCTAATGTATACTAAGGGGGGGCTAACATTGCTTGCATTGTTTAAAGGAAATACACAAATTAACCCAAAACAACTTTTCACTTTCATATTATCAATGTATACTATGAACATAACATAAAAATAACATTAGCCTTTTGCTTTGCCTATAAGATGAGGATCTACAGAAGAAGAAAAGTAAGCAAGAAGAAGAAAGGTTCAAATAAGCTGCTCCTTATATTTTAGTTTATTCATATTATATGATTGCTTTATTACCATTCTCTCCATCAGACTTCCTTTCATGGTCAGTATCAGTGAGGGACAAAGCTGAGTTTGCCCGGCTTGACAAACAGGAACTGTGTTCTGATTTCATTCCTGCCATCCACATCCTCAGGCCATGATCTGGGGAAGCACCACCTTCAGTCTCAGTATCCACATCTGAACCCATCTCCAATGGGTAACCATGTTGAGACACACCATGCATGTCTGTTTGGTAGCTAGAGCACACAATGTGTGGAGTTTCACAGAAGTCCATCTCTGAAAAAACACAAATGTTCAAAGAAAAATTTAGAAATGAGAAGCAATATTCTTTTTGACATACTCCGTTTGGGGGAAATCTGTTTTAGCACTATAAATCCAGCAGATACATAAAAGGACAGGGAGCAATGTGGGGATGGTAGATACACTGGGAGGAGGATATACTGTATATTGCAATCTGTAGATCTCTGCTCTAGAGGTCTGGGGATGGAGGACTGAAGAGGTTCCCTATGTTGGGAAGCAGGTATTAATTGCACTGCCCCAACACAGAAAGAGGCGCACAGCTGGCTCCTAATTATGGGGGATGGGCAAGTCCGCAGATTAATGGATGTGGCTCAGGGCCCCCTCGGCTGTGTAAAAGTGTTAAGGAAATTCCCCATAAAGGTGATTTGCTCAAGCTCTGCACTCCCCTAAGTACAGCTCTGTCTCCACCAGTCACCAGCAGCAGCTATTGCTGCTATTCCTTCCCTCCACCTTGGTAGAGACCAGTTACTGCAGGTGACTGGATACTGTCAAGTTCTCTTTTCCAGTGGACTTTCCTGTCAAAATCCAGACACCTGGCAACTCTGTTTACAATATAGTAAGTTAATACAAATATTTTATCGCCTAATGTCATACAAACATGAAGGACCAAGAGCTTTATGCCAGTAC
Source organism: Apalone spinifera (assembly GCA_030068395.1). Taxonomy (NCBI): domain Eukaryota; kingdom Metazoa; phylum Chordata; order Testudines; family Trionychidae; genus Apalone; species Apalone spinifera. Next base: position 16,210,564 of record JANRFK010001158.1, read on the forward strand.
TTGTGGTTTTCCCTAAGTTCAAAATAGGGCTAACAATTAGCCCATTAAAGTCCTACACAGTTATAGCAAAGTATCAATGACATGAAAACTAAATGAAATAAGGAAACTAGGATGTGTGTTTAAATGGGGATTGCAGATGCCAAATTTTCACCCATTTCTTTCTGGACACATCATTTATTACCAAAAATGGTGTCAAACAGCCAATTTAGAATTCTGATTAAATGGCAGAGGTTACCATAGAAATTGACACGCTTTTGACTCTAAGTTAAATATCTAAAAAATGTTAAAGGACAAAAAACCTCTGATGATTAGCTCAGAGTCAGCTTTGAAACAATCCTGGTGAAATATATAGAGAAAGCCATAGACTGACTCAGTAGAAACTATCCATTACAATAATTAGTCAGAGTTTCAGAAGGTAGTATCACAAAAGTGGAAGAAATAAATATCTTCTATTTATATAAAATCCACAATTATTAAAAAGAAAGGAAGATGTTCATTTATTAAAGATGCATAGGACTCAGAAGTGGTCAGAATGACCTCATACATTTGGTTGAGTTGTGTGTCTATCAGGACTCGATGTATAACTGCAAAGAGAAGATACTTTGGAAAAATAAATCATTTACTTACATGGAGTACACTTATTATTTAAAGATAAAAATATTTTTATTTACTGATTCCTCACAGTAATTTTTTCCCTACAGAATTAACTACTGGGCTGGACTCCAATCTCAATTCTTCTATAAGTACACAGTAAATCCACTGATTTTTGGATTTCATCAGAGTAACTGAGATTAGACTCTTGCCTATATTTTAATGAGTTGATAGGATACAGTCACTTTGCAAGGGCCTGATCCTGTGTCTCTGTGCACACAAAATTCCCCACTGAAGTTAATGCCAGTGTTCCTGTATCAGAACTGCAAGCATGTGAGGAGGCTTTTTTGGTTGTTTTTCATGTTTGTCTTTAATTTGGTAATCTTGCAGCATTTTCCATTCTCTATTTTTAGCAGCGGATGGGTAGATAAGGTAACTTTGTTCCTACCTTGAAACTTGCATTTTTTAAAAATGCTCTTCCGAACTACTTTCTCCTCTATAAACTATCAGGTTGCTCAGACAAGCAGATAGAACATTTTTCACATCCTGCTTCTCTTTCCAAGAGCCCTGACTTTCTCTCATCAGTCAAAAAACATCCTTAGCCAGTGCTAGTAATTTAGTAACTCTGGCTGACTTCATGGCCTCATTGAAGGTTAGGCTACAGGCAGCTTACTCTACTGTTCCCTATTCAAGATGGATTGATTATCACTTGCAGCCTGCAGCCATGGTTCCATCAGTTCGCAGTGGAAGAAACCAAAGGGTGAATTCAGCCCAGTAAGTCTGACTAATGCTAATTAGAATGCACATGTTTACAAAGGGCAGAATATACCCCTCAGTCTACATATTAATTCAGAAAGTAGTGGTTAATGAATTCAGTATTTTAGATATTTTTTGTCGAGATGGAGCAAAACAAATTTACTTTTCTGCACAACAACTGATATTCAATTGAATCTTAACACTTTCCTTCCACAGACAATGTACTTCCATCACAGAATATTTATTTTAATATACAAGTCTTTGTATGTTTTTTAACTCCCAGAGGAAGCATTCTCTGCAAAGCACTTATAGTATCATACGTGGTTGTTTTTTTAGCCTTGCACATCTAATCTTACCACCTAAAATGCCCCAATATCCCCTAGTGGAGATAAAGTTCAAATAGATTTATGAAAATCTCTTCTTACCAAAAATCTAGAGTCACAGGATAAATTAAAAGACATTAATACAAAATCAAAGTTTTACACAATGCATACATTGGCAGAATATACAATAATATTATGTTATGCAAAAAAATATAAAATAAGCATGAAAAATCAATCACAGAATTGCTGTGGTACAGTTAGCTCCAGCTTTGATGGTAAGAAACATTGTGATCTTAGAACCTGGTATACATAAAAATAAATATGGAAATATACATGTGAATTTTAATAGATTAAAACTGGGAAATAAAGAGAATTTTAAAAAATGAACCATAATTCAAATTCACTAATGGATGAGATGGCAAATTCCAATTTCTCAAAAAGGTGATAGGGATATTAAAATTAGATTAATCAGCTAATCAAACAGTTGATGCAACTTGCATTGACTATTCGATTAGTCGATAAGGGTGCCTCTGCCTTTGAAGGTGAAAGCACTGTGCGGAGCACAGGGCCTGCGGGGTATTCAAGCAGTCCCCCACTGGCCCCATGCTCCCGGCAGCATTTCAAAGCGGCAGCAATGCATGGAGCCTGGGGCCAGCAGGGGAGTCCCCAGCTGACTCCGGGCTCCATGTAGCACTGCCACTTTGAAACACCGCATGCAGTTGGGGACTCTCCAGCTGGCCCTGGGCTTCACGTGGTGTTTCTAAGTGGTAGTGCCACGTGGAGCCCAGGATCTGGCCCCGGGCCCTGCGTGGCACTGTCACTTTGAAGTACTCCCTCCTCTCCCTACCACTTGCTACCTCTTTCTGATAGAGGATGCAAGGTGGGAGGGAGGAATTAGTTGACAAGTGTGTTGACTAGCAGATAGTCGACTTGTCATTCATATCCATAAAAGCTGAATCACTTTTTTTTTAAAGGAAAAATGTACAGGTGAGCAGAATGGACAATTTTTCTCTCTTAAGTAATAATGCTTTGGCAATTCTTTGTGAGATTTTCACTTTGGTACGATAATCAGATAACAGAACAGGCAGCCAAGAGAATACACCTATACACTATTCCCGCCCACAAACTGCCCCTCTCCTCCCCCCACATCAAAGCAACTCTTGAAGAATTATTGCTCTCTCTCCACTGCAGGAAGCACTCTCAGTTCACACAATATTTCTGATCTTGATTAGATTGGGATTTTTGCCACCTATACAAATACAATTCAGACTCTGGATGTACAAAAACTGGTATAAATTGTGTCCACACTAGGTACTTGCCCCAGCTACAGCTATTTTATGGCTAAAATTCCCATGGCAGATAAGGCCTGACAGAGGGCCAAAAGGCATATCTAATTTCAGGGCTTTTTGTGTTAGGATTCCGTTTTCCTCTAAACGTTTAGGAATAGCTTTCTATGAGTTTCAATTTGTGAAGTTTCCTGTTCACTTTTTCATAATGAGGAGTGGCATACCACTTTGAAAGAAGTTGGAGGTTTCCAGTCATTTACTCACAAATCATCCTACACCTGTGCAGACTTTAGGGGATCCGTAAGAGGCAGGAGAACATCTGCACAGATGCTGTATACATGAATTCTGCCACCTAGCCTCACAGGTGGTGACTAGTTCCAGGACAGCTTGGTATCTCCAGAAGTTCCAGATCACTCACTGGACTGTTACCTCCAATTACTTTAAAAAGAGTTTCCAAAGTGTTGCTTTTCCTTAGGGTTACGTGAGCGGAGAGAACCTGTAGGAACCTGGACGATTCTCAAGTCCTAGCCTATTCCCTTCCACTGTGTAAAGCCAGTGTGGCTGAAAGTGGGAAAGTCTGGACAATCACAGTGGTGGCTACTGAATCAATAAAAACACAAGGCAGACTCCACTGATATACAATAAAAATGGCAGTAGAGTCCCTAGCTAATTTTTCCTGGTATTTTTGTTCACTAAAAAACACCAGTTTATATTTTACAAGTATCCTATAAGAGCAGCATATTCACTCAAAGTTTTAGATGATCAGTCTTTTTTTAGCCATGGCTTACTAAGTCACTAATAATGGAGATTTGTGACTATGAACGCCCATGCTGAAATTTCCAAATTCATATTTATACTTACAGAGTGTCAAAACAAAAAAATGCAATATAATTGATCACAGTTTATTACCATGATCAGCTGTTTTAGAAGCCTAAACTTATTGCCACATGAACAAACTCAGAAATAAACGATTGGTGGATTCTACCTGCAGATGACAGAAGAACTAACTGATGGGGAATATAGATTGAAATACCTGGTTTCTGTCTTCAGTGAGCTTCAAGCGGGGGATACCACTGCAAAGCATTGGCAGCCTTTTCCTAACACAGAAGGATGTGAGTTTTACCCAAGCAGAAATTTCAGAATTACGGTTTTATCTCACAAAGAACAAACTAGCAAGGATAATTATCCAAAATGAAGCAAAACAAAAGATACTGTCAAAACAAAGTGGAAATAAGAGAACAACAAAGCTAGTGAATAAACTGACATTTTGGTCAGTTTCCTTCCACTTATATTTGTTTACTTAGAGTTATCCATTTTGTTTTTAATACTAAATAATAAATCTTACCTAAAGAGAATTTGCTAATCTAGAACCCCACAACATTAATAAAACACTGAAGAATTTGCTGCCATTTATTTACAATACAGCAGTGTTCCACAGGCTGCAATATGTTTTATGAAAGCTTGTGGCATACAATAAGTAAACTGATTTATTTTGGAATCTTAAAAATATGCCAGAAGTGTTGAGTTTTGAACTAAATTTAGTCACTCAGTTTCTTTATCATTAGTTCATAGTACAGGTATTTTTCAGAACAAAAATAGCAGCTCTTTAATAATGTTCCAATTCCTCTGTGTGACATAAAAACTATCAAGCACTTTTAAGTGGAAAATGGAACAAAATGCTCCTTTAATTCACAAAGTGGAAACAAATGCAAAAAGACACAGGAAGCTAAGTCATCCTAGTACTCACTTTACACCATTCCTCCTTTGAACTCCCCTCCCCTAAACTGGAGATCAGTAGAGAACAGCTGTGATGCTTTTATTACCAGTCCTGTCTTGAATATCTGTGGCTTGGTGGCAAGCCAATCTCAGTTAAAGACAGGAATCTTGATAAAAAGTGAATTCCAGCGTTAACAAACTCTCAGAATTTTTACCTTCATGGCATATCATCACAGCCAAACTTTTGTCTGGAGAGGTACACAGTAGGAATGAAAATGGGATTTTTAGGATGTGAGGCTGTCCAGGCTGATATTTGTCAATGAAATAGGTAAATGGTTTCAAATTTTATACTTATGTCAGGAAATTGTGGTGTGAACACATTTTATAAAATTTCATTACATTTATAAGAATGGCTATACTGGGTCAGACCAAAGGTCCATGTAGCCCAGTATCCTGTCTTCCAACAGTGGCCAATGCCAGAAGCTGCAGAGGGAGTGAACAGAACAGGTAATCATCAAGTGATCCCTCTACTGTCACTCATTTCCAGCCCCTGACAAACAGAGGCTAGGTACACTATTCCTACCCATTCTGGTTAATAAGTATTGATGGACCTAACCACCATAGAATCATAGAATACTAGGACTGGAAGGGACCTTGAGAGGTCATTGAGCCCAATCCCCTGCCCTCACGGCAGTACTGTCTAGACCATCCCTGATAGACGTTTCCCTAACCTACTCTTAAATATCTCCAGAAATGGAGACTCCATAACCTCCTTAAATAATTTATTCCAGTGTTTAATCACCCTGAGAGTTATGAGCTTTTTCCTAATGTCCAACCTAAACCTCCCTTGCTGCAGGTTAAGCCCATTGCTTCTTGTTCTAGCCTCAGAGGCCAGGAAGAACAAGTTTTCTCCCTCCTCCTTGTGACACCTTTTAGATACCTGAAAACTGCTATCATGTCTTCTCCCAATCTTCTCTTTTCCAGACTAAACAAGCCCAATTCTTTCAGTCTTCCTTCATAGGTTATGTTCTCTAAACCTTTAATCATTCTTGTTGTTCTTCTCTTGACCTTCTCCAATTTCTCCATATCTTTACTGAAATGTGGTGCCCAGAATTGAACACAATACTCCAACTGAGGCCTAATCAGCGTGGAGTAGAGCGGAAGAATGACTTCTCGTGTCTTGCTCACAACACACCTGTTAA
>JANRFK010001158.1:16216537-16230677 GCA_030068395.1 Apalone spinifera
GAACTCCTTGCCAGAGGAGGCTGTGAAGGCTAGGACTATAACAGAGTTTAAAGGCAAGCTAAATAATGTCATGGAGGTTAGGTCCATAAAAGGCTATTAGCCAGAGGACAGAAATGGTGTCCCTGGCCTGTTTGTCAGAGGCTGGTGAAGGATGGCAGGAGACAAATCGCTTGAACATTGTCTTCGGTCCACCCTCTCTGGGGCCCTGGCCACTGTCGGTAGACAGGCTACTAGGCTAGATGGACCTTTGGTCTGACCCATTACAGTCATTCTTATGTTCTTATGTAAATACATGCTGCATGTGCTACTATGTTTTCTTTTATGTATTTCCACTGTTCCTTGTTCCCTTTACTTTTTTTATCCATCTAACATTTTCACATTCCACTTTCTGAAGCTAGCCACTAAACGATGTCAGGGGAGAATAGATGACTACGTAAGGGAGCTCTGGCTGCCATCCTGTCAGAGAAGGTTAGCAGAGTGAATAGAATTCTGTTTAGTGTTTCCTGGCTACTGTATTAACCCAATGCATTTTTATATACTGTTTTAAAGTACTGTACTAATTATTCTGGCTCTCAGAGGCAACTTCTTCACCTTTTGAGTGACTGAGCTTAACTCCATACAACGTGAGCCAATAAGATTCATGGGATGACCCCCATCTGTTATTTACACTGTAGAAGCACCTAGGAGTCCATAGTAATGGAGAAGGGTCCTATTGTATGATGCACTGTAGAAACTCGTAACAAATAATCATCCCTGCTGCAAAGAGCTAACAATCTAACCAACCTCCAAATATGTGTATGAGGAAAGCTGGAGTCAGTCAGAGCACTGAAAGACATCCTAAAGTATGAAAGTTAGAGAAATCAGAGGAGTGGGGGGAGGATTCATTCCCTGAGCACTGCTGCTTGGTAAGTGAAAAAGGGTTCAGTCACTCCCTAGGTCCTCTCTGAAACAAAAAACAGGACTATGCTAGACAAGACTAACACGGCTACATTTCTATCATAGGTCCTCTCTATGAGAGCTGTAGAGTAGCAGGATAGCTGGTAAGATTCCACCTTATAGACCAAGATCCTCTGGGATACAACATTTTCATTCCACTTCATTCCTAGCCCTTTAAGCATTAAGCAGAAGGGAAGTCACATTCTTGTTTAAGAATGCTGCTATTTTGGGGGGTGGAGGGCAGGGTTGCAATATTAACTATAGGTTACTGTGTCTAAAGCCTTGTATAGATGTTCCTGAATTATGATTAAAGGTCAACAAAGATTTTCAGGAGAGTGATGCTCTTTTTGTAGTCCTTAGGAGTTCTGCAGTATCAGGTGTAAGTTGGTGAATGGAGATTAAAGTTAACAAGAGAGTGGCCCCTTTAAGACTGCAAGTCCTATTATCTACTGGACAAGGACTCCCCACTTGTCTCTTAGGATTTGCAGGAATGGGGCTTTCCTCATTCTGTCCTTCTAACCATTTTTATTTAAATATATTTCCCACACAAAAACTTTAAGGTGAAGTTAAGGTTGTAGGAATTTTTCAGTTACTGAATGCATGTTGTCTTTCATTAATTTAAGTATCAGAGGGGTAGCCGTGTTAGTCTGAATCTGCAAAAGCGGCGAGGGGTCCTGTGGCACCTTATAGACTAACCGAAGTGTTTCGGTTAGTCTATAAGGTGCCACAGGACCCGTCGCCGCTTTTTCATTAATTTAAGTTATTACTAAAGCAATATTAGCCCTTCCTTCTACAATTTTATAGGAATCTTTGTTTTAAGGCCATTTTTCAACAACAAGATTTGTACCACAGATATATGGCTAAGTCACATTTTAAGAAATCAATAGATTATGGAGCCATTTGTCTTTTCTAAATTAAATATACCACAGCCATAGCCTATGAACTTCCTTATGTTTGTATTTTTTAAAAATGAAAATTTATACTGATGACCCATAAATCAAATTTTCCATGGCAGATTGCTCTATCCCTCTATGACTTTTCTTCTTGAAATATACTTAAATGAATATAATTCCTTCAGACTAATTACAGAAAATAAGTAATGTAGTACTTTCAACTTTATTCTGTGAATACCGTACAGCTGCAACTCTAAAAGGCCAGAGTTGTTTGTGTGAGAGTCAATGTCTTATTTGAGAAGTTAAACCTTAATTCCCATTTTGTTGGTTATCAGGATTTATTTAGATTATAAATTTTAACATTCTTTAAAGATACACTCAAACTACCATTATGGGCCTGCAATCATAATTTTATCTTTATTAATTTTTTGTGTGGACAATTTTTAACAAAATTAAAGCAGCATAACTCATTAATTGAGAGGAAAAATTAAGTCTGCAACTCCAGAAATTTCTAATAGGCCTTAAGGCAAAAAAAAGAAAGCCAGTTTCTCCCACCAATTTAGATTTTAATTTAGCAGCTGCTAAACTGAAACGTACATTATGAGCCTACATGTTGAAAAATATAGACGTTCTAAAAGGTTTTTGAATTTCTCTCCTTTACTTTCAAATACAGTCCAATGGAATAAACTATGTGTTAAGGACCAAATTCTCTTCTAAGTTAAATCAGTGTAAATATAATGTACACAATATTAAAGTTAACTTTTATATTATATGGACATATTTGGTGTTAAATTTTCATCAGTTCACCAACAGATGATGCCACATTTACAGGTCAGGAGTCAAAATTAAGATTTCATTTGCACTGGTGTAAATTTAGAGTAATATATATACTAATTACACACACACACACACACTCACACACACACACACACACACACTTTGATACTCTGGTCCAGTGCACACATAATGAATATTACTGGTGGGGAAGTCTGTTGCAGACATAGTAATGGTAGAAATATGTCTCACCTCCTCCTCTGGGTGAATTGCTGGGGACCGCACAACAGAAGGAACAGGTAGCGCTCACAAAACAGGAGTCATGAAGTGACTCCATATGTTCCCTTATCAGCATCCATCAGTAGGGATGGAGACCCAACCTCAATTTAAAGCTGCTTTAAAGGAAAGCAGTGTTACTCCCACTTGCTTTCTTTCATAGTGAACTGACTGGAGAGCAGATAGCCACGCCAGAGAACAAGGTATAATTTATCCCCTCCGAGTCATCTTTAATGTATTTGCCCTAAAGAAGTTAATTGCGGATTTGACCCAGCGTAAGTGAGAACAGAGCTTGACCCAGAATCAGTTATCTTCTCTCATTCACAAAGTTTACATGTACCAACATTCTAGCCATAAATGTATTTTGTAAATTTAAAATTACAGAAGAATACTAGCAAAAACATTTGTAATAGAAATGAGTCCAAGTATATAGAGACAAACTCACCCAAAGCAAGGATGTTCTGGATCAAGTTTTTTAATTTGACTCATTTCTAATGTACACTTCAGCAAACTCTGTTTACTAAACGATAAATTTGTGACACACAATTTCTCTTTTGCTGAAAGGAACACAAACAAAAACTTCAGAAATCTACCATGGTAGCATAATAAAAATAGTTAACTAACTAAATAATGGAGATATAACTTGTGACCCAGTAACCTGTCAGAGCAGTTAAGATCAGCTGGGAGATTTCTGCTGTCAACTTGCAAAGCTACTGAACCCTCCAAGAATAGTGGCTACTCTCCCTCTTAGTTTAGGACCACCTGCCTTTGGAATTCACTCCCCTTGGCATCCTGTCTGAGCCAAAGTAAACCAACCTTCAAGGCACAATGCAAGCATTTATTTTATTCAGCTTTGGACTGTTTTTGTTTTGGGGGAAGACTGTATATTTGTTTTGGGGGAAGCTTGTGAACAGCAGATCTAATTTGTGTTTTATTCTTTATAATTGTGCAGCCATAGTGGTAGGGGCTTTAGAATGTACAGGGGTGGGCTTGATGAGAAAGGGCAGGGTAGGAAGAAAATCCTTTATCCATCCAATCAGACTCCCTAGAAATCAAAGGACTAGTTACAGGTTTAATTCCTAGTTTCTCCTTCTGTGAAATAAAATCACTGTTAATGAATCTACAGTAAAAAAGTTGTTCTCCTCTTGTGGGTTCCAAAACCAGCTGCTCCAGGAAGCATTAATTTAAAGTATCAAGAAACTTTCTCTCTGCATCCCGTCCTCAGGTGACATTTACCCAGTCAAAATATAGGGATAGTTGAAATCCCCATTATTACTGAGTTTTTTATTCGTATAGCCTGTCTAAATCTCTTAGCATTTCACAGTCACTACCACCACCGTGGTCGGGTTGTCAATAATATATCCCTACTGCTATATTCATATTATTAAAGCATGGAATTAGTATCCATAGAGATCCTATGGAACAGTTTGGTTCATTTAAGATTTAATATTAAGATCTGTTTTCTTTCTGCATCAGAACAAAAGCAGGGACCTTTCATTTTATGTGTAAAACATAAAATAAAATAAAAATAAAGAAAAAAGAGACCTACACTAGACCAGCCAATAGCTCAATAGGTAAGGCACTCACCTGGGATGTAAGAAACCTACAATCAAAACCCTGCTTTGACTGAGTGTTGTACCACAGGGCTATCAAGTCAATCTCTCTCTAATTCTCTTCTGGTGGAGTTGTGTTGCATTTAGAACAAAATACTCTGTTACAGACAGAGAGAGATTCTATAGCAGGGCTGGGTGTAGGGATCAATTGCAGAAGAACTCTGTATGTGTGAAGTATAGGGGTGGTCTGCATCCCCCCCCATTTCCTATTATCCCCCCTTCCCTACTACTGATGAGCCAGAAGCAAGCATCTAATACACCATTGTAGCAAGAACTAATTGTAGATAAGGGTGGGAACATAACAATCTTGTTTACCTAAATGTACTGATCATGGAAACAAAGTCAAAGAACAAGCAGTACAGCTGAGGCATACTGTAACAAGCGATGAGTAACCCCCGGAAACTTCCAAACTGCCAAACAAGGTAGACACACTGTATTTAAAGCTGCACCAGAGCACAGCAATTTGGACCTCATTGATGGGCTTTGGGTACCGGCACCTCGGAAGCTGAGACAGTCTCCCACTTCATCTGCAGCCGAAACAGGATTCCCCAGCTAGCAGAAGGGATGTAAGAATGCTGCTTTCCTATGATGTTGTTCTTTTCGTTAAGGGGCACAGCTGATAGCTGTCAGAAAATAAACTGCTTGTGTTTGACAGATACCTGTGTAGCATGTCTTTGTACTTTGAGAACCTAGTGTAAGACTTGAGACTTACTCTTGCCGGCAAAACTGAGCAAGATGTGGCCCGGGGGCCAGATCTGGCCCGCCTAACACTTTGATCGGGCCTGCAGACTACATCTGGCTGCTTTCTATTTATATCCTACTGCCCATGACACCAAATTTCCAGGCAGTAACTCAGGCAGCAAGATCCTATTTAAATGGCTTCTAGTCACAGTGCTACCCTGGCAAGGTCTAGAGCCATGAGCCTTTTAAATAGCCATAGCAACCCCAAGTGGCTGCCAGACAAAGTAGCAGTAGTGGCGCTGGTAGCCGCATGCTCTTTGCTGTGTTTTTACTCCTAAGACTTTGGCCCCAGACAACTCTGGGGGGGAGGCTAATCCCCAGCTCCACCCCTTCTGCCTCAGACCCCACCCCTTCCAAAAAGTGGACCCAGCCCATGACCACATACCAAAATTTGTTAAGTGGATCCCTTGCAAAAATTATTGCCCACCCTGGTTCTATAGCCTGGTAGGACTCAGGAATTCACCTGGGATATGGGAGACCCAGGTTTGTGCTCCTTCTCTGAGGGACTTGAATCTATGTCACCCACATTTCAGGTGAGTGGCCTAACTCAAAATTCCATCCTTCATATGCAAAACCTAAATAACCTTTTTTAAAAAAGGTTAATTGAAAAAATTCCAGATCAACTCAACTTAGAATTCAGTATGGGATGGTTAGATAAACAAAATTAGACAGATCTTCAGCCTTTCCGGGACTGAGCTGAGAAGTCTGAACAGACTCTTTAACTGATACTGTTAAGGTTTGTGTTTTTCTCTTATTCCCAACTTCCTTTAGCACCCCATATTTTAAAAGCTTACTTCAAGGGCATCCATACATGGTACAGCACAGTTCCTTCATTCAGGTGGCAACAGTGCAGTATGAGTCATGTCAATGTGAAACCCTGATCTAATAAGGTCTTTTCCATTCATTTTTAAAACAAGAGTATCCAAAAGCTAAATGCCCTTCAGTTCTCTCATTCACATCAAATTACATCCACTTGTCAACCCAACATCAGTGAAAGAATATGAAAGACAACTTGGCACATCTGCTACATTAGATTAGGCAGCTGGGGATAACGATTGTCACTCAATTTTTTCTCCTCAAACTAGTTTTAAGGGGCCAGCCATCAGAAGGTTCAATTTGGTCAGGAAATGCAAGATGCCCTCAAAAGAATTCTAACCACTTTTACACTATAACTTCTGTACAAATACTCAAATAATTTACCACAAGATTTAACAGTAACTCTCACTTGAAGGTCAACCATACAGCAGTTTAAATATGTTAATTCAGTCTGATGGAAATGCTTGCTTTTGAATTTCTTGTTTGTAATAAATATGATCACAACAAACACTTCAACTATAGGGAGTGACTATAATGTTAACATAATGCATATGTCACTTTACATTTCCAAATTATAATGCAAAGGATTACATATCAGTGTAATTACATTGATTACATTAATCAATTTTAAAATTATTGTGCATTGTAATAATTATAGTTTAAATTATTTTATTGTGGGGGGAGGGGAACCTTGCTTAAATTTCTTATTCCTCTGTAACATCATTACTAGATTTTCCAACAATTTGGATACAATTTCTTCTCAATACATTTTATTAATCAACTACTTGAACTATAAAAACTATTAAATTATGCCTGTACAGTAGTTCTAGAATGGGTTATTCTTTGGTTTCTGTTACACAAGGACAAATTTAAGCTGTTCAGCCAAAGACAGTAGGTATATTCCAGGTGTACATTCACAGCAGAGCCACCAGGTGAACCCTGTCGTTAAAAAAAACCATGTTCAACCTTTTTTGTTCAAGCTAAGCAAACACTTATTTTTAAATAAATCTCATCCAAAAGATGCCTCACAGATGGGATATCATAATACCTATCATGGAAAGGTTTGAGTTACCTGTGTCTCGTTAATAAATAATACATTGAGATTCCTTGACAAATCACAGATGTAGGCTGAATATGAGGTAGTTAGGATGCAGAAACTCTAGCTAGAGAGACTACAAAAGAGAACAATTGCTGTTTTGTAACAAATAATTTAGAATTCATCTTGTGGAATTTCTCTTGATGATAAAAATGTTTCCAATAGATCACTGTAGCGGAGTATCCTTACCGCCGCACTGCCACCAGCCATCGATCCGGGAAATTAGCCTGGACAGCAGGTGGCGGGATCCTTTCGGGACACTGTCCTCCGGCAGTGTCAACCACAGCCTCTAAGCTTTCCCCTTCCGGGGGTCAATAGTTCACGGCCCCGGCCTTGCTTCAGGTCTGGGGTAAGAGGTAATAGTTCAGGGGCCCGGCCTTACTTCAGGTCCCAGGCCATGGGGAAAGTACTCTGTTGTGGACTCAAGTCTCTCAGCTTTTATGCAGTCCAGCCTGGGTTGCGGCCGGCACCAAAGCGCAGTAGGTAAGCCTGGGCCCTCAAGCAGGGCAGGGCAACAAACAGTGGCTGGGCCCTGGTGCAAGGCATGGCCACAATCAAACACACTGGTTCGTAGAAGCTCCTAGTTCAGGAACTGGGCAGGTTGCGCACCTGCTACAGGGGCGAGGGGGAGACTGCCACCCAGTCAGCGGGTGGCAGTGGGGGCGTAGGCCCACCCACTCCACTGCACCCCGGCCCAGGGGCCCTGGATGCAGCCATGCAGCTGCTTACTGGCTCAGCAGGGCTCCGGCCCGCAACTTGCTGGACTAGGGATGCTATCAGCCCCATGCTACCCCCTGGGCCACGTCTCGCCTCTTCCCTCACTGGTACCCATGTTTCCCGCTGGCCTGTCAGGGAGTCAAGGCCCGTATCATCCCAGCCAGGTCCGGGCGGCCCAATCCAGGCTTCAGAAAGTTGGAGCTCTGCAGGGTCCCCGTCGGTCCGCAGGTCCTTCAGCTCACCAGGCCCCAGCAGAGTCCTGGGTTCCTCCGGGTCAGAGGGGAGCTCCGCTGGCTGGCTTGGCCAGGCCTCAGCAGCCCTGGCAGGGAAGCCTTTGCTGGCCTTAGGGGAGGCAGCTGTGGGAGGCCCAGGCCAGGTCCCAGCCTCCTCAGCCAGGAGCTCTGGCCAGGCCTCTGTTTCCCTCGGAGGCTGGCTCCCTACTGAGCTCCCTGGCAGGGTTCTTATAGTCCTAGCCACGCCCCCTGGCTTCCAGTCAGGTGAGGGGGCGGGGCTAGGCTGTGCCCAAAATGGCTCCCAGAGGGGTTCCTCCGCCTCTGGCTCAGCGGGCAGCCACTCTGCTCCGCTACAATCACATATAGGAAACTTGTGAGCTTGAGGCATTAGGGACATATATTCAGAATTCTTGGAGTTAATAGGAAAGTGCTGAGAGCAGTTTTCATGTGTTTCTCTCTCCAGAGATTTGATGTGATGATCCAGGGTAAAAAAAAATTACTAACCTTCTATAGCTGTTGTTCTTCAAGATGTGTTGCCTATATCCACTTAAACAAAGGTTTTTGCTTGCCCTGAGCACAAGTGCCAGAAAGTTTTTCTCTAGGGAGGTTGAGATATTTAAGAGCAAGTTAGGTAGACATCTATCAGGGATGATCTAGATGGTGCTTGGTTCTACTATGAGGGCAGGGGACTGAATTTGATGATCTCTCGAGGTCCCTTCCAGTGCTAATATTCTATGATTCTGTGATTTAGTGGTATCCATTGGTTTGGCTTTAAGTGCCCCTTGTAATTATATGTGGTTGTGTAGGAGAGGAACGGATGGAATCAGGTAGATTAGATGGCCCATCTGTAAGAGAATGACATCTCTAAGAGATCCACACAATTAGAAATACTTCCTATTATGCTTCAAAGCAAAGAGATCTTTTGGGGGAGGTCACCACTTCTCAAAGATGACTTTTAGGACCACTGGGTGAATCGACTACTCGTAGCGGTTGAAGACGACCCTGCTAAAGTGATTTACTAATTTGTTCTGAGAACCTTGCAGATAGGAGGCCTTGAAGTGAAATGAGAGGGTTATGCAAAATATCCATAAGCAAAGTGGCTCCAGACACAGGTGAAAGGAGCATGTTCCACTCTGCCTGTCGAAAGATTGACACATACTTGCCCACTGTGTGGGGTTAAAACATTTGGCAGGCCAGGTGAACTGACCTGAGCTCTCAGATGTCGATCTGTAGCAAGACATCTTCTGGAGATCAGAGGCCCTGAATTCTGAGGCTCCTCACATGATCTTCTCATCCAATCACCCCAATGTATCTCTGATGAAGGACACTGATGGTTAGGGCCTTGAGAAAGGGACTAATACAAGATGAAGGCTTTCTGATGAAGGCCTTGAGAAAGGGACTTGCAAAGGGACCTATGCAAACTGTTAGCAGGAATAGCCACCATTCAAGGCACATAATCACCAACAGGGTAATGACTGAGTCTAGTTGGTTGTAGCTTGGCAAGTATACTGATACCAGCCACGCCTGAAGAGGTCTGAGCTAAAGTCTTGCTTGGTAAGCCACATAGGTATATGATGCTATGAGGCCCAGGAGATGCAAGCAATTCCTTGCTGTGGTAATGGGGTGGTTTTTGAGGTTTTCTGTAGGCCTCATTATTGCTTGCAACTATCATTCTGGGAGAGAAGCTCTGGCCTGTACTGTGTCTAATACTGCCCCAATCAATTCCATCCTATTAAATGGGGATAAAGTGGATTTCTGTGCATTTATGAGCAGAACTAAGTCTTGGAAGGTCAATTGTATTACCCTTACAATCTCCCTATAACTGAAGTTTGGGCCAATCTCTGATTAGCCAGTCATTAAGGTATGGATAACATACGGTACATGAAGCCCAAAGCTGGGGCGAAGTTATGTCTGCACCGGAGGGACGCGGAGTTACGCCGGGATGCCAACACGACCCGCTCCTGTTTCACTGTCAGGTACCGCCAACACCCGAGTTGCCGGGGATCTCCTCACAGTCCAGATGCCAGCCAACCGCAGAGACTGAAAGGACGCCAAGAGGGCGGGACCATATCCAATACCCAGAGGGCCCAGCGGCACAAGCTCCTTTATAGCTTCTTCAACTCCGCGAGACGGGGGACCTTTCGTCGGATACTCACTTTGACTAGGTAGTCATGTAGAAGTAGGAAGCGATCCAGGACGGGACTGTTAAGCCCGGGTAGGGTTGGTGCATTTTGTCACGTTACTCCACCAACCCCTGACAGAGGGACGTTCCTCCTGTCTTCAGGGTCCTGGATCAGGGCCCGTGGAGGGCCTGGGTCCCCCTACATCTGCATAGAACAGTCTTACCCACTGAAGAGACTTTGGGGGACGACTGAGGTCCTGAACTTGTAGGACATTTAGCGATTCAAGAGAGAGCCCAGGAGATGCCCGACACTTCGGGATGGGAGCCCTGGGAGATGTTGGGAATGGAGAAGATTGCCACTGAACTGAGTGGTTGGACTTAAGCGCGGACCCCTTACAGGGTGCCGGGGACTCACACCTCAATACTGGTGGTCTTTACCTCTTCCAGAACACTAATGTTAGTGCACTTGTCTTCCCATTTGATCTTAAAGATCTTACAGAGGCAGAGTTGGTGATGCAACTCAAAGACTTTCAAGTGATGTCTGTAAGTTTCAGATCTATACAACAGTGTTGGGAGAATGACAGCTTGATAGACAAGAAGTTTGATGTCTACTGAATGTCATGATCTTCAAAAACCCTGTGCTGTAAATGAGCAAAGGCTGCACTGGTACAACTCAAACGATGTTGGATTTCTACATCAATATCTGCCTTGATGAAAGATAACTTCCAAGATAGAGAAAATGATCAACATTCTTCAATGCCTCTCAACTGATTTTAATAGATGGGGTATATGGTACTTCATTTCGAGAGGACTAATGGAGCACTTCGGTCTTCTTGATGATCACTTTGGTTGAGGGTGAGACCAAGACATGTGTAAGCATCAGCAAACATGTTCAAGATGTTGAGATAAACAGGATGAAGTTTAATAAGGAAAATGCAAAGTACTCCACTTAGGAAGGAACAATCAGTTTCACACATACAGAATGGGAAGTGATTGTCTAGGAAGGAGTACTGCTAAAAGGGATTTAGGGGTTATAGTGGATGACAAGTTAAACATGAGCCAACAGTATGACACTGTTGCAAAAAAAGCAAACAGTGATTCTGGGATGCATTAACAGGAGTGTTGTGAGCAAGACACAAGAAGTCATTCTTACACTCTACTCTGTGCTGGTGCTGATTAGGCCTCAGTTGGAGTATTGTGTCCAGTTCTGGGCACCACATTTCAAGAAAGATGCACAGAAAATGGAGAAGGTCCTGAGAAGAGCAACAAAAATGACTAAAGGCCTAGAAAACGTGAGCTATGAGGGAAGACTGAAAGAACTGGGCTTGTTTAGTTTAGAAAATAAAAAATGGAGAGGGAACATGATAGCAGTTTTCAAGCATCTAAAAGGGTGTTATAAGGAGGAGAGAGAAAAGTTGTTGTCCTTGGCCTCTGAGGAGAGGAGAAGAAGCAACGGGCTTAAACTGCAGCAAGGAAGGTTTAGGTTGGACATCAGGAAAAACGTCCTGGCTTTCAGGGTTGTTAAACACTGGTATAAATTGCGTAAGGGGGTTGTGGAATCTCCATCACTGGAGATATTTAAGAGCGGGTTAGACAGACACCTGTCAGGGATGCTCTAGACAGTGCTTGGTCCTGCTGTGAAGGCAGGGGACTGGACTTGATTACCTCTCAAGGTCCCTTCCAGTTTTAATGTTCTATGATTCTAAGACTGATTGAAGATGTCTCTCAGAGTAGGCAAAAACTGCACTATCATCAGCATACTGAAGTTCCATGATAGATGTGGTGGAAATGTTATCTTAGCTTTCAGCCTGCTAAGCCTAAACAGCTTTCCATCCATTCTGTAGATGATTTCAAAGCCAGCTGGAGCTTCTCAGCAAATAGGTAAAAACTGATATCAATAAAGACAGCAAACATGGTTGGGGTGATAATTCAGCCCTGTTTGACTCCTGTTTGTACTTTGAAAGGTTCGTTCTGGGAGCCAGTGCTGCTCAGTATAGTCACTTTCATGTTGTCCTGAAGCAACTTTAGGACATTGATGTATTTATCAGGACATCCAGTCTTCGCAAGTACAGTCCAAAGGGCACAGCGATTCACTGAGTCAAAGGCTTTAGTTAGCTCAATAAAAGCCATGTACAGTGGTCAGTTTTGCTCCTAACACTTTTTTTGCAACAAAGATCATATCTGCAGTTCTGCGACATGATCAGAAGCCACTCTGTGACTCTGGTAAAACATTTTCTGACAGGGGCAGAAGATGGGTTGCAAGGATCAATGCCAGAACTTTGCCTGCAACAGCAAGGAGAGAGATACCATGATAGTTTCCACAATCTACTTTATCCTCTTTCTTGAAGAGAATAATAATAAAAGATCCCTTATTTCACTGGGTATCTCCTCCTTTATTTAGATTTCAAGGATAAGCTGAGGATTTTAAGGATAAGAATATATATATTTCTCAAAGTAAAATAAAAATACTTGATCAGATTTTGTCAACTACAAATGGTCAATATAACAAAAGCATCCTGACTGATTAATAATTCAATCACACAGTGTTTTAATATCATATGCTAAGAAGCATCTCAAGAGACACTTTAAAGAGCCAGTAGTGGGTCACAACCTTCAGTCTGAGTATCGCTGATTTAACTATATCAATATGTATTTTGGTAGCTAGTTTCAAAATACCAAAGCTGGAAATTTCTGTCATTGATCTATCATTTTACCTGCATATTTTTATCTTAAACAAAGACAACCTCATAGCCAATGTTTGTCAAAAAATACAGCAACAGATAACTTGCTAGTAAAGACATTCACTTGGACTGTTGCCTGCTGCCATTTGAAAAGGAGAACATAGATACCTGCTCTTTACAATAAAGACCAAGAGACAAAACACGAAAAGAAAAGAAAAAGTCCATCAATAAATATGATGTTTACCATTGTTTAAAATAGTTTTAGGTGATTCTTCAAATGTGTTTACTTTTAAGTCAGGAAACAAACAAGTACCGAAACTATAACAGGTAGAACACTGACTTGAGAGAGAGATTGGTAAGGTAATTATAAACATTTGAATAATTTAGCTAGAGAAACCTTGAAAAGCTAAAGAATAAGGAAGAGGAATTAACTTGTCTGGAATTTACTAAACCATAAAAATTACAAGATGACTAGATAATGTATTAGTGGGTATCCATATAATATTTAAAAGTTTCCGAAATTGAGTAGCAGGTGATTTTGAAGAAGGTAGCAAAAACATGCAACTCACTGGCTTTCTACCATTGCTGCATCTTTTACTTTTTGCTCTTATGTCCCAAGGTTCAGCTGTGCACTACAGTGACCCTAAATTTATCAAAAAGCTAACATAATTCAGTAAAAGATTAGCCTATACTAGCCATGGAATCTATTTCATGCCCTGCAGAAAAACCTGGCTTGAGCAGATAAGAATTTGAGTTCTATATCACTTGCTGTATTTCCTCCCCCCCCCTTATAAAAAAATGATACAGTAGGAAGTAAACTAATTGAGATGAAGGAGACAGTGACATAGATAAAATTTTAAATGTAATTAAAAAGTGATCAGAAAAGAAACACAGAAGAAAGAGTATTCATAACTGAGAGGCTCCAGGGAAATACAAGTTCCAAAGTTGGGACCTTTAATATGAGTACATACTAAACTAGACTCAAAGACACCATAAACACTGGTAAAAGAGAGTCAATGTCGTCATCCATACAGATAGGAAAGCCACCAGCAATCAGAAGATAGCAGGATAAGTCAGCAGGTCACTTTCTGTAGCTCTAACTTTAAAAACATACAAATATGAGTTTTAAGAAGAGGGAATAGGAAATATACAGCCCAATCCTGTAATACATACTCAATTCTTCTTACTCACTTAGGGTATGTCTAGACTACATACCTCTGCCAACAGAGGCATGTAAAATAG
>JANRFK010001158.1:16256877-16290518 GCA_030068395.1 Apalone spinifera
AAAAAAAAAAGCGCCCAACCCTGAAATAACTACTCATGAAGCTCCCTGATGCTGCTCAGGACCATATTTACAATAACATCCCCCCTAATTCCAGACCTGGAGTTTTCTATCTGCTCCCCAAGATACACAAACCTAGAAAACCCGGATGATCCATCATCTCAAGCATTGGCACACTTACACCAGGATTATTTGGCTATATTGACTCTCTACTCAGACCCTATGCTACCAGCACTCCTAGCTATCTTCGAGACACCAACGACTTCCTGAGGAAACTACAAAACATCAGTCATCTTCCTGAAAACAGCATCCTGGCCTCCATGCACGCAGAAGAAATTCACACCAATAGTCCACATGAAGACAGATTGCAGGCTATCAGGAACACCATCCCCAGTGACAGCATTGCACATCTAGTTTCAGAACTCTGCGACTTTGTCGTTACCCACCACTACTTCCGATTCAGAGGCAATTTGTATCTTCAAGTCAGCAGCCCAGCCACGGGCACCTGCATGGCATCACAATATACAAATATCTTTATGGCTGACCTGGAACAATGTTCCCTCAGCTCTCGTCCCCTAGTATACTTGCTCTTATTCTACTGTGATGACATCTTCATCATATGTACCCATGAGAAAGAGACCCTTGAAGAATTTCACAGGGATTTCAACAACTTCCACCCCATCATCAACCTCAGCCTGGATCAGTCCATGAGAGATCCACTTTCTTGACACTACAGTACAATTATATGATGGACAAATTTCCACTACCCTATACCAGAAACCTACTGGCCACTACGCTTACCTTCATGCCTCTAGCTTCCATCTCAGACACATTTCTTAATCTACTGTATACAGTCAAGCCCTACGATACAACCGGATTTGCTTCAATCCCACAGACAGAGACAAACACCTACAGGAGCTATATAGAGCATTCCTAAAACTGAAATACTCACCCAGAGAAGTGAAAAAACAGATTGACAGAGCCAAAACAGTACCCAGATATGAACGACTTCAAGACAGGCCCAAAAGAGAAAACAACAATATTCCACTTGTCATCACTTACAGTCTACAACTTAACCCCCTCCAACACATTATCAACAATCTACAACCTATCCTGGAAAATGACTCCCCACTCTCAGAAGTCTTGGGGGAAAAGCCAATCCTTGCCTACAGACAACCCCCTAACCTCAAAAATTCTTTCCAGTAACCACGCAACACACCTCCATCATAATCATCCAGAAACCAAGCCCTGCAATCAGCCCAGGTGCCAACTCTGCCCACACATCTTCACTAGTGATTTCATCACTGGACCCAACCACATCAGCCACCAAATTAGAGGCTGTACGTCTATTAATGTAATCAATGCCAACAATGCCCCACTGCCATGTATATTGGCTAAACAAGGCAGTCTCTACGGGAAAGAATTAATGGAAACAAATCAGATATCTGAAAAGGCAATATACACAAACCTGTTGGAGAACACTTAAATCTGCCTGGACACTCATTAATGGATTTCCAAGTCACCGTGTTGTTTCAGGCCAATTTCACAAGCAAAATACACAGAGAAGGATTGGAACTTAACTTCATTTACAAATTTAATTCTTATGCAAATGGTATGAACAAGGACATGGGCTGGCTCACACAAGACCTTCCACATTCTAATGACTTAATCAACCAACCAAACAATGTTTTTATCAGCCTCTTGTAACTATTTGAACCACCTACTCCCGGTGTCTCAGTCAGTCTGTCTGTCTCTCTCTTCCCTCTCCCCCTTCCCTTATTTATTCTTGGATCTGGACTTCTAATACTTCAGTCATCTAAAGAAGTTGCTTGCTCCCACGAAAGCTCATGATACCATTAACATGTTTTGTTAGTCTTTAAGGTGCTACTGGACTATTTGTTGTTTATAAAGTTTTTCTGGTTTCAGACTAACTTGACTACCCCTCTGAAGCATTTCTATCATCAAAGATCCATTGACCTTTTTGAAAGCTTGTTAGATTTCAAATCAACAAAGAGAAGCTCATCTAATCCAACTCTTGAGTAAGATGAGAACTCTGTCTCTTAAGCCAAACTTTTGTTTGAACAAATTATTTGTCCAACCACTTACTAATCTATATGATAGCTGGCAGGTGAAACATATGTGCTGAATTTGTGGCAGAACAAATCAATATATTTGTGCCAGCACAAAGATGTGGGAATGAATTCCTGGCATTGCCAACCCATATACAATGTAATTCTTGGCAGAACAAATCTATACAATTACGGACTATGACAATTATGCAACACTTAATTTGTCACAAAAGAAAACTTTTTTATAAGATTTCCGGTAAGACAAGCAAATTTTATCTCCATCAGACAACTTAATATATTAGCATATGGTATCAAATATAACAGAAGTATTAACACGTATAACGTAACAACCAATATGCACTAAATAATAATATATTGGCAGACCCATTTCAGGAAAGCATTTGTATTCAAGATGTCAATTAAGCAAGTGCCTACCTGAAAAATGATATTGTAAATCACATGGTTGGAGAGGGGGAAGGAGTATCATATGGCATTTTGCTGTGGGACAAAACTCTGCGAATTTCAAGAAGTTAGGACTTAACCATTTCCAGCAAGGAAATCCCAAGCAGTTAATCCCATTAGATTATTGGTTGGATTTCCTCATAAAATACACTTCTCAAAGGAATAAGCCTTTGTAACATTAGGGAGGATAAACTCAAAACATAACAAATGTTAAGCAAACCCACTTAATTCTTGCAGGATAAAGTAAGGACTCTTGGCAAGTTAAACGTCTATAAATGAAATCTTGGTCAAAATAACTTGAATAGATCCTTTATTCAAATATGTAATACATTATAGCTTTTTATTTCCCTCAACACAGCTGCTTTGCAGCCGTGTGTCCCATTTCTGTATATGCACTGAAAAGATTTCTAGGATAGGAATAAGTTCCCCCTGAGTTAGGTCTATACTTAAACAAAAAAGAGTTGTTTGTTTTACTCTTTACAAGACATTATTTTTCCTTCCGTTTGTAAATGACTTGACTATTTGTAGGATTACACCAATTTTGTTTAAGAGGATTGTTGCATTTGGATTTATAAGCACGTAGACAGATAACCTTCAACCTTAAAGTTAATTTGGTACCTGAATCAAATCTATACAACATATGTTAGATTTATAAACTATAACCCAGTCATCTTTGGTAAGAAGGTAGTCACAACCTAAAAACAATATTTATCAACCATTTACACATTGTGGTCTGAGGGACACCATAGTAATTAGAAGGTGATAGCTAAAAAATACTTAGGAAAATAACTACTGTCACTCAGATTATGTAGTGTGGTAATGGGTGCCAAATGGTGACTTTTGTAATCACTGTCTGCCTTTGAAAGTAATAGAATCAATAGAATTATCAGCCTGTAAGGGTCCTAAAGAGGTTGTGTAGTCCAGCACCCAGTACTCATGGCTAGGGTTACCAGATGGTTTAAAAAAATACCAGACACACTTGATCTCAGATTGGGGTGCGGGTGGGGGGACCGGCCGGGAGGGGAGCAGGGCTGGCCAGGGGGAGATCGGGGTGGGGGATGAGGGGGAACCAGCCAGCAGGAAGCAGGGCTGGCTGGGAGGGGGGTAGGGGAAACAGAGCTGGCTGGGGGGGAACCAGCTGGTGGGGAGCGGGGCTGGCCGGGAGTGGGGGAACCGGCTGGCGGAGAGCAGGTCTGGCTGGGCCCATGCAGATCCCGGGATGCTGCCGTCCCGTGCACGGTCTCGGCGGGGCACACGGGCAAGTGCGGCCCCAGGGATTCCATGTCTACCAGCCAGGAGGTACGCAACTACATACTGATACTCATGATAATAATAAACCTTACTTAATTAGAAAATACCGGACATTTATATGTCCAGTATTTTCTCAATTGGTTTCCCGGACAGAAAGCTCAAATACCGGACTGTCCGGTTCAAAACCAGACACCTGGCGACTCTATTCCTGGCAGGGCTATTTTTTATCTAAACCACCGCATTTGATTATATGTTTGCTGATATGCAAATGTCTTTTTATGACACTTTTCATAATTAGTGAAAATGAAAATCAATTGTGTACCTTGAGTAGATTTGTCAACAACAGTTCTTTTTCTGCTATGGCTGTTGTAGTTCAGTCTTAGTTCTTGACTATATTCATTTAGAGTTTCTCTGGAGTCATAGGATTGTCTTGGTTTTCTCCCATCTTCACTCTCATCTGAAGAACTTGTATAAGCTAGATCCATTTCATGCTTAACTTTTGACAGTGGCTGGTAGGGTTTGCAGTCCATCTGCTCCATTTCTGATTAAGTACTCTCAAAGTCATGAAAACAAGGAATGGGATCCCCTAAGGAAATGGTCCTGGAAAAGACAAAAATCCATCTCAGATATTACACATAAATATTGGCTATTCAGGGCAAAAAATAAAAAAATAAACCAAACAAAAAAAAAATGACATTAAATCACTGTGATTGAGAGAAGCAGCTGGCCCACAGGTTTTCAAGAAACACTATCAAAATAGCTTTGATAAAACCCCAAATCAAATTATTTTTATTAAGTCAGAGTACTAATAATCTCTTATACGTCATTCACAAAGTATATTGTGAATGAAGTATATGACGAATGGTATTATAAACTACATTATAATTCCATTTGAGTAGAAAACCTGAATTTCCAGTTATTGAAATAATTTATTTCTCTAAAAATCTGTGTGCCCTCAAATATTACATTTGTAGATTCTTTTTAACATAAAGTTCCAGAAATCAAAGAGTGTTCTAGTCCTCTGGCAGTGTTTGGTTACATAAATTAAAATGTCTTACTAGTTGACTGGACATTTGACACTGTAAAACTCTTAGGCATGTTTAAAATTAAAATGGATAGCTTATGACAGACCCAGAATACCTATCATAATTAATTCAGAAAAAATGACATTTTCCCTTTAAATAATGTGAATTTCTTAAAAAAAAAACCTTTTAGCTCAAAGCAACATGAGTCCATACAGAAAGAAACACAATGAAACCTTTAGAGAGATGGAAAATTCACTGTTAGCTCAAGCACTTATCATACCATTATTAGCAACGAAGTTTCATCTGCCTAACAGGTGAATTTGGCCTATAGTTTCACTTTTTTGAATATATTTCTATCAAAGTTAATGGAAATTTTATGGTGAAAGGGTAACACTTTACCACTGCTTCATATAGCAGCAACAGTTAGCTCCAAGACTAAATCCAAGACCAGTAATTTGTCCAATAAAGGTATGTCTACATAATGGTTTTTCCGAAAAAACTTCACTTACATCCACACTGCAATCGTGTTCTTTCAAAAAAAAAAAAATCGAAAGAACAGAGGGTTTTTTCTGACGTTGGTAAACCTCTTTCTACAAGGAAGAAGCCTTTTTCTGAAAGAGCTCTTTCGGAAAAAGGCATGTGTGGACAGGGAAGTGGGTGTTATTTTGAAAGAGGAAGAAAGAGGGAAAAACATAGGTGCCCTGGTGTCCATTCCATCCATAGTAATCACAGCTTCAATGCGAGACAATGTCCATTCAGTGTGGACACTATCTTCAAAAAAACAGATTGCTTTTTTGATGGGCTTTTGTGTGTGGACGCTCTCTTTCGGAAGAAGTTTTTTACGGAAGATCTCTTCCGGAAAAGCTTCTTCCAAAAGAAGCCTGAAGTCTAGCCTAAGAGACAGAAGTGCAACAAAAGGGGTTTGCTAACATGAGACTAGTAACCAATGTTCATTTAGGGAAAAAAAACATCAAATAAAAGTACATTAGACTCGTATGCAAAAAAATTAAATTCTAAAACCAAGTAGCTATATGAGAAATTCTTCTGTTGGGCAAAAACGTCTCTCACCAGAAGTTTATAGCTTCTTGTTGATTTTCATATCATCTAAACAAAGCATGGCTAACACTCAATGTGATTTTCCGAGGTATCTATAATCTGATAATGTTTCAACCAATCAACTACAAAATATCAGGGAATGTTCTGGCCATGAATGGCTAGAAATCTATTGATTTTGATTTAAATCAGAAATAAAATGAAAGGTGAAGATAGGGGACAAATGGAGCCCCTGACATCTAACCACCAATATCACAACTTCAACTGTCTTTGTAATTGTTCATAGACCAAAGCACTGGCTGATAGACTGATTCCAGCCTTATAACATCCTCAATGTTAGCTCTGCCATACTCTCAATACAATTAAAAATGCTGACACTGAAAGGAAAAAAGTTTCTTTCTGTGAGAAACTGAAAAACTTGGGATTATATACAATACTGTAAAATTCAAGGTATCAAATACCTACTGCTGTGAGCCACTTTTGAAGTGTGTTTCTCTCACCCATTTTACAAGTATATATGATAATTATGTATTGTATATGTACATACTGTGATAGAGCTCTAACTGTGCCCCTGGGTCCTGCACTTCTGGTGAATAGTGTTCAGCGTCAGGGGTTCGCTATGTCCTACTACAGTTTCTCTTTCTTTACTAGAGGCAATGTTTACAGCCTATTGAGCCATACTCATCACAAGCTAGTCCTTAATACAGGAGTGATACCCCTCTACAGTCCTGGTCTCCCTATCCAGGGACAGACTCTGTAGTGGTTTAGGGAGGTTGTGGGGAACCCATGCCCACCCTCTACTCTGAGTTCCAGCCCAGGGACCCTAAGGCAGCAGCAACAGATAGGGTTAGTTCTACTCTGTCTGGCAACTACTTCTCTGGGCAACTTCCCCAAATGATCCCTTCCATTATCTTTCCTCTGGTACTTAAGCAGCTTATCCTGCTCCTCCACCGCACTCTGCCTGATGTGCAGCTTCCAGCTCTCACCCTGATTCCACTTACTCTCAGTACTTTGGCTCTTCCTTCCTCCTCACGTGCCTCTGAACTAACAGAAGACGAGCCCTTTTAAGCAAGCCTCAACTGGTTCTTGATTGGCTCCAGGCAGTCTGATTAGCCTGACTCCCTTGGCTCTAGAAGGCTCCTGAATGGCTCCAGATGTTCTAACTTACCTGACTGTCCAGACTGCTCCTGGAAAGTGCCTGCTGGTTCTAGGACAGCTTTACCCATTGAATTTTTTCAGTGGTTACATGTTTACACACAGGGTGGGCAAGTTGGAGCTGGTGCTGGCAGGGAACAGGGCTTCAAACCAGCTCCCCACGAGACCAGGTCTCACATGCGTTCCTATCCCCCAGTGCTGCTGCCTCTGATACAGAGACAGCAGCGTGGGGTGGAGTGAGGAGGCTTGAAAGCCAGCTTCCTGCAGATACTACCTGCTCCTCCCCCCCTCTTTGTGCTACTGCCTCTCTATCAGAGGCAGCAGCATGGTGGGGCAGGGGCAAGGCAGGTGGCTCCGGGTGAGCCAGCACTCATGGGGAGGTAGCTTTTAAACCAGCTCCCCCTTAGCACCAGCTCCTGCCTCCCCTCTGTGTTGCTGCCTCTCTAGGAGGCAGTGAAGAAGGGGGGAAGTGGCTTTGTGGGAACCAACACGCACAGGGAGCCAGCTTAAAAGCCTGTTCCTTAGGAACAGTGGCTCCCGCCTGCCCAACCTTTGCTGCATATCAGAGTCAGCAAGGGGGGTGGTGCATGTGGTCATTACAATTAACCAATAAGCTTTGGCTTATCGGTTAATCATGTAAATGACTAGACGCTAACATCCCGAATATGTGAATGGAGAACAGGGATACACACACAGCCCCTGGCATTCGAGAGGGAATAAGAGAGGACCCTGGCATAGGATGCCAGGTCAAATAGGGGGCAACACAGTCCCTCTCACATGTGAAAGTGGGCACATACCGAGCCCCAGTCAGAGGAAGAGTGGGGCATTTGGGGATCTGGGACAGGAAGAAAGATAAATGGGGATACACACATGGGAATGTGGGACAATAGTATGGGGTGGGAGGAGAGAGATAGCCTGTAGCATTTGGTGGAGATGTCAAGATGGGACAAAAGCTCTGGCATGCAGGGATAGGGAGAATGGGGGACACACTAAGCCCTCAGCATAAAAGGGAAGGGTTTCAGGATATTCTTGAAATAGAATGGAATAGTAGGGTGGCAAAGGTAATTTACAAAGCAATGAAAAAATGCAATGTTCCCCTGTTATGTGCACTCTGTTCTGCTTTGAAAAACAACAAAGTATCTTATATATGAAATCACATTTAGCTCAATTAAGCTGTAAAACTAAACATATGTCTAGTTTAATGCATTTTCCCCCTATGACTGCATAACACACACCCCCACACACATTTCTATGCTCACTTATTGTACGCAAGGTACAAAGAGACTTACAGAAGCCAGTTCTACCTCTGTGCACCTTGAACCTTTTAAAAATGTACAAAGGTTCCTATGGAAGAAAAGCCTTGTGGCTTATCTATTTTGCAGGAGGTCCACACAAGGGTGAATTCTGCCTGCACAAATCTTTTGTAAGAAACTGAAAAACTTGGGACTATATACAATATTGTAAAATTCAAGGTATCAAATACTTACCGCTGTGACACACTTGTAAAATGGGTTAGAGAAACACATTTCAGAAATATATATAACAATGACGTATTCTATGTTTCTACAAAATAAAAAGTCTCCACTGATTATGAAAACTGAGTACTGCAAAGATATACATTTAACAGCTTTAACTGGTGCAATATTAGAAAATGGAAAGCTTCAGTGTTTAGTTTTAACTCTGTAAAGTAGGGATGTGAAAGGTTAACCACTAAGCATCAGTGTAAATAGTAATGCTTACCAGTTCTGGTTAACTGATAGGGGCTAGAGTCACTCCTTGCCCATCCCAGGCAGGGGATTGCTCCAAACCACCGCTTCCTTGTCCCACCATCACAATCTCCCACCACTTTGTACTTCAGGGCCCGCACCAAAGTCTCCTCATGTGCCAGGCCAACAACCCTTGTCAGCTCCACTCCTGGGGAAGCGGATTCCCCGTGGCAGCAAAGCCCCCTGAGGAGCAGGGCTGGCAGAGACTTGCAGCCCCGCTTTCAGGGAGGCTCCACTGTGGGTTCTGCAGTACAAAGCTTTTTTAAGCTTTATACTGGGAGCCCTGAATAGTGTAACCATGTAACCACTATGATTTTTAGATGTTACATCCCCACTACAAAGTATTTTGCTACATATAACTATTATTGTTCTTATATTTACTATTCTTTCATGACTTCTGCTTCACTGTCCTACGTACACATGATTTTCCCATTTAAATACAGAAAGGATATTCAAAGACAGGTTACTTTGTGAAGCATTCTCTGAAAGGCGATAACTATACTGCCCCCTTCTGTTCTTTTAATGGAGCAGAGGCGAAAATGTCAAAGCTTGTTTGTGGGACAGCACAACTCCATTCTCTTCCAAGGACTACAGGAGGCTCTTCTGCCATCTGTAAATATGGTCACCTCTTCATTCTTATGAGGGCCTGGGGTGGATGGTGGGGTTTGGGAAGAGCTAAAGATCAGTCTGTTTTCACACAACAATTTCCTTCAAGTCCCAGGGTCCTGTTCCTCAAATAACTATGGCTTTCACCCCACTCCACAGAGGATCAGGAAGAATCAACTATGTCACAGCAAATCGGGCAGAAGGATTATCAACAGAAATACAATGCAGAACCACCAGATCTCAGGAAAAATCCTGCACTGCCTACTTATTCTCAAAAGGGATGAGGACCAGGAAATTTAGTGTGCCCGATCCTCTGCTTCAATACACTTTCTTTTTTCTGCAGTTGTTCCATTGACTCTTCTAGAGTTACACTGGCATTACAACTTAACATAGAAAACTGTACAAAGGGGCTTCTCTTGGACGATTTCAGCAACCTCTTTAAAAAAAAAAACCCTACACATAGGAGAACTTTGTGTTTTCCCCATTTTCGTTTGGTGTCCTGAAAATCTAACTACTTCATCTTATCCTAAGGCAGGGTATAAATTGTTATTGTAAGAAATGGCAAAGGACTTGATAACATATTTATGATACAAGAAAATATGATAAAATCCAACCAAACAATTCTTCAATCTCTAATAATGTAAGGGCACATCTACACTGCAGGGCAAAAGTTGATTTAAGATACTTAACATCAGCAATGACAACTGCGTAGCTGAAGTCGAAATAGTTTAATTTGGCTTTTGGAGCTGTCTACACAGCAGGAAGTCGAAGGAAGGACACTCTTCTTCATCTTCCCTTACTCCTCTTGAAATGAGGATTACAGGAGTCGGAGTAAGAAGTCCTCCATCTCTAAATTATTTGGAAATAACAGCTTTCTGTGTAGATGCACACAATGTTATTTCAAAATAAAGTCAGTTATTCCAAAATAACGCTGCGGAGTAGACATACCCCAAGAGATTTAGTCAAATCCATTCAATGCTGATGTGTTGAGATCATTTGAATCTAAAACCCACCACTGGTAGTCTGTATCTCGCAGTGTGTGTGTGTGCGGGAGTGGGGAGGGGGGACGGGATGGGACGGATTGTGTTAAAACAATAGTATAAGGGTGTCTACACAGGTTTCTTCAAGTAACTGGCTTCCTTCTGGCTAAAGGTGATATCTAGCTGATCAATATCAAGTTGCCCTTGTCAGTGAAATGATAAAGTCTCATAAAAGCATACAGCTACCATGAATGACCTTTCCATGAGTGACTTAATGTTTTTCTTCCCACTGAGAAAGAAAGGTCAGAAAAGAACCAGTCTGTGTGCTGTCATAGAAGGGTTTTTTGTTTGGTTTGTTTTTTAAATACATTTGTAAGCTCTGAATGGCACAGATAATTCCTAGCCTTATATAAAAAATAGAAACCATATATAATTTAAAGTTAAATTCCTAGAACAGAAAGCCCACACAACTACACATTTACATTTAGCTGTGAAATATTTAGTCTGAAGAGTTTTCTAAGTATTAGAAAAAGGAAGTACAGCAAAGGGATGGAACCTTTTAAAAGCTGCAACAGACTTGCATATTTAATGCACATTTTATATGAAAATTGTCAACATAACTCTGCGGTTTATGGGAAATTTAGTCTACCATGGAAACTATGAGTATGTGCACAATGATTGATGTGTACTTCAGAACAGTATTTGTTTCATTTGTTATATTGCACATGTTCCCGTTCTCAAGGAACTTTGGATAGATGCTAGTTTGGCCACCATCAAAGTTCATTTATTTCAGAGTAAAATGCCCTTACTGATTACTAAGATTAACACCAAGTCCTGAGATTTCACAGTGGCTCATCCAGTTTATTATCCATAACGTAAAATTCCTATGTGTAGGTTGGAAGAATTACATTTGTATAAGTACATGCCTATTCTTCCTTACACATACAAACTGATGAAAAAAATATTCCCAGTGATCACTGAAATTCATAGATAGACAACATAAGAAAAAATACTACTTAGGAACTTATTAAAATCTTGTTTAAGAATATTTATATAATGTATGATGCTGAAAGTTTGTTTCTCCACAGTTAGATACCATTAACTTTTCTCAGTCTCAGCATCTCCTGACATTAAATAATTATTCTCTGGCTCTCCCTATAGTCTGCCCCTCCCCCCAATTTCCCAGCACTGTGGAAAAGTAAACAGGGGACAGAGCTATTTAACCCATAATTTTGCACAGATGTGGACATTTAAATAAAAAAATAAAAAAAATCTTGAAAATAAACATTGATATTAAATTATAAAAACACATAATTCAATTCTACTAAACCCACAGATACAGAACTTATATTGGACAAGTATGTGCACACAAAATATTCTTGTGGCTGAATATCACACTTTATAGGTGAACAGTACTAACACAGACAAGGGAGAGTATTGCAACCTTGTTGTACTATTTTGATCACTGCTATTGTTTGATAAAATTAAATAGAATTAAAATGTAAATGCAATTATATGATTCCAACATAATAATCAAGAATTATTGTTTGTACATATTTATATAACAAATTAATTAGGCAGCCTGCTGCTTCTCTATTTTGCTCTCCCTGGCAGGTGAGAGGGTATATTAACAAACATAATTCTCCTGGATGGTGAGTCAAAGTTCTGTCAAATGTTGCTGGTATCTCATGACAACTGACCAAAGGCTTTCATTGTTTTAAAAAATGCAGTTCAATAGCCCTGTTACATTTTTCCTTTTCTTATTATATAGTCAGCACATTCTCTCTTGAAAAAGAGCAATTTGTGCATCAGGTTTGTTATAATCAAAAAGGAAGAATACCTTCAGTCTGAAATGAAATATGGAAAATGTAAAAAGAAAAAAAGGCCTTAAAAATTAAATGCTGTGAATTAAAACCTATAAGATGATGATACCAGGACAAAAAGCTATGACTTTGGTACAGATCGCTAGAAGTATCTTAATATAAACATTGGTTCATATATAATAAAGCACAACGATTACTAATATATTCCTTATGGGACTATTTTACAGCATTGTTATATGCGACAATAATACAAATAAGCAATACTGTCCCACTTTCCAAGCAGATATGGAGGTTTTGGACTTTTGGAATAGACTAATACTACTTTGTTGAGAGAGAAGAGTGTCAGAGATCCAGGATATCAGATAACAGAATTAGAGAAATAATAATAATGGTGTAAGTAACAGTGAGAGAATGAAAGATATACCATGCAGAAAAGAAGGCATGTTTACAGATGAGATTTGGAAACACGTAATAGATTGAATTAATAGATATAGAAAAGCTGCTCGAGTTCATAGGAACAGCACATAAGAGAGTGGTGGTAAGAATATCCGGCTTGTAAAACATAAGTAATAAGAAGAGGAAACAAAATCAATGAGATTATCCATGGGGAATTTTACAAACAAAGATGACATTTTGAATTGGATCCTAACAAATGGTGAATCAACAGTTCTTCAAAGATGATGTGATATGGTTGCATTTCCTTCTCTATGAAAAAGTTATTTTGACTCTGTACAAATTGAAATCTGGAATACTAGGACTTCTAATAATCCAAGTAAAAGAAATGAAGTAATGGATGAAGATTTTAGCTGAGACAGAGTCAAAACACTGGTATAAATGTGTAATATTCTGGACAAGGTAATAGGAATATTTGTCCCACAAAAGATTGGCATTATGAGTCCAATATGAGGCCTAAGAGGCAAACACTGCATAAGGCCTGATATAAGGAAGTAGATGGAATATACAGTATTGTACACGTGCTTTACACCAAAGGGAAATGTTTCCATTTTTCAGTGCAGAACGGTTCTAGCTGTGTTGATCCCAAGATATTAGAGACACAATGGGTGAGGTAATATCTTTTATTGGACCAACTTCTATTGGTGAAAGAGACAAGCTTTCAAGGCATACAGAGTTCTTACCAACAGAAGTTGCTCCAATCAAAGATATTAAGTCATCCACCTTATGTGTCTCCGTTTTTTTAAATCATGTTGCTGAAGGAAGCTGAAAAGAAGTCACAAGTTTACTCTGTCAAGGCAGAAAAGTCTGATTAACTTCCTCCCCGCAAAAAGGTCAATGTTAGATTTAAAGTAATGTTGATGTTTCAACCAAAAGCTAAGCATTTTCATGTACTGTTAAAATGACTGAATTGCCAACTTATTTGTGAGTGTAAATTATTCCTGCCTTGAGGTGGATTATCCAATGGCACATTAGGGAGAACAGATGATAGATAAAATGAATCTATATGAGTAGATGAGTTTTTATACATCTTTTAACTACATAAGATATGCAAATACAAAATGCAGCATTCAGGGACATAATGTGGATTTGATGGAGGATTTCAGTTTTTTAAACCAATGAGATGGATTACATGTATGTATATTTTTCATTGTGAAAGATGCAAGATGGATACTATTAATTTCAATGTTTAATATTCCTCTTCATCTAAAATTAATCAAGGCATAATTTAACTTTTCCTAATAGAAGTTAAAACATCATTCACTACGTCCAGTGGTTTTAGACAGAACACAACAGAACAAAAACTGCAAAGACAAAATGAATTGGATGATTCCAGCAAGTGTGGATGGCAAATGTGGCTGTGAACTAAGACATGGTACATGTCATTATTTTGACTCCTGGTCAACAATACCTTTGAGTTCACCTGGAGGTTTCTCACAAACTATAAAATCCCACCAGTTCCTAACACGTTTATTTAATGGCTGATAACTTGATGCTATTGAGCATGACTCAGGAAGGGGTCCTACCACTCAAGATTAAGCTAATTTGTGAGATGAGGCATTTTTAATATACGTGGTTGAGTAGTGTGATACAGTTTGTGGACAATTATTTCAGAATAGTCACTGGGACCATGGCCTTTCTAGAGAAAAAAATAATTGGATTTCAGACAATTTGATTCACAGTTGGAGAAGTGATCATTTAATTTTAGATAATGAAAATCCAAGTGAAGTACTACAAAAATAGTCAAGTATGTGAAAGCCCAAATAAGGTACACTGCATGAAAACATAAGCTTTAAATTAAGACCGAAATAAATTGACCATGACTTTGATATTTACTAAATTGCATTGCTATGCTGCTAGACTCTGAATCAAAAGATCTGATTTTAACATTCAGCTGCATCATAGACTTAATGTGTGATTTTGGGCAAGTCACTTAACCTGACTCTACCTCAATTTCCCTTCCTGTCCCAGTCCTCAACTGGGAAACATGGATAACACTTTATCTCTGCTATCCTTTAAATAGCTTTTCTGTTTGTATGGTAAAATCTTTGGGCACAGACTCTTTCACTCCACTGATACAGAGTCCAGCACAATGAGATTTCAACTCTTAGGTGTTAACAGGAATAAACAAAAAATTAACAAGCTAAAAGGAATCTGTTTC
The DNA here is from genome assembly GCA_030068395.1 of Apalone spinifera. Lineage (NCBI taxonomy): Eukaryota > Metazoa > Chordata > Testudines > Trionychidae > Apalone > Apalone spinifera. Next base: position 16,271,679 of record JANRFK010001158.1, read on the forward strand.
AGAATGGATTTCATAGACATTTTCTGTGAAATAGTCATAAAATTTTTCCACTATGTTTCTATTTTGCAGTTTGTGCCTCAAGAGTATTATTTCCCCTCCTGTATTAAAAAAGAATTAATTTCATTTTGATACTGAAGCAAGTTTTTCTCAAGTTTATCAGAAAAAGTTGTGGAAGATTAAATACATGCACAAAGGGCTAAATTATTTGCTGCATGGTAATCTAGAGTAAGAGGGTATAAGGAACTCTTTTCCTTCTAAAACATGGTTGGCAGGCAGCAGCCAAATATGTCTCAACTCTCTAATGCACAAGAGATTCTGGATTTCATTGCTGAAGTGTTCAATGGCCTAGGAGAGAATCTCTCTGCATGTGGGATGCACAGCCATGGTTTCAAACAAGCAACTCCACAATGGTCATAATGGGATGAGATCTGAGATTGTCCACACCTCCCTACACACTTCATCATTGCCTCTGGAATTGTTGAATTTAAACTAGCATACTATTTCTTCATTGTGGCTCTGCCTTATAAAACATAGTTTAGTTCTAAGAAAGACAGTGAAATAATTTATGAGATAAAACGTTAAAAGTAGTGGCCATATTTTCAAAGGGCAACTCAATTTGGATTCTAAAATTCTGACTACATTTTTTGGTGTCTATGTTTTTTCAAGTACAAGGTTTAGGTCCAATATTTTGCATTTGAGAAGTTCTAGGCTTGGGAACGTTATGTTTAGCTACCCTCTATGTTTAGTTTAATGGGGGACTGAATCAAGTGTGCAAAGTCATGGAACTACAGAATTAAGGATGCAATTGTAGGAGCTCCTTGGAAAAAAATCTGGTTCTGTCTGCATCTTTTCTTGGTCTCAAAATACTGTTATATAAAATACCATTCTGTAACGTTAAATACACTTGAATTATGAATATTATAGAGATTTCACAGTGGTTTTATTTTATGTCTCTAATATTATATCACTAACACTAATGCACTATTTTCATAATTCATATGACCACCAGAAAAACTTCCACTCAATCCAGAATGTATTATTTGAAGGACACCTTCCTGGTGTAATAGACAACAAATGATCTGTCTAAATAAATGTGCAACTTAAACATGAAATAGAAACCTTATTAAATGGTTATTAACTTCTATATAGAGATGATCTCATATTTGTATAAAAAGGACAGCCATATTTATGCTTATTTATATGCAGGTGTGAGGAACAGATAGTATCACTGTTAAGCACTAGAAAGAATTTGCTTCTGCAAGGCATGCTAACATAAAAAGAAATCACAGGCTGGCAGATGCAGCAAACATGGTAATAATCTGTATATGTCAAGAAAAATGAATTGTTTTTTGTCCGCAATGCAAATTGTATCATCATCAAACTGTAATACACAATGTTCAGTCTTTTTTCCAACAATGTGCTTAAGAGAACTTAATAAATACTAATTAGTAACAATGGAAATTTAAAAGTTCAGAGGTTAAGGAAAATTGAAAATAATATATGTGTTCCATTTTAGAGGTTATTAATTCTTAAATTATTTTATTGGCTTTTACATTTTGCAGCATAATAAGGTTAGCACACAACAATTTACAATTTATAATTTACAAAGCATCAGTTCCCACAAAATGTCCAGGACAACAGTGAGAACTGAACACAGTACTTTGAGTTCTATTTACCGTAACATGTGGTGTTCACACAAATGCAGTGGTTAATCCATTTAGCTGAAAATGTGTGTCTGAAATTTTCATCTGTGCATGTATTTGTTGGAGGAAAGAGGTCTTGATTCAGCAAATCATAATTATTCACCAAAATCCATAAGCATATGCTTAAATTTAAGAATGTGCTTATGTCCAATTCATTTTGATGGAACTTAAGTATGTGCTTAAAAGTTTTGCTGATTTGACACCATTGCAAACAGAAGCAGAAAATGGAAACCCAGCTACAAAGGGTACTTTTAGATATGACTCTTTGTGACCCTCACCACCACTTGACCTTAGCATCAGGAAATCTTGTCCCCCCTGAAAATTTTAGCATCTGGAAGCATTAGCACTATCTTCCAGACCTCCACAGGTCTGGCTTTCTCGATACAATAGTGATAGGCACACACCAACCCTCAAGTCTTTGGATTATTACCTTCATTGTGTGTCTAACCCTGTATCCACTACAGAATTACCAGGCCTGCTGTTCTCACAGGAACAGTATATACCAGCTTGTATAATTCAACTCTGGATCACCACTTTGCTTAATATCACAGCACTCCAATATGTTTTTAGTGAAAACAAGAACAAATTCATGAAATATTCAAGTCCTAGTGAATAAGAATGTAACGGTTGTTTATTAGGATGTGTTGCTCATACCCATTCCAAAAGTAGGTGTGTGCCATGTATACAATCATGAGGAGGTTTTTCCCAGAGTGGTATCCACTGGGTCAGTTATGGAACCTCCTGAAGTGGCCCCTTTATGGCAGTGTATATAGATCCCTGCTAACCTGCTGCCTCTTCAGTTCCATCTTGCCTTTCAACAGAGAATGCGGATGGGTCTTGGAATGGATATGAGTAATATATTTCGAAGAACAGTAATGAAAAGTAGATAACTGTTTTTTTCTTCTTTGAGTGTATGCTCATGTCCACCAAGTAGATGACTCCTATGCATTCCCCTGGAGGAATGGTGGACTTTACCAAGTTATAGACTGAAGTACTACTCTACCAAATGCAGCATTATCTCAAGCCTGCTCAGTGATGATGTAGTGCAGTGTGAAGGTGGTAAGGGCACTACTTTGTAGATGTCATGAATTGTGACTTGAGCCAGGAACCTTGCATAAGAAGCTTGCACTCTTGTGGAGCGTGCTGTCAATGATGGAGCCGGTATCTTTGACAGGTCATAGCACATCCTGGTACAGGCTGTGATCCAAGAGGAAATTCTTTGGGATGAAACAGGAACACTTTTCTTCCTCTCCGCAATGGCAATGGCAACAAAGAGCTGTGAACACTTGATGTAAAAAGCTAGTGCGTGTCTAACATACAGGGAATGGAATATGCAGAAGAACACCAACAGAAAGATGTCCTGATTTTTATGAAAATGAGAAACGATCTTTGGGAGGAAAGTCAGAACTGAATCTTGTCATGGAATATGGAATCTTGTCATAGAATATGCAAATAAAATTATTTACAAAAACAAAGAAAGTGAATGCTAGAGAATAATTTGCCCAAGGCAAGAGAGAGAGAGAACGAGAGAGAGAGAGAAATGCCAAGAACTGTCACTGGCTGTAAGAAGATGTAGTGGTCTGGAAGAGACTTATATACACTGACATAAAAGGTGTCACTCCATGGGTGCTCCTGGGGGAAAATCTTCCAACAATTGTGCGTGTGGTGTGCACTCAAATGGAATTGACATGAACAATCATTTGAAGAAGAACAAATGATAATTAAAAAATCACATGCTTTCTAGAGACTAAGCTTAACCTGTTCTCCTCCTATCTATAAATGCATCTCTCACCTACAGTTCTGAATGGTTTTCAATCAAGGTGGCTGAGATCATTCTTTCATAAAGTAAATATGCTGTCCATTTACTTCCTGGGTGAAAGATGACAGCCTACTTCTTCATCTCCCAAATACAGTTACACAAACCTTTGATGTATACCTCAGGATAAGGTCCTCTGCCTACACCATTTACCTTTTCCTGTTACTTTTCTCCCATTAAAGTTTTTACAATCCTTGATTAATATTCAGTTCAGACTGAAGATCCACTGTGAACCGTACAATATTTAATTTACACTTAAACAGATCACTAGTAACATTTATTGTCAGCCATGAACCTGTTTTTTACCTTTACTGGTATATACGCATCCCTTCTTACAACATAGCTGTACATATGTATTGCAAGGATACTGATGACTAATTGACACCAGCTTTTATTTGAGACATCCATGACATTCTTTTGTGAACTAGAATATACTTATCAAACTCCGGAGATTTCTGTAAGTCCTCTGCACCCTTGCCAGTTGGCACTAAAGTTCCTGGGTCACATTTTTATTACTGCTCCTTTAAATAAACTGCACAAGAGATGTTGATTAACAGCTTAACAGATGACCTATTACTTATTCTCTTATCCACTTAAAAAATTAGAAGACTCCAAATTATACACTTAGCTATTAGAACATGGAACCTTGCGTTCCTATCACAGTTGCCCCTCTTGTCCCCTCTTTTCTTTCAGTTGTATCTAGTCCACATTTAGACTGGAAATTCTTTGGGGGGTAGATATAATTTCAATTTATTTTCACACAATACTCAGCATGCTGAGTCTTCTATGCTCCATTGCAATACAAATAAAATAAAGCAATAATACTGCTGAGGATGACTGAGGAATGCACTCATTCCCTGGTGTCTGTTCACTGAAAGTGAGAGTTAACATCAAGAATGTATCAGGTCCATACAGTCTATTTCAGTCTCTAGAAATGCTGTGAATGCTCAGACAAGGTGCAGCACTGATATGCAAGGCTTTTTTTCCTAAGAAGCCACCATTTTGCTCAAGGAAAACGGACTTTTCATCTCCTCTTGAGCAGCAGCTGTGAGCAGAACACTTTCAAATTCTCCCGACATTGGCCCTATTGCCGAGAAAGATCATTTATCAGTTATTATGAAGTTTTGCCACCACCTAACACAAAAATTGAAAAGCTTTTCAGGCATTTCAAGTACTGCCTGCTGGAAAACAAGAGTTTTAGTTTATGTTCATGGGATTGCTTGACCACATCTGTGATAGATAAGAGGAACATCAGCAGTACCTTCTCTTGAAGAATCATTCATGCTGTGTATGACACCATCATGCTTGAGAAGTGATCTTACTGTTCCCTTTCTTCTTGTTTTGATGTCTGTCAAAAGTATTCTGAATATTCAAGTGCCATTACTCTGACAAAGACCCTCCCAATGGACTCATACCATATACTACGTCTCCCAGTAGTGGCAGTAGTTGATCTAGTGTAAGATTGATGTTCTTTCTGTTGAAAATTGAACTGTGATCTTGCAAGGCTGAAATTAGGTCTTGATGTCAGTCCTAGAACTGGCTTCTATCAGTATGTCACTTAAAAAAGGTAGATCTCGGAAGCAGAATCCTTAGAGATCTCAACATTGGAATGTTTATTCTCACTGCAGTAGAGATTCCAATGTAAAGAATGTTAACTAGATATGCCTCAGTTATAGATAGGTAAATTGCTGGAGCTGTCTGTGACCAAAATATAAAAGTACAGTATTTACACCTATTCATTTCTATCAGAAATATCCATAAAAGATTTTCTATCACAGATGAATTTAAGAGAGTGTTGCCCTCCAGAATCTTACCCTTTGGTATGTTCATTCAGTCACCAAGTCTCACATCATATGCAACACATTTTCTTTGGCACTACAAAGAAAAAAAAAGTACAAGCTATGGGTGATCTTAGTGGCATAACTGTTCTTTAGCCTCCTCACTAAGATTTGTCTACATGGGAAAATTTACCACTTAATTATATTAGAATAATTATACCATTATATTTACATGAGCACAACTCTCCATATAGACATGTTTATTCCATAACAGCAATGTCCAACATGGAGAGTTATATGAGTATAACTACAGCGGCATGGTTGTACCTGTGAATTTACCTATATAGATAATCCCATGGAAATTAGAAATTACTATTTGTGTATTTTGATGACTCCTCAAATTCTCAGTAGTTGGAAATTTGAATATTATTATTATTACTGAATATTAATGTTGCTGGACATTTCTTTTGAGTGTTCGCATCTCTTACAGTCTCTGCATTGGCCTGTATTTGCTAGTAACCATTTCTTTCAAAATGATTATTTTCCATACATTTTCTTTGACTCTGGTGACCTGCACCCTTTTAAAATCAATTATTTTAACTGACTAGGAGATATATGCATTTTGGAACACCAAATTGGCATTTTTCAGAATTTTCAGTGACTCAAAAATGTGTTTAATCTGAAATTAAATATTTTACCTTAGTTTTAAGTGCCTAACTTTTTTTTAAATGCAGAGAAAATTTAAAACGAGGAGCTGGATTCACAAAACGACTTAGGTGCCATTCACAAAATGGAGGAGCAGAAGGAACAAGTGGTGGTCACCAACAGAGCTAGTAGCACTCCCAGGATGTGAGATGTGGGAGATCTGGGTTCATAATATCAGTCTGTCTGATGTGGAGCAGGAGCTTATACCAAAGTTCTCACACCCTCCAAGTGATTGCCCCAACTATTGGACTATAGGTATTCTAGGGGTGGTGGCTTTCAAATGCTCCTGATAAAGCTGTTGCACTTTGTATAAATAATTAAGTATTCATTAGGTATGAAGCAAGAGTGTCTGTATCGCAGTGGTGGGCAACCTGCAGGATTTTCTATGTGTGGCCTGCAAGACATTTTGTTTCTCTTGCCCATGTACAGGTTGCCAGATTCCACTCATTTCCATCCATGTAGTATTTTTCCTGCTGGTATTACTAAAGTCACATGCATATAAAGCAAAGGCACATGAAGTGAGATGCATGCTGATCGCACACAACATTGACTGTGAGAACTGTGCACTTCCTCTGTGTCCTATCAAAGCACAAATATGGTTAGAGCCCTGCATGGATACGAAATTTGTATCTGCACCTGCATCCCCACCCGCACCCACATCTGCAAAAATGATCCATGCATATCTGTGGATTTACAGGGCTCTAGCTATGGTTCAGTTGGCACACCCGGTAAATCTAGATATGCAAGCACAGTTAGCAAAACCACCCTATCCCAAGAGACCATCTTGGTTACAACAATCTTGAAGTCCACTGAGATGAAGGAGGACCACTCATGTGGCACCCTCCCTAGCTTAAGTTGCCCATCGCTGCTGTATAGACTGCTTATTAGGGCACTCAGATAGGAAGGCACTTAGGTTCTGACATCAGATATCACGAAGTTCCTTCTCACCTACACATCTTATGTAACTCCATAGAAGAAACTTTCTTTCAGGAGAAATGTTACTAGCTACCTTCCTTACTCTTTGGCCACATATTTTTTCAGCATAATCCCATTAACCCATCTTTTCTATTGTACTATGTAAGCTATATAGTACCCGTTTTGATGCCACTGCACTACACAGGAGTCTTTCCAATGACTTAATGGAAACATATTTGGAAACCCCCATTGTTCTGTGAAAATGAAATGGAGCTCATTTGTTGTAATCAAAGAGATTTACATCATATTTACATATGTACAGAGAAATCATTTGTTGAAATCAAAGAGATTTACATCAGATTTACATATGTACAGAGAAATATGTACATATCTCTCCTCTTCTTTGGGGAGAGATATGTACATATTTAGTTTGTATATCAGGTATTTTATGTCCTTTGGCCATCACGTCAAAGCATACCAAGGAAATACATTCCCTTTAGCCTTTGTACATCAGTGGAATGATTGCAATTCTGATTCAGATAATTCCCCTTTTTCAGTGAAGGATGCAGGTGAAACATATGTGACTTTTGTTTGCCACATTTCTTTATTATTTCTATTGTCTTGCTTATATTAGCCCCATTACAAAAATAAGATTGTCTTTTTACTGATAGTAGGATTCACTGTCTTCTTGGTGAATCATTTGTCCTCGGGGAAGTTGTGTGGATGAAAAAGCTCAGCTAATATTAATTCTACTCAATTTGGAGAGAAGCAGGGATATTGTAAACTATGTTCATTTATGAAAATGGGGAGTGCCTCAGGAGACCCCATTTTGGTGACTTGGTGCATCATTTTGCCCAGTGTGACAGGATATATAAAGCCTCACAAAATCACTCTCTAACAAGGTCTTCTAAAAAAAAAATCACATTATTTTGCTCAGATAGAAAAATCTACCTAAAAAGATTAATGATCCTCCAACTTCTGTCAAATCATAAGTAAAATCAAAATGGTTTTTCTTCATCTTGTTTTAATCACACAGTGTCATCAAAGGAACAGAGAGAGATGTTCTATAGAAGAGAGGTGTTCAAATTGCCATTTAGTATCCAGATACAGACATTTCCCAAAGTAGGTTGAACATAATTGTGTGTTTTAATGGAAGGAGACATTTGACTGACATCTCAAACTCTATGTTGCCTCCTGTGAAAGGACAAATGGAAGGCTGGTGCATAGGATGCTGAATGACAAATAGAACTTCATCAGCCTTTTTAGTGGTAGAAAACTACATTAAGTTTTAATTAAGAAAATAAAATACAGCAAGTAGCGTAATCACTTGAATTTACGAAAGTCTAAAGCAAAAATGGCAGTACACTAAACATTAAGTTAGATATGGGTCATTTTATAAGTATAGTAGCCACAAATAAATTCATGCAGCAAACATTTTATAGTATTGTCATCTGGGCAGAATCCCAAATCACATGGATTATAAATATTCATTTTAATCCTACTAGGTATACAGAGAGTTAAGGTGTGATAGCAAGTCTTGCGACAGCTCTTATTGAAGAAGGCTGGGATTAATATCTCCTATGTCTCAGAAAGAAATTATTGTACCTTAAGGATGCCTTCAGAAATGCTGCCACTCCACAACACAACACATTGCCTGTTAAATTAATGCCGAAGGCATTATTAGTGTGGAGGTAGAGAATGACTGTAAATGCCAGCGGAGACAGGGCTGATAAAATAGTTTAAAATTTCTCTCTTGGGAAAGAAATTTACCCTATTTTAAAGACTGAAGATTTGATACTTGCTAGAGATATGCAGCTTACGTTATACTATAAATAAACAAGTGCTACATTCATATAGATAAATGGTCAAGTTATTTAACACATTTTGAAGCTTTTACTATTTTTCACAGCATCCTTTTTAAACAATTTATCTATTTTATAGTATATTAACCAACTAAAATGAGATTTTATACATATCTTGAAATATTTGTAGAATATTTGAAGACACCCAAAACATTTGAAAGACTACTAAGCATGAGAATTAACAGGTGGGTTTTCTTAAAGACATTAAAATATTTACATATAAAGGTAACTTATAAGTCATCACACTGAATGCACTTAAAACGCTTTCAAAGGAAATATGGATAATAAACAGGATTTTTTTAATTAGAAAGAGACAAATTCCTGTTAAACCACAGCTACTTCAAGCCACCTGGCTATTAAGAAGAAATGGTTTTATGAAAGTTGACATAGGCTTTAGCTTTTACTATGACCTAAAGCCAAAGAACCAGCTCATTACTTATGATAAAAATATGTAAAATAATTTTCACCATAACACTTAAAGAGAGGGATTAAAATGGAAGGTTTATATTTTCCTGAACAGATTTTAGACTCTTTCAGTCAAGACAATATTCGGAAGCCCATTTGCTTTTGGGGCTTATCCCAATCCCAGTCATATGGAATGTATATTATTCTGTGTCCAGGAAAATCAATTCCTGAATTTGATATGCCATAGGATACTTCATTGTCTAAGATACGTGGCAATGTGGATGCTCTACTGGTGAACAGTATAAGTTTCTTTGTATTATATTGATAGGCATAATTTTCTCATTACATTTTGTTTCCAAATGTTGATGGGACATTTGGATGTAAAATCCTTTACGTTTTATTTATTCTCTCTCTCTCTCTCACACACACACACACACACACACACACACACACACTTTAAATAATATATATGCAGCATTTTCCATATGCAAGGATAAGTTATCAGTTATACTAGCATTAAAACAACATTACATGCTCCTTCATCTGCATAAATGTGCAGCAGAAATCATACACATTTTAAATGGATTCTGTCCATAGAACTTGTTACAATTTTGGCTCCACTATAAAATGCAAGCATGATTCAGTTGATCATGTGAAATACAGACATTTAAGTTCTGCACTACATTTCAAGAAAGATGTAAAGAAATTGGAGAAGGTGCAGAGAAGAGCAACAAAAAACGATTAAAGGCCTAGAAAACACGACCTATGAGGAAAGACTGAAAGAACTGGGTTTTTTAGTTTAGAAAAGGAGAAGACTGAGAGGGAACATTGATAGCGGTTTTCAAGTATCTAAAACAGTGTTACAAGAAGGAAGGAGAAAAATTGTTCTCTTTGACCTCTGAGACAAAAACCCCAACACATTTGAAGGTCACTTTTTTTTTTTGCACTTTTCCCAAATCTTATAAATCTTCCATCAAATCAAAATGGGGTTTGAAGACCTAGAAATAGTTAAAATACATGCAAGTGACAAGCTCTTGCTCTTAAAATAACATGCATTTCCTGCAGTAGTCAACTCTTTGTTACATACATCAAGGAAATGCCGCTCCTAGCAACTAACAGAATGAATACAACTGACTGTGCTGTGTGAAACCCGACACACTGCTGAAAACATCAGACTCTCAATGTTCCAAACTGGTGTTTTGAACTGAAACTTTCAATGGTATGGATGTATGAAGAATTCTTTTTCAACAGCTCAATTAGTTTAATAAAACTAATTATTAAAGAGAAGAAATGTTAAGTGATAGTGAAGGAGTGAGGAGTAGCACTGAAAAGTGTTCCTTCCACAACTGACTAAAGTATAAAACAGTTATGTCCAAATTATGGCTGCTACATAGCATCTACAGGTTGGTCCTCTCTAATATGGACTTCACTTAACTGGTACCATCTGTGAGTGCTTCACAGCTGGAACGCTCACAAGGAAAAGCCAAGGGCCTTGTACTGAACTTTCCCCCCACCCTCAGAGGTTCCAGAGCGCAGCAAATAGCTCGTTTGCGGTGGTCAAGCACAGGCATTTAGGAGGAAGAGTGGAGACAGTGGGCCACTGGGGCTATGTCTAGACTGCAGGCTTCTTTCAAAAGAAGCTTTTCCTGAAGAGGGAGGTGAGACCAAAGGGGCAGGAAGGGGCTGGTGACTTAGCCAGGAGTCCCATGTCCAGGGGATGGGGTGGAGTGGTGGGTAGTGTAGTAGGGAGTTCTGGCCCCTGCAGCTGGGAGGTAGCAGGGATCAGCAGCAGCCACAGAGCTCTGGCCCCGGCTGTTGAGCTTGGGGTCCAGCAGTGGCCGCAGAACTCCAGCCCCAGCTGCAGAGCTCCGGCCCCAGTAGCAGCCAGGGAGCTCCAGCCTCAGCAGCAGCTATATAGCACTGGCCTGGAGAACTATGGCCAGGCAGGCAACAGCAGTGCTGGGCTGGAACCCTATTTGGGAGCAGCAGACCATGTTGGGAGGGACTTCCCCTGGTCTGGCAAATCCCCTCATTTGGGGCCGGTCAGGTCCCAAGGGTGCCTGATGAGGGAGATGCAACCTGTAATAAGATAAAGAGAAGAGACATTTCAAACTCATCTTTTCCTTTTCATTGTGACTCTAAATACAATTCTTAGCAGCGCGCGCTCACACACACACACACACGAAAGTTTAAGCCCAGAACACGATATAGTACAATACATGACCACCCTTTCAAAGCTCGCATCTATATAGCTCCAGGTTGGGCTCTTGTTATGCTCCTTATGTTCAAAGAAAAGACAGAAGACAGACACATCAAGTCTGCCCTCCAACCAACACCCATTCAAACTAACAAAAGCACATTCAACACTCATTTTACACCTGCTGAGCAGGTAGTTGAATTTTATTTTGGTGCTGACAAGGTGACCAATGTATGACTTGGTGAAATAAGGGATACTGGGCTGGGTATCCCAGTATCATTGCTGGCATTTCTATATTGTCTATGGTAATCCGCCAGTCAGGAAAGAGCCTCCCTACTTTCAGATTTCTCAACAGTCCTTTGATCTTAAAGATGTGTCATACAGCTTTCTTGACCAGTCCATGCTGATATCTGTGAAGCATCCGAGGTAATCCACCAAAGCTTACATAATCATAAACCAACAGCCTTTTCTGTTGATTTACTCAGTGACAAGATGTCCTGATGCCAAACTAGGGATAGTGACAGGGTATTATCTATTGCCCCTCCGCTGCAAATCCATCTGCTATGTCCTGCTCTCTGCCAACAGTCAATGCTTTGGAGGAAAAGACAATTAATGGCCCTCATGACAATGGTTCCCACTATGGATTTTCCAACTACAAAATGATTGCTCACTGACCAGTTACAACTCAACTTTATAAGCTTCCAGAGAGTAACTGTCAGCGAGGAACTGATGTGAACTTGGCACACATGCAAGATGATGGCCTTCCACATCCCAAACTTCTGAAACCACTACTCACCATCCCAAACCTGCATTGTGACAAATTCCCACCAGTTGGTGCTCATTTCTCAGCCCCAAAACAGCAATCCACAATCTGCAGCTGCTCCACGTATGCTGCCAATGAGCTTGATTTTTCACTATGTCTCGTAGCAAATTCACTACAAATAAATCAATGCATCTTCCATTGTTGCACTACTTATAAATCTGCAAATACATGACAATCATGCAGCCCATATTTGCAATGTTCATGAGACTAGCAGAAAGCACTGCAGGCTCCATGCTTCCATCAGAGATAGTGGATACTGAAAAGTGCCATGCATGTTTGTGGGATTATCTTTTTTTTTTTTAAAGACACAAAATTATGAGTTTTGGATGGCATCATGCAATGGAGAAAGTTGCATGCTGAGAACTTGACCTCTAGTTCTGAGAGACCCCTGGGCAAATCATTTCTATCCAACAACACATGGCAAACATTTTTGCCAAAACACTGTGCTAGATGGTAACAGGTGGCACACTTGGATATCTACCTAGGCACCTCACTTGGCATCATAACGCACATTCTTGGTGAGTATGTATAATGCCAAAACAGGCAGCCACGAATACATACACCCAAGTGATATACAAACTTTGACAGCTGTATGCCAACATATTTTGCGTCAACCAAAATTTGTAGTGAAGACAAGGCTGTTTATTAATGAAAAACTATAGTATATAGTATATGATGATTTTGCCTTTAACCCTTTCTGGAAAACCTGTTATTCTTACACTCCTCTGTCTCAATCTGTTTTCAAGGTCAATGCAGCAATCCTAGAAAGTATTTATTATTGTAATCATTTGTTCGGTCTTTGCCTAGAACTTGTAGTTTTAGTTGCTTGACTTACTATTTCATGTTCTACAGAACTGTCTCATTGTTTATGGGAGAGGACTATTGAGGATAAAGTAGGATTTCCTTCCAGCTTTTGACTGATTTTCCAATAAGTAAGATTTTATGTCTGAGAGTCCTATGAAATCTTTTAATGCCGTAACTGCTGTACCACTGAATCCTCCTACTTGCAATGACAGTCATACTCAAGCATGTAACATGAGTCCAGTATGCAAAGTATTTGCAAGACAAAATACAGGTACTAAAGATTTGAGGCTCTCTCATATTTCATTACAAGCTTAAAAATATGCCATTACAAGCTGGAAAATATAGCAGGGGGGACTGAAAATGTGTTGTTAGAAAATAGACTCCTTTTCAGTGAAAACAATTCCATTTCTGAACAGTCAGATACTGTAAATTCAAAGTTTGAAATATGAATGTCTGCATAGTTTTGAATTGGACACAACACTTCAGTCAAATGTTAGGGAAAAATAATATTTGGTCAGGATCTGCAGGAAGTCACCTGAAATTAAACTGAAACATGTCGAAAATGTGAAAAAAAATACCTGCTTCATCTTACTCTAATCATACGTAAGTCCTACTAAATTTACTGCTAAAATATATTGGGTACATTTTTAAAATGCATAAGTGACTTATAGCCTTTGTAATATTTTCAAAATGTAGGTAATTAGGAGCCTAAGAGAATATGTTTACACTGCAAGAAAACATCCATGGCTGGCCCATGCCAGCTGATTCAGACATAGGGAGCTGTTTAATTGCAGTGTAGATGCAGTATATCCCAGAACCTGGGCTTGAGTGAAAACCCAAACACATATACCACACTTAAACAATCCCTTAGCTCAGCATGTCAGGTTGAAAGGCTCCTGTCAAGACCGCCAACCTGACTGTTAAAAGTCCTGTCAGTGGCACAACGAGGGCTCAGGGCTAAGGCAAGAGATTGGGAGGGTAGGGTATAGGGTTTGGGCTCTGCGATGGAGTTTAAGTGTGGGAGTGGAACCCAGGCTGGGGCAGGGATGTTAAACTTCAAGTAATTAAATTTTCAGCAGTGACAAGGTTACATGTAGGGCGGCAGTCTGCTTCCCGGAAGCCAGAGCGTGTGGGGAGCCAGCTTTTAAGCCAGCTCCCCACATGTACTGGCTCCCACCTGCTGCCCTGTGCTGATATCTCTGTACCAGGGTGGCAGGTGGCTCCCCAGGGCATTTACTGCTGTCATCCCCACTGCAGGAGGCTAGCATGGAAACTTGAATTAAAGTAGGTCAATTCCAGCAATGTCATTAATGTAGCTGGAGTTACATATCTTAATTCAACCTTCCCTTTTAGTGCAGACCTGGCCTAAGATGCTGTAGAATAAAACTTGATTTTCAATCATTTTATTTCTTATGAGTTCACTTTGTTTTATAAATATAATGTGGAAATTTCAAACTTTAAAGTGACCAATTTCTATCAGATTCTCTACTGACCTAATCCATTTCCAAAAGGATAAACCATTTTTAAACAGTTGGGCTACATCTACACTGTGCTGTTTTGTGCAAGAAATATGCAGCGGGGAAAAATGCAAAGTGTGGAATATCGCCATGCCTCATTTGCATAATTAATGAGCGTCCGCTTTTTGTGCAAGAGGCTTTTGCGCAAAAAGCAGCCATCTACATGGCTCCTTTTTGCACAAAACACCTCTTTTGCACAAAAGCTGTTCTTCCGCATTTTTTTCAGGAACAATGGCTCTTGCACAAGAGGGGGTTTTGCGCAAAAAGCAGACGCTCATTAATTATGCAAATGAGGCATGGCAATGTTCCATGGTTTGCCTCATTTGCATATTTCTTGCACAAAACAGCACAGTATAGACATCACCTTGAGAGTAACATATATTGCTCTTCAGGTTTAATAGGTTATGAATTTATTATTGATGTTCAGCACAAATTAAGCCATTAAAATGACAAAATTTACAAGTAAGCTACAAAAATCATGCTTTTGTTCAATAACACCATTTTAATAAATAAAAAAAAAATCTGACCTAGAGAAGTGAAAGTGTTGGAATGTGGAAGTTCACTTTACCTTACTAGCGACCCGAACAGAAACCCTTGCAGTTTTCTATGCTAATTTATGGTTATAGTATAGCCTCGTGAAATTAGGTTTACCGGAGGGGTCAACAAAGTCTTCCTTTGTCGACTGCGGTGCATCCAGACTGCCCTGGATGCACTGCAGTCGGCAACTGATCAGCACAGTGCGGCAGCCATTTTGATGTCAATGAAGTGGCGATTATTTAAATCGCTGCTTCATTTTCCTATGTCTAGTAAATTCATCTACATGGCTCCGTCAACAGAGCCATGTAGTCTAGACATACCCTCAGGTTTCACATCAAGGATTGTGACTTCATTTCCACAAGCTCTACTACCAAGAGGCTGGAATCACAGAATCACGTGTCAGGCCAGAGCCTCTTTAATTAGACAGTGACATGAACATTTAAAGATATGGTGTCATGACCATGAGGGTTAGCCAGCAGCCTGGGGACTAAGGGGTTAACTATGTCAGTTACCTAAGCCAGGTAGGAATTTCAAACTGAGACAAAGGAATTTTGGGGTTCTCTCTCCTTTGTCTCTGGGCAGTTTCTCCCAGCTGCTGAGGGGAACAGACATCATGTCTGTCTCCAAGAAAAGACTCTTCACTATCTGTAAGTAGGATAAAGTTTTGATGCATCCGTTAGGTTTTATTCTTTTATGGTTTGGGAATGGGAATCTGACATCTGTGCATTTAAAAAAAATTCTCTTTTTTTAAACTAAGTTTTGGCCCATGGTGGAATCCCCCCATGAGTATATTAATTGGTGACTTTTCCATCTAGTCATTATCCTTGTAACAAGAATATTGTGGTGATAATAAAAGTTCTTTCTCTTTTCTTTTTATTAACCTGGTATTGGTTAATTTTTGTGTCCTGGTTTTACTTTAGGGGCTGAGATTTCCCAAGTGGTCTCTCCTGGTTTCCTTATCATTACTTGGGTGGTGGCAGCAGATTTTTATCTCCCAAAATTTACGTTTTTAAGATTTTGGGGAGAAGTTTTATACCAAAGCCTGGAAAGATAAGGTTTTGGGGTACTTTTGTGGGCCCCCACTTCTGCATTTATCATGCCAGAGTGGGGAAGAAGTCTTGAGTTATGATCTTAGCAGAAGATTGGCAGATCTCTTCCTATTCCACCCTTCTGTATGAGTGGAGGTCCAACTGAATCAAAAGTTTATTTTTAATGCATACAGAGCCTTCTTTCAAACCAACCACAGTTTCAATAAAAAAAAAGGCATCTCAAATGATTTTGGAAAGAAAAATCCATCTCCAACTTTTCCTTTTAAAAAGGGCAAGGACAAGCATACATTTTACATGTAAATTTCTCTTTTACTAAAATGTGAAACAAATGCAGACTTAGGGATTCATCTTCATCTTTCGGATAGCATCCAAATGTTTCATCAGGCCATTCGAAAGTTATTTACTAGACCAAATAACTCCAAAATGTATCTCCATGATGAGTCTAATCCAAAGACAACAGAATTCTTATGGCATAAATATCATGGTTCAAAAAAACTTACACTTCAGGTAAGATAGTAAGCAATGTTATCAAATATATTGAATGTTAAAAGATTTTAAATACGTTCATAAATACAGTGGGTTTGTCAATCAAACTTCATTCTGTTGATCTTGGACTACTTGTGAAATTACAAGGATTTGGGCAGTAGCCATTAAAATATTTAGTTCTAAGAAATGATAAAGTCAGCACACCAACTCATCATAATTTGCATCTAATACACTGTACTAATCCAACAGAAACCATCTAAAAGGGTGACTGGCCCAGGGTATTGTTAATAGTATACATAGTCTTTCATCATAAGTTACCAGTTCATATATCACCCAAATTGACAGTGATTTGAAAGTTAAAATGCATCTGCTATCTGTGTATTTGGTTTATGTTAAAAGCATTGATAGTCTCAGTCTAATATCTAGACAACAGATGTAGTACACAAAAAACCCACTTTTACTATTTGGCACTTTTGTGGACAGTTTCAATTAGCATTTAGATATCATGGTGCTGAGAGCAGGACAGAAAGACAGCACAGACTAAACACTGATGAATAAATAGATAGAATAAAAATCATTGCTGTGTGTCAGGGGCTAGTCTCCCACATTAGGACAAAATAATATTGAATGGGAAGAATTTGTTGCACTGCATTCCCGTGCTATGTGGCTGATTTCATCAGCTCAGCATTACAAAACATTTAATTAAAAAATAAATACCTAACAGCTCAACTGTCAATTTTCTCATATTTACCATATATAGCCCTGCATATGTCAAAATGATGAAAAATGTACTATTAGTTGAGTCTCATTTGGTATTAAACCCAAAAGTCAGTTTAAGATTTTGTATTTCATGGTTCTATCATCAGGATTAAGTTGAGCTGAGCAGAGATGTGCAGATTCCTAAGAAGGTATGGTCTCTCAGATTTAAAATAAATATATAAATCCAAGTTAAATCAGCAGAAACAGCCTAATCAGATTAAGTTTGTGAACCCTGGACTACTGCAGGGTTTTCCAGCAGCTCAGCAAGCTTAATCCACAAGTGGATAACACAATACAAAGCACTTCTATTAAATATTCCTTTGCAAGACACTAAACCTATCACTCTGGGAAAGGAAACAAATATCTATGGAGAATTAACAGGGGCCTTTGAGCTATTTTCCTATTGGTGGCATAACTGAGATGATAATCTTTTCTCTCATAATAAACATCCCTCTCAGATGCCAACAATGTACATCCATGGACAGCTGAAGCAAGGAAATTGCAGCAAACAGTTAAATATCTATTGCTACAGTAATATCTTCAAGTCATTTTCATTTCCAGTAGCTTTTATATACCAATATTAACTTAAAGGAACCAACTTTAGACCGAACCTATCTTTATCATTTTTGTCAACTTACCTCTCCTCTTCACTAGGTATGGCAAGTCTCAGAAGAGAGAGAGCACATTCTCTCAAATGTGTAAAGTGGTTGTGTGAATAAAGCAGCCTGACACTCATTAAAATCAAAGCTCATGTAACTGAAATTTCATCCTTTGATGATTTTCAACATACACTGACAGGTTCGGGCCTTAGGATAAGCATAGATGCATATCTGAATAGCTAGAGCCACCACAGGATACAATATTTGTTTTCTGTTTTCTACAGATTTCCTGCAAAGCCAGGCTCTGGGGACGCGGAACATGAATTTTAGTGCATGCATACCTTGATTGCCGTAGGTACCTTTATAACAGATTTATTCATGTCCCTGCAGGAACAACTGAAATGGGAAAGAGGCTGTACATAATCCCACAGTGAATCCCAATACAAGTTTACATTATTGTGGCTTTTACGTATTAACACAGACATAGA
Organism: Apalone spinifera; assembly: GCA_030068395.1. Classification (NCBI taxonomy): domain Eukaryota; kingdom Metazoa; phylum Chordata; order Testudines; family Trionychidae; genus Apalone; species Apalone spinifera. Next base: position 16,290,122 of record JANRFK010001158.1, read on the forward strand.
GGTACAAGTAGAACCTCTGTGGTCCAGGAGTCTCTTAAGGTACAAATGCTTGAATTTATCCTTTATGCAAAACAGGGTGAATAAAAGAATTAAGCAACAACTTTATCTCTGTTGGTGTAACCTGGGGTATTCCTTCCTTGCAGGAGGAATAATGGTAGTTCGAATTAGAAGCTTTAATTCGAACTACCTAGTCCGTGCCGCATGTAGCCGCAGGCAGGCAGTTCGAACTACGGGCATTTAAAAATGGCGCCCGCCCGAGAATATGCAAATACCTACATTAGCCACCCTAGTTTGAACTAGTTTGACATACCCACGTTATTTCTCTAAGGGTGAGATAAAAGGGGGTTACTTATCTGTAACTGTTGTTCTTCGAGATGTGTTGCTCATGTCCATTCAA
>JANRFK010001158.1:16290618-16300755 GCA_030068395.1 Apalone spinifera
TTTCTAACATGCTTTTATTTGATTACGTTACAGAACTGAACTTAAAACTGCACAACCCAGGGCTGCGTCACTCCTGGCCTGCTGCGTAATGGCATAATGCACAATGAATGAATGGACCAAGGACCATGTGGCTGCCCTACAGATATCTACAATCGGGACTCGAGCCACAAACGCTGTAGAGGACGCATGTGCTCACGTGGAGGCGGGTCTTTGCCTGCTAACACGTAACACTCCTTTATACAGGACAAGACCCAGGAAGATAGCCTTTGGGCTGACACTGGCAACCCTCTCATCCTTTCCGCAAATGAAATAAAAAGTTGGGACGACTTGCAGAAGTGTCTGGTTCTGTCTATATAGAAGGCTAATGCTCTCTTGGCATTAAAAGAGAGGAGGACTTGTTGCCTAGAGGACTTCTGGGGCTTTGAGTAAAACACAGGCAGGTACATGTCTTGGGACAAATGGAAGGTGGACACTACCTTCAGTAGGAAGACTGGGTGGGGACGTAAACTCACCCTATCTGCTGAAAAGAGCAAGTAAAGGGGCTCTATCATCAGCGCCTTGAGCTCTGACGCCCTACTCACTGAAATGATTGCCACAATAAATGCTACTTTAAGGAGAGGTACTTTAGCGACCACGTGGCCAGAGGCTCGAAAGGTGGGGACATGAGTTTGGTAAGTAATAAACTGAGGTCCCACTGGGGCACCAGCAGTTTCACATGTGGGAACAGCCTATCTAGATCCTTAAGGAACCTCTTAACCAAGTGGCTCATGAATAGGGATCTCTTTCCTTCTCCCCTGTGGAAAGCCAACATAGCCATTAGGTGCACCCTAATAGATGCCATGGAAAGGCCAGCCCGCCTTAGCCCCAGGAGATATTCTAACACCAGAGGGGTGGTTGCCGTACTAGAATCTACACTTGTATCCACAGCCCACAGTGAAAATTTTTTCCATTTAGCTGAGTACGCCACCCTTGTACCAGGCTTTCTACTATTCAGCAGTACCGATCTCACAGCCTCAGAACAATTTAAATCTGTACCAGTTAGCCATGGATAAGCCACATTGTTAGACGGAGGGATTTGATGTTCAGGTGGTACAAGAGACCCTCCTCCCACTCTTGAACGATTACATCTGGGACAGTAGGTATGGCTTGAGGCTTGTCCTGGAATATGTCCAGGAGGATCGGATACCAGAACTTCTGGGCCAGTCTGGAGCTAGTAAGAGAACTAGCGCTTTGAGTCTTGACTCTGACGAGAACCTTATGAATCAACGGGAACAGGGGAAATGCGTAGAGCAGTCCCTTGGGCCAATCGGCTATTAATGCGTCCCCTTTGGATCCCAATCCTTGGGCCATGAACAAGAAGTAGGTTGGACACTTCTCGTTCATCTCCGTGGTGAAAAGATCCACACGGGGATGACCCCACTTTTGGAATAGCCCCCGTAATATGTCCTCCCTTATGGACCACTTCTGAGTCCCAAATGAGCGGCTCAGTTCATCTGCTAAGAGGTTCTTGTTCCCTAGATATGCTGCCTGTAGGTGAATGCAACGGGCTATACAAAAATCCCCAAGAACTAGTGCTTCTCAACAAAGGGGAGAAGAAGAGCGAGCTCCACCCTGTTCATTTATATAAATATGGCTGCCATGTTGTCCAAATAAACTAGCACCAACTTGCTCGAGAGGTGCGGAAGGAAGACTTTGCACGCTCTCCAAACTGCCCTCAACTCTCTGACATTTTTATGTAAGTCTCTTTCCAGAGGAGTCCATAGACCCTGCGTCCTGTGATAGTCTAAGTGTGCCCCCCAACCTAGGTCCGAAGCATCGGTAACTAGTCTCACAGTGGTTGTCTCGTTGAGGAAAGGGACACCCTTGCACACTTCCCTTTCTTGAGTCCACCAGTGCAGTGACTGGAGAACTTCCTGTGGAAGCGACAGCACCGAGTCCCAATGCACTCGATTCTGGTTGAATGACTGGGCCAACCATGCCTGCAGTGGCCTGAGTCTCAGTCTGGCACGGAGAACCACGTGCATGCATGACACTATGTGGCCTAGTAGTCTGATGCAGTTTCTTGCCGTCGTAAGGGGGGATAGATGAAGTCCCTGAATAATGAGTGTCAAGGTTGTGAATCTGGTCGTGGGGAGGGATGCTCTGCCTGCAATGGCGTCCAGGCGTGCACTCACAAATTGTATGTCTTTCAAGGGAGTTAACATGGACTTTTCCTCATTTATCAAAAGTCCCAGCTCCCCAAACAGAGACTTTATAATGTCTATGTGAAGAAGGATTAGATCTCTTGAGCGTGCTCTGATGAGCCAGTCATCCAGATATGGGAATACTTGCATTCTTTGTGTTCTGAGGAAAGCTGCTACCACCACCATGTACTTGGTGAATGTCCTGGGGGTGGTGGAGAGACCAGGCGCAGGACTGTAAACTGGAAATGCTCATGCCCTACCATGAACTTAAAATAGTGCCTGTGCATCAGCTGTATGGCTACACGAAAATAAGCACCCCTTAAATAGAGGGTCGCGTACCAGTCTCCTATCTCTAACATGGGAATAATGGAGGTAAGCATGACCATCCTGAACCTCACTGACTTTATGAACCGGTTGAGGTGTCTGAGGTCCAGGATGGGTCTGAGACCCCCTTTTGGTTTGGGGATGAGAAAATATCTGAAATAAAATCCCCTCCCTTGGAAACCCCTTGGAACCCTCTCTACTGCTCCCCTGGTGAGAAGGGAGAGCACCTCCTGCCTTAAGAGGGCTTCATGAGATGGGTCCCTGAACAGGATAAAAGGTAAAGAGAGGAAGGGGATAGAGTAACCCTCTCATAATCAGGTCTAGCACCCATCTGTCTGATGTAATCCTGGGTTAGGCCTGGTAAAAATGGAATAACCTGTTTCCAAAGGGAGGGTCTAATGTGAGAGCTGGTACATGACCCCTGGGCGCATCTTCAAAAGGGGGGCTTGGAAGGTTGGTTGGCAGGAGGGCCTGCAGATCTATCCACATCTCCTCTAGGTTGCCTTCTCCTATTACAAGCATTATTCATTCCAGAGGCGTTGTTATTACTCGTGCCTGCGTTAGAATGCCTGCGCCTCCACAGATCTAGTCTATAGGGAGGGTATTGTGGTCTAGCGGATGCCCTGGTATTAAGTGACTGTCTCTGTGGGACTGGTGTATGTATTCCTAGAGTCCTAAGGGTGGCCCTCATGTCCTAAAGGGTGTGGAGTCTCGAGTCCGTGCTTTGAGAGAAAAGGTAGATCTTGAATGGCCCTCAAAGGGTAGATCTTGAATGGTGTTTTGGACATCCTGGGGTATGCCTGACACCTGCAGCCACGCACCTCTGCGCATGACTACCCCTGATGCCATGGTTCGGGCTGCCGAGTCCACAGCATCCAATACCGCTTGCAATGCTGTGTGGGCTATGGTTCTGCCCTCATTAGTCATGGCGGTATACTCTTGTCTAGAATCAGCGGGTAGGAGGTCACAAAACTTGCCCATTATCTGCCACGTGTTATATGCGTACCTGCTGAGTGTCGCCTGCTGATTTGCGATGCATAATTGAAGACCCCCAGTGGCATAGACCTTACGTCCCATTAGGTCTAGACGTTTGGGCTCCTTGGACTTAGGAGTAGACCCTGCTTGCGCTTGCCCTTTCTTCTGAGCCACCACCTGTATCAGTATTAAGCCTGGGGAATAGAGGTGCTCGTGTCCCGTTTGCGGGATGAAATATCTTTTCTCTACTCCTTTTTGGGTAGGCGGGATTGATGCTGGGGTTTGCCACAGAGTAGTCGTGATCTTAGCCACTGTTTTGTTAAGAGGCAATGCTAGTTTTGCTGGGGTATCTGCAGTCAATATGTCTACCATGGGTCAGTGTCTTCAACTACTGACTGTTTGGACACTTAGATTGGTAGCCAATCTACGCAGGAGGTCTTGGTGCGCATGAGCATCCATAGACAGCATTGAAGGTGCCAGATCCGCCAAGGCTTCATCGGGTGATGATGAGGAAGACCCTCTGTTGCACTCCTGTTGTTCCTCCACCACAGGCTAGCGGTGGTCTGGCGCCAGTTCCACTGGAACTGGGGCTATAGTCATCCCCCGTTCTGTCTCGTCTCTGGGCTCCTGCCTTAATGGGCTTTGCCTAGTGTCCGCCTCAGGAGGCCTTGACACTGAGGCTGAAGGGGATGCTCCTAGTTCTAGGGACACTTAACCCTCTTAATGGTGGCACTGGACCTTGCCATTGGTGATAGGCCCAAGGCGTCCAAAAAGGCCAGGGTGGTTGAGCTTGTGGAGGCCAAGTTTGCTGAAAGTCCCCTTTTCTGGACCAGTGCCGGGAACGAGAATGGTACCGAGATGAGGTCCTCGATGAAGACTTGGATGGTAGTGATTCAGCTTCTGACTTCGAAGAGTATTCGGATGCAGACCATGGCAGTGCCGTGGGCGGTGCCTTGGAGCGGTGATACTGTCTGAACCTCTCTATGGACTCCGACTTCCCCGTATGCACTTGCCTAGGTGGGGGCATGGTGGCTGGTGCCAGAGAATCAGTGCCTGGTGCCCTTTGCACCACAGCAGGTGGAGCCTCCTCCAGTACCAGACAGTACCAACGTTGTAGCTGGCAGCACCGATCCCATCTGCGGCGCCATTTGATGTAGCGTCGTAGTGGGTGGTACCGCCATCGGTGGTGCCGACCAGGATCTATGCCCCGCCGCTGTTACCGGTACCGCCAAGACCCCTGGTGTCGCAGGCGAACACTCCTGGTACTGAGGGAGCGCGGGCTGAGGAGGAGACGTCGTGAGCTCTATCAGCTCTTGCTCTGCTTCACAGGTTTCTGGCGTGGATGGCCTTTGCAGCTGTATCTGTCCCGGACTATGTTCCCGCACTGTGTCATTGCGACGCTTCTGGGTGCCATCTTCCGGTCGGCATTGGGGGGACTGGGAGGATGAATGTAACCAGTGCCGGCTCTCATGCAGTCTCTTGGACAGAGACCTCCCACTATTGTCTCTTTTCTTCTTCGACACTGTAGACTGGGATCAGGGGCTCAGTGCCTAAGGCTTCGGTGCCACGGTACGGAGAGGTCCGGTTAGGTTTCCCGCACCGATGCCGGTGCACTACGGATTGCACCTTCCTTCTCTGGTGCCAGTTGAAGCGCCGATTCCATTAAAGACAGGACTATGCAGCACATTAAAGACTAACAGGATGGGTTATTAGGTGATGAGCTTTCGTGGGCCAGACCCACTTCCTCAGATCAAATTGTGGAAGAAAATTGGCATAACCATATACAGGGCTCAACAAATCCACTCACCCACTCACCTGTGGTGAGTAGATTTTGGCAGCTGGCGAGCTGTGATGGGGCGGAGTCGCCCCGCACTTCAACTGCGCCGACCCCCATGCTGCATGGGCAGTGCGGCATTCTGACAGCAATCTGCACTGCTTATTTCCGTGCAGCCACTCAGCTGAGCGGCATGCAGGGGGGCCGAGTCCTGGGACGGGTGCCAGAAGCGGGGGCGGGGCTGCACGTGGGCATAGGGTGGGGCCAGAGTGTGCGTGCATCCCTGACATCAGGGGGAGAGCGCCACATTCAAAAGGAGAGCAGCGGAGGAAGGCAGAGGGGAGAGGAGACGGAGGAGAGTAACGGAGGGAGAGGGGAGAACAGAGGAGAGAGCTAGAAGATGGGTGTGGGCGGAGGAATGAAGGGTGAGAGCGGAGGGGGACAGGAGATGGAGGAGGTCAGAGAAGGCAGGAGGGAGATGGGGAATGGAGCAGAGAGCAGAGCGTGGGGGCAGAGAATGTGAAAGGAGAAGCAGAGGTAGGAAGCAGCCCAGGACAGGGCTCCTTAGTGTCTTCAGGATATGAAACTGTCTGATGTCACAACCTATACTGGAACAGGATACTACACTCCGAGAGGCTCTGGGAGACAGACCCATAGTCTCCTATTGGCAACCACCTAACCTCAGGATGATTCCCAACAATCACAGGTCATACCACACTAATACCAACCCTGGAACTTTCCCTTGCAACAAACCCCGTTGCCAGCTTTGTCCACATATTTACTCTGCTGACACCATCATTGGGCCTAACCATGTCAGTTACAAGATCAAAAACACATATTCCTGTTCATCCAGAAATATAATTTATGCCATCATGTACCAACAGTGTCCGTCTGCTACGTATATTGGACAAACTTCTCAGACACTTTGCCAAAGAATCAATGCACACAAAACAGACATCAGACAGTTTCACAAAGAAAAAACAGTTTCTTGCCATTTCAACCAGACTGGGCATTGTTTCAATGACCTTACTACATGCATTCTGCTTCAAAGACACTTTAACACAAGACTACAAAGGGAAGTCTCAGAACTGTCATTCACGCTTACATTTGACACTTTACGAATGGGCCTTAACAAAGATGCTAATTATCTTACCCATTACAAAGATAACTTCCCCAATTATCACCCCTAGTAAGGTCATTATCTCATAGACACTAACCTCTGCCCCTCACTCCCCTCTGTTCTAAAATCCGATTTGTCAATTTTATATGTGTTCACTTTTTTTGATTGCATCCCTTTGGTCATGCCAATTTTCTTCCACAATTTGATCCCACGAAAGCTCATCACCTAATAAACCACCCTGTTAGTCTTTAAAGTGCTGCAAAGTCCTGTCTTTTGTTTCAGCAACACCAGACTAACATGGCTACATCTCTATTACTAGACTCCATTAAAATGAGTTTTAAGTGGGAATCTCTCTCCCTTTTGGTTCTTGGCTTAAAATTTCTACACATTTTACAGGAGTCCATCAAGTGGGCCTCCCCCAGGCACTTTAAGCAAGAGTCATGGGGGTTACAACGTGGCATCGGTTTAGCATAGAACGCATAGGGTTTGAAACCGTGTGGGCCTGGCATACCCTCCCCCGAAGGGAAGAGAACACTCAAACTACCTAAGTGCTAACTATACTATTAAATGCAAACTAAGACTAAAGAACTATTTACACTACAAAGAACTCTGATCGCTGGATTAACAAGTCAACAAGAGAAGCTCCAACAACCATCACAGGCGGTAAGAAGGAACTGAGGAGGGGGAGGGCTGGCAGGGTTACTTATGTGCTGTTATCGCAGCGCCACTCCAGGGGGTGTCCTGCCGGCCAGGCGGGTACCGCTGGGGAAAAAACACTCCGGGAACCATGCACACGGCGCATGCACACCTAATTCGAATGTACATGAGCAACCACTCAAAGAAGAATATATTATTCAACCAAATTTTGTTGGAGAGAGAGCAGCTTTCAAGCCACACAGAGCTCTTCTTCAGCTCTGTGTAAGCTCGAAAGCTTGTCTCTCTCACCAACAGATGTTGGTCAATAAAAGATATTACCTCACCCACCTTGTCTAGCTAATATCCTGGGACTGACGCAGCTACAACTACACTGCAAACAACCATGTTTTATTGATTGTACACAAGTCTCTATTTTATAGGCGACACTTCCACCTACATCAGATCAGATGAGCATTTAAAACCAGATAGTATTTTGTTTTAGAAAAATATGGTACATAAGATAATGTCATACACACAGCATTCTACTTATGGAACCATTACATTACAAAACTGTACAGGATTTAAGTCCTAAAATCCTATGAAAACCTATATGACTGCCATGAATGGAAATGGGGATGGAGAAGAGAGCATACAAGCAAAGTTATATTTTAAATTGAAGTTGTGTCTATGTACTAACTTCTTCCACAAAGTTTTAATCTATTAACTGAATTATGAATCCAAGAAAATCACTTTGCCATGAATATACCATTTCTCTCTTGTTTATATTGTCAGAAATTTAGAGGGATACATTTTCAAAATGCCATTTAATTAGAAATGACTTACCATACAGATTACATGTACTGTAGTTTAGATTGTCTTACTGACAGGTATATTCCCATAGACTAATATTAGCAGGTACCTTTTATCTAGTCAGTTCAGCTTGGATGAAAACATACAAGTAGCAGGTTGAAAAATATAGATGTTTCTTATCAAGTCTTCACAAATGAAAGCTAAGGAAAACCATGTGATTCTCATCAATCACTGATTTTGTTATGCAGATATTTGTATTACATTAAAAACACTTTAGAACTACAAGTACAAAATGAAAGCCACATCTACTCCTTTACTATAAATGTGATGTCAATGTAAAACATAAGGCCATCAACATTTGCAAATGGTACAAAGAACAGAGAACATACACAGTCCTATTTCCCTGGACACAGTGGGAGTCAAATAGCAGAGGCAATTTACATCCTGATAATTTGTAAGCGCTTTTCAACAAGCACTCTACCTACAAAGCACACTCTATGAATATTCTCAGGGCCACACATAATGTCTGGGTGTCTTCCTGGGTCTCTGTTGCTTCTAAAGTATTCCCACTGTTCTTCATATATGCACAGTCCCACAAAGAATTCCAAGAAAGTGGCTGAAGTTAATGAGACTATTTTTGTGAAGTTGTTTCTATTGAGATTAAATAGGTGTCAAAATTCCTCTAAAACCTCTTCCACTAGGTTCTTCAAGAACTTAGTTCAGTTTTACCATTGAGGTAACTTTATTTAACTAACAGCAACACTACGCTGAGTTGATCAGACTTAATCATAGAGGAGGAAGGCTTTACAAGTAGAGCCATCCATGTTTGCAAATATCCAGCTCTTATCTGTGGATAACCACTTTCACAGATGTGGATAGCCAGGGACCATTTTCATGGACAGTGGAGCAGATACCCATGCAAGGTCTCCCCGCACTCCGCCCAGCCGCTGCGCAGAGAAGGGGGAACCAGGATATGTCTCCCCACTGCTGGCTGGGAATGGGTGCAACAGGTTCCCAAATATCCCTGCACAAGGTGCCTGGGGCACCCCCAACTGGTGAGCAATGACTTGCACGAGCCATGGATCCAGCTCAGGGACACATGCTGCCTACCCACAACACTGTTCTGTGCAGTACCTAGTGCAGCTAGGAGCATGTGTGAGGAAAGCAGCTCATTTCCAGGAGAGGAGAAGGGAATCACAGGAATGCAGCGAGCTGCCCAGGTACAAAGGGTTCTGTGGGGCTGGAGCTGATGCTGCAGGGGAAGCGGGCTCAGGACACCCTGGGAAAAGGCCAATTCCTGCACAACAGAGGCCATCTCCTTCCATGAGGATTGGAGCAGACAGGGCCCCAGTGCTGTACACTTCTGCCCTGCTATGATAAAAGAAGTTACTCACCTTGTGCAGTAACAATGGTTCTTTGAAATGAGTGTCCCCATGGGTGCTCCACTGTAGGAGTCGGGCTTGTCCCAGTACCGCAGATCGGAGATCTTTTTCAGCCATAGTTTGCTGGACCATGCATACGCCATGCGCATCTCGTGCCTTTTGCGCCATTTCTGAGCGCACGGTCCGGCTTTCGCCAGTTCCTCCTGAACTTCGAGAGTCTGAAAGACATAATGAACAAGGTACTCCGAAGAGGGGAGGAGGACAAGTTATGGAGCACCCACGGAGACACGCATCTTGAAGAACCATTGTTACTGCACAAGGCGAGTAACTTCTTCTTCTTCGAGCAGCACCCCTATGGGTGCTCCAGTGCTCCATTTTAGGTGAGTTCACAGCAGTAGCCTACTTAAAGGATGTGGGATTCAGAGTTATCGCCCTCCTGCCATGGAGAGGACAGCTGCGTCTGTCATAAGGAGGTTAGGTATAGCGTAGTGTTTAGCAAATGTAAAGCTGGAAGACCATGTAGCTGCATGGCAAATATCTTGTAGGGGAACTCCCTTGAGGAAGGCAGTTGAAGTTGCCATGGCCCTCATTAAGTGGTCTCTCAGAGTGTGTGGAAGAGGCTTATTCTGTAGCGAGTAACATCGTATGATACACGTGACAATGAGTCTGGATATGTGCAGTGCCAACAAAGGGTGGCCTTTGGAATGTTCCACAGTGGATAACAGGAGGCTCAGACTTTCAAAAGCACCATGTCCTGTCAACGTACAATGCTAACGCTCAACTGATGTCCAAGGTATGTGCATGGAGTCGTGCATGTTGTACTGAGAAATGTGGTTTAGGGTAGAATGAACTATTGGTTCATTTATGTGAAACTCCAAATTAACCTTCGGTAGAAAGGCTGCTTAAGGATGCAGTATTACTCTCGGGGGGGGG
>JANRFK010001158.1:16324320-16350973 GCA_030068395.1 Apalone spinifera
AATTAGTAAAGTTTGACTACATTTATTTCAGAAGCATTTTGGCTGTAGAGCAAGTGTAATGTAGGATCTCATCTGTGTTCCTAACCCTGGCTGTTCCTTTGCACAGCTGTTCTCTGACTGATTTATTGCTCTTGAGGGGTTTTTTTGTTTGTTTGTTTTTAACTGATTTATAGTAGCACGAGTAACTCTCCACTATAGTTAATCGATTAACTAGGGGAGACACCCCCCTGCTCACTGTGCTCGCCAACCCCCCACTCTGGGGGGTTCTCTGGCCACCAGAGAGGGCCAGGCCAAGGTGTCACAGCCCTGGCCTGCCCTGGTTCTCTTCCCACCCAACCGTTGGGCCACCATGGGGTCAGGCCAGCCCCAGCTCTCCCCCTCCACCCTGCCATCTGCTGGAGGAGTTAGGCCAGGCTTAGGCCACAGAAGATCCAGCTCTCTCCGAGGCCCCACCATGAGGGGGGAGGGTGCTCGGCTCCCCGATCCCGCCCAGGAGGACACGCAGCTCCTAGACTCGCCCCTCCAGGAGAGGGAAGGCCACATGGCTCCAGCCTGCCTGAGTACCAGTGAAGGTGGGGGGGGGAGCACAATTGGGGAAGGGGCTATGGGATGCAGAGTGACGTGGTGACATCATTCTGTCATCTCACAGGAAAAGATGAACAAATGAAAACCTGCAACAAGCGCTCTGCTGAGTACTGAGCTTCTTGGCAGCAGTTCATTTCCTGCCATTAATGCCCATTTTCATAATTCCCCCTTTTTAGATTTTCAGACAAACACTGGCTAAGTATGAAGTCTACCACAAATTGCTGAAGGAGCACGATGGGTTCATTTTCTGATTGTCCTACTAAGAGAGACTTTAGTCACCAATACTTCCTTGAAACATACCATTTATCTTTGGCAGTAGCACTCAATGATTTTAGCTTTCATGCTCCTGACCAGTTGTGCAAGTGTCTAACTCCAGAGACTCTAGTATCAACTGCATAGAAACCTCAGTGTCAGAGTTTGTGGTAAAGTGTCAAGTCTTGGGATGCTTCTACTCATAGAAGTGTAAAAGTTTATTGTACAGTTATCATCAATGTCAGCATCTAGAAGCATGATAGCTAGGTACATTGTATCATAGAACTCTTGTGCATTAGCATATAGGGAGGTTAGAACACAGGAACCTAGAGGTATGCACACAAATGTGGCAAAATGGACCCTAGTCCCTCTTCTAGAGCTAACTCCACTGGTGATCACTGATACCACTGATGAGTCATGCCACTCTCACTGCTGGAATGGAATGTTCCACATATGATATGTGGAGGGTAGCGTCTCAGTCTCAAGCTTTGGAAATTGTGGCCAATCACATTGGATACCTGAACCAAAACAACAGTACTGTGCTAATAATATTTAAGAAAGATTATATTTCTTAATATCATTTGAAGGCTTTTAAAGCATCACTTTTCTCTCACAGCTTTCTTTTTTTCTTGGTTGCTAGGGACACCCTTGTTTTGCACCAATGTGAAATAGTGATGGTGGTAAATAACTAGCCAAAATTTCCCCTGATAATGACTCTATCCACTGGCCTAAAAATGAGGCTAATTTAAAAACCCTGTTTTCAAAACCAACTTACAGTTCATTTAGTAATAGCTTAACACTCCAGTTAAACAAAGTTAACATGAAGATAATCAAATTACTCAAAACCATACAGTACTTTATGTTTTTGCACCTCCAAATGTCTTCTTTGTTTGTTTTGCTATACACATTTTAAGGCTCACTCCTTCCAGCAAGGATGCATGGGATTCTGCAGTCTACAATGAAACATTCACAAAAGTCAATAATGCATTACAGCTAGAACATACGCTCTGTAAATTCTACTAAAAACTTCTATCATATTTTATGGTTATTGGTTGATTTTAAGTTACCTCTGAGTGGATGTGACAGTCATGGCAAGGGATAAGAACATAAGAACGACCATACTGGCATAGACCAAAGGTCCATGTAACCCATTATCCTGTCTTCTCACAGTGGCTAACGTTAGGTGCCCCCAGAGAGAATGAACAGAACAGGTAATCATAAAGCAATCCCTCCCATTTCCCATTTCCAGATTGTGACAGAGTCTAGGGGCACCATTCCTACCCATCATGGTTAATAGTCATTGATGGACCTATCCTCCATTAATTTATCTGGCTCTTTTTTGAACCCTGACCTTTTTTGAGTCCTGACCTTCACAGCCAAGGCTGTAGAACAGACTTCACTCTCCCTTTCTTATTGTTCTCAGTGTCTTTCTTAGTGTTTTCAGTGGATACATGAACGAATTCCAGAGAAGGATATGCACATTCTAGATATGTAGGTTTGCAGTGACTCTGCATATAGGTACATTTTTAAAAAATAATATATTAATATTAAAAGTGTTATTTTCTTAAAAATGCCAACCTTTTCATTTCCTCAAAACTACTTTGTAATATATATATATATAGAGAGAGAGAGGGTTTCTGGGAGCTACTTATAACTGAATTATAGGGTGTCATTCACATTATGGCTAGTAAAAGAATCTTTAACCTTCTCTTCACGATCCTCTAAACCACTAGTTAGAGTACTCATAAGGCATCCTATAATTCAATTATAACTATTCTTTGAGAAACATATAAATGACATTATGTATCCTTCATTTATTTTTTGTTATGAAAGGATTTGTCTGAAGTCTAGTACTAAATTTAAGTAAGTCTGAAATAATATATATCTGATGATTTTCTCAGATATAACACCATATCATGCCATTTGTAAATGCTAACCTGGCCCAAAGGACTATGCTTAATTTTAATTTATGACTAGGCTTGAAAGGATTAGATGTTTATTAGTAAATGTTGATTTCTGCATAAACACAGGTAATAAAAATTTTACAGATCAGAAAAGAAAGTAACATGCTGCTTGAAAATTTAAGTGTTTAATTTCAGATTATTCACTTTGTACATTTTGACATATGATGTTGAAAATTGCTTTTTAACTAATATAAGGCTTTAACTTTTTGAGTGTCAGCATCTATTGTCACTGAATAATTGTTTGATCACTAGACTGTCTGATCCCCTCACAATTTCCTGCGATTGAAAATTTAAAAAATGCTTAAAATAAACACTGATATTAGCCATTGACATTATAAAAAAATTAATTCTGCCAAACACATCTATAACGTACGTTATCAAGTTGCATTGAACCTGTGACCCTGTGTATGTGTTTTTGGAGAGATGGTGGTGGGGTGTGGAAGAGAATGTGTTATGTGAAAGCTCCAACTGGCTAAAGTATAACACATGCTTAGCTACTCTGTAATCTATATAGTCATACAAATAAATTATATTGGCTATGATGTTGTATGATATTAGTACAATGGTAGATGTCTCTAAGTTAGCTGGTACAAATTTAAGTACAATAGATTTAAAATCCTCTTCCTCAGATCTTGATTTTCCTATCCCAGTACTATACAGCAGTAAATAATCATTTCACAAAGAATCAGAAAGTATTTTGATGTTCCTTTGAATAAAACAGGAATCTTACATTAGCTGTAGAGAGGCAAATTCTGCCACCCCTACTACTAAAGTTAAGACCCTCATTCACTCTTTGTATTTCCATAAGATCACAGATGAAAGAAGGTCGCTATTATTGTGAGCATCCAGCCCCAAATAAGGTGGTTTTTTTTAAATATTACTACAATTTGACATATTTGGAGACCCACAAATAACCAAACAGTCTATGACAATTACGTCAGGCTCACATAAGAATGCAACTTTAACCTTTAAAAAAAGGAAATAAATATTTTTTAGATTTATCTTTCACATAAAAATAAAGCTAATTCCCATTATTTCAATGTTCACTTATTAATGTCTGTCTCCACTATCTATTATTTGAAGTCCTTAATAGTGAACCCACTGAGTTAATTAAATTGCTTCCAATATACTTGTATTTAGTGTTAAAAAAATCTTTATTCAGCATTATTGTCCTAAGAAAGGATATTTTAACATCTGTGCCTTTTAAATTATTAATACAAGAAAATCAGTGTTTCAGCTTTGCTTTCTGCTTGACCAAATAGGAAGATGTTAATTTATTGTGTGTAACAAAGGAATTTTCAGTATACCAGCCCAGTTATAACTGTCTTAATCACATAAGCAATGAAGTGTAGTATTGGATCTACTTTATGGAAACATACAAATATATATAATTGCCAATTCTGTCCGTAACACAAACTTATTAGAAAGGACTTGGGGAGGGGTTAAGTTGTACCAATATCAACATTCTGAATCTTTAGGTCCAAATTTTATGCAGAACTATATCAGTTGGACCCCACAGAAATCAGTAACACAGACTTTGATCCATAATACCTCAACATTGTTGCAATGGTGCAGCTATTGAATATTTATTTGTATAATATGCACAACCTATATGGAAAACTGTCAATATTTTATGCACTACTCATACTAGATAATTAAAGCTTATGTATAGCTAATAGAGGGGCATTATATAATGCCCCTTTTTGATATCACTACAATATATAACTTTTATTGATTTTTATAGCAAATCACAAATATCACAAATCATACAATAATTGCACAATTATTTAAGAATATGTATGTTGCTTTTTGTACCAAAATATATATTAACAATTATTTAGTTTAACTAAACATACACATTTTTGTCAAATTCATTTACTTATCTGCTTCCTGTGTACAACAATTCATCACCAAAATCATTAGAAAAATATTCAAAGTTAAAAATGAATTGATAATATATTTTGGGCTACTAGTTTTGCTTTTCTTTATTGGCAAGCTGTCCCACATATTTATTTTATTTTGCCCCAATCTTAAAATCAAATCTGTTGATGCCTTGAAGGACCATATGATTATCATGTTTTATTTGTGTCCATAGTGAAACATTGTAATTGGTCAGTAATTTACCAGGATACATCCTGAGTACCAAGATTCAAAAATCTGTATTATGTGATCAAACTAATATCATCTCATAGTGTTTAGTGATAAAAGCAGTGAGCCATAAACACTGAATTATTTGGTCAAGATAAAAAGTCAAATCTGGGAAGACAAAGGAGGAGAAAAATAGAAGCATGATATTGATATCATATGGCCTGCCTGACATGGCACCACAGTTCTTACATATTATGCCCTCAAGTTATCAAGGCTTGTTTAGTTTTTTTGGCCAGCTGCCTGGAGCCCCACTGATAAGGGAATGGACCGATATAGCCTGTCAGAACTCTAGGCTATGAGAGTAAGCCAACTTGGACAGAAAGAAAGGCTTGGGGCTGGGGACAGGGAGGATGAAGGAGTAAAGGCTGGTAAAAATGTAGCTTACTAAAAAGAAACTATCACATCACATCCAAATTTGTTTGTAATAAAAGAGCAAGATTATATCTGAGAGGTTTAAAATAAAAACTGCTAAATTTTTGAGTCATTGATCCTCAGGATACAGTAAAACATCACATTTAATTTTGTGCTGAATTTTAAAGAACTGATAAGACGTTATTAAAACATTAAGTGAAGTTATAAAGGAAAAAAAAATCACAGATTTACAGTTGCAAATCCCTCAGATCTATGATTTTAAAAGGAAATAGGAAATACTGATAAAATATGCTGGGGGAATAGATCAAAATATTCTGAAAGCAAATTCCTAAACAAAAGAACATTACTTTCTATGACATTCATCTCTTACGTTTATGATATTGATCTGAGGAAGTGGGTCAGGCCCACAAAAGCTCATCACCTAATAAACCATCTTGTTAGTCTTTAAAGTGCTGCACACTCTGGTCTTTTGTTTCTTTTATGAAATTAAAATGATATTTCAGGTTTTATTTTACATAAATAAAGGAATTTCAGAAGTAATAAACTTTCACATTCTGTATTATTTTTCTATGAAGAGATTTATTTTTTGAAGCAGTAATTAAAGTAGCAAAGGAACATACTCTTATTTCTTTAAGAAAATAAACTCCTCATTTTTAAGTTTCCCAAAAGCCCCTGACAACTCTTTGGAGCTATTTTGGAAAACTGGATAAATAAATCACTACTAATTTTTCAAAGTGCATAATGTAACATTAATTGTTGACAAAATATGCTAATGTCAAAGGATCTACTATTTTTTTATTGCATAAAAGCCTACTCAGTAGATCTTTAGTTCAGTAATCACCTTTCCAAACCTATACAGTGGCTAATTCAGAGACCCTGTGTGTTATCAACCAAAATAAACAAACATATAACTGAATTAAAACAAATTATTGTTAAAAGAGATTACAAGGAAACTCAACATTGGGCCCTGGACTACACTAGGGAGTTATTTCACAATAACCCCCCTTCAGTCATATTTATAAGTGGAGTGTCCACACTACCAATCCCATAATTTCAAACATATACTGACCAGGGACGCAGGAGAGCTCCAGCCTAGACTGGTGCAGAGATCCTGGACCTCACCAAGGTCTGTGAGGGAGGAGACTAACCTCTAGAATCTCCACACCAGAAAGAGAAATGCAGAGGTGTACAACCAGATTGACACCAGCCTGGCTGAGAAAGGCCACACCTGGACACTCGACCAGTGCCAGATGAAAATAAAGAGCACGGCAGGCCTACCACAAGGCTAGAGAGCAGAGTGGATGCTTTGGGGTGGCACCACACAGCTACCACTATTATGATCAGCGGGATGCCATCCTGGGAAGGGGCCGGTCACCTCCCTTACCACCTGCTCAGGGTGGCATTGAAGTGCTCCTTGCTGGGGTCCAGGCTGCCTGTGTAGGGCTTCATGAGCCAGGGGAGCAAGGGATAGGCTGTATCGCCCAAGATCATGATGAGCATGTCCACCACCATGACTCTGATGTTGCAGTCAGGGAAAAAAGTGCCAGCATGCATCTTTTGGAACAGGCAGGAGTTCTGGAAGATGCAGGTGTTGTGCACCTTTCCCAACCATCCGATGCTGATGTCAGTGAAGCGTCGCTTGTGATCTGTTTATGTAGTCCGAGGCACAGTAGTTGACGGCCAGAATGGGGATGTGCATGCCCTTTATGGCTGCCCTGCAGTTGGGGAAGCCCAAGGTAGCAAAGTATTCCATGATGCTGTCCACACTGCCTAGAGTGATTACACTCTGTAGCAGCACCTGGTTGATGGCCTTGGCTACTTCTATGAGCACAGTCCCAACTGTGGATTTCCCCATGCCAGACTGGTTCCCAAGAAAGAGGTAGCTGTCCAGAATAGCAAGCTTCCATAGGGTGATGGCTATGTGTCTCTGCATGGGAATGGCAGGTCGCATGAAGGTGTCCTGTCACCTGAGGGCAAGGGCTAGCCACTAGCAGAACTTGAGGAAGATGGCCTTCTGCATGCAGAAGTTCTGCAGCCACTGTTGTCATCCCATTCCTGCATGACAATGTGGTCCCACTAGTCTGAGGCCATCTTCCGCTACCGGAAGAACCATTCTTCAGTATCCAGGGGATTGAGGGACATGTGCAGCAGCAGAAGGGTTCGTCCTGCAGGTCCTGATCCTCATCCTGCTGGTACAACATGCAGGCAGTCTGGAAGTACTGTGCCATGAGAGACAGCACAAGGTTTTGGCTCCATGGTGTGAGTGCTGTGGTGTCCATAAGGGCAACCAGAGCATGAGAAGGCACATGCCCACTTGGTCTCTTTTGTGTCCCGGCAGGGGAGGCACTGGAGGAGTAGCAGTGGAGAAGTGGTGTGACCAAGCAGCCACTGGAAGTATCCATCCTCCCCAGGTGCTTCTGGGGGCTGTAAGTCCGAGGCAGTCTCCAATCAGTGGGGACATGCTATTTTGGAATAATTCCAACTAATTTCAATGCTTCCCCGTAGTAGGGACACACTATTTTGATTTTGTGAAATCAGGAGGTATGACATCTATTTTAATTATTTCAAAATAATTTCCTAGTGAAGACATGCCCAAGATGACCTAAAAAACTCCCACTTAGATTGTCAAGACAAAGTTAGAAACAAAAAAATTAATGTTAAAGATTCCTGGATTATGTCTGGAGATTCATGTACTAATCCTTGCTGAACAATCAAATAAATAACCCATGTTAGTAGGGGGTATTATTCCTTTCTGAGTGCTGTCTTTCAGATAAGGTAAGAATTTGTATTTCACATCTTGCACACTCTCACCCATGACCTCTATTCAAGTGGTCCACCCGCCCCAGAAATGCATCAACTTTCTTAATGAAAACCACTTTTTGGACCCACTACAAGTCAAACCTCTCTGGCACTCTCTGTTCCAGCAACATTCATGATCTGCCATGATTTTAGTTAGCAAGTTGTCCATTTATCATGGGTGTGGCCAAGTTTTCTGTGACCCCATAAGAGGAGGTTACCCACCGTGTGCAGTAATGGATGTTCTTCAAGATGAGTGTCCCTGTGGGTGCTCCACAGTAGGTAGAAGTGCGCCACTACACCATTGATTGCACTCTGCAAAGCAGTATCCTTGAGGCCATAGAGGCACCGTACCTGGACCACACATCCTCAGCGTCCTGGTATTTTGCATGTGCAATCCCCACCCTAGTTCCTTCTCTACCTTGGAGAAAACCTCCAAGAAAAATCCCTCTGAAGTAGAAGGGAGCAAGGGAGGGTAGTGGAGCACCCACAAGGACACTCATCTTGAAGAACGTCAGTTACTGCACAAGATGAGCAAGCTTCTCTTTTTCTTCGAGAGATGTCCCTGTGGGTGCTCCACAAAAGGTGACTATAAAACTGTACGTATTAAGGAGGTAGAAACTTTGGATCCGATAGAAAGGCCATAGATAGAACAGCCTTGGCCACCCTGAGGTCAGATAGTGGACCCCGTCTTAGTGCATAATGGTTGGCAAAAGTCTGGTCTGAGGCTTATGTGCTGACCTGACAAATATCTGTGATCATGACCTTGCGAAAAAAAGCTATGTAAGTATCTACAGTCTATGCGTGGGTGGTTGCAGGAGGATTAGAGTCTGTAGAGTTGTAACAGAGGTAAATACAATAAAATATCCAGTGGGAGAGTCCCTGTGATAAGATGGTTTGACCTTTGTTATGGTCCACTATAGACAAAAAAAGCCTGGGGGAGGACCTAAATGAGAGTGCTCTGCAAACATCCAGTGTGTGTATTGTTGACAGTGTTGGTTTGGGTTCAAATGGAAAGAACAGAACAGAATATATCTTAGGCAGGAATTTTGGGTGGGCCATAGGGTCACTTTGTCTTTGAAGACGGTTGTATACCTCCGCCATGAGCAGAGAAGTTACTCACTTCGTGCGGTAACAATTGTTCTTTAAGATGTGTATCCCGAGGGTGCTCCACAGTTGGTGTCGGGTTCGTCCCGGCACCACAGATCGAAGACTTTGAGAGCAGTGATTGGGCAAGCTGCGCATGTGCAAGTGCAGAGCAGCGCTCCCACCTTTGAAGTAGCACGTGCAGCCCACGTCGCCTCTATTTCTTCTTTGACACCCTCGTGGGCTGCTATTATTGCCTGAAGAAGTGGGGATGAGGGTGGATAGCGGAGCACTCATGGGGACACACATCTCAAAAAACAATCGTTACTACACAAAGTGAGTAACTTCTCTTTCTTCGTCAAGGAATGTCCCCATGGGTGCTCCACAGTTGGTGAATGTGTAGCAGTGCCCATTGAGATGGATGGTGGGATTCAATCAATTGCTACAGACTTTGGAGAGAACCACATTGGCTACTGCAGTATCTCTTGTGGAGCATGATGGAATAGCGTAATGCTTAATGAAGGTGTGATTAGATGACCATATCTCTGCTCTGAATATTTCCTGGAGTGAGACTCCCTTTAGGAAAGCAGCTGATATCACCGTAGCTCTGGCAGAGTGGGCCTTTGGATTCATTGGTAATGCCCTATTCTGGAGTGAGTAGCATGTAGTATTGTATGATGTTATGAGCTTTGATATGCTCTGGGAAGACGATGGTTTTTCCTGGACCTTTCGGCCAAGAAAACCATCAATCTCTGGAATGATCGAAATGATTGAGTCCTACTGAGATAGAAGGCAATTGCCCTTCTGATGTTCAGGGTGTGTAATATGGCTTCTTCCCTGAAATGATGTGGGTTTGGGTAGAAAGTGGGAAGGATTATCAGTTCATTGATATGGAATTCTGAGTTCACTTTGGGTGTGGCCACATGATGACCTTGTGCTTGTGAAAGGTTGTGTTTGGAGGCGAGGCTGTGAGAGCTGCGAGTTCGCTGATCCACCTTGCAGAAGTGATCTCCAGAAGGAACAATGTTTTCATGGTAAGAAAGGTAAGTGGTGCAGCTGCCATTGGTTCAAAGGGTGGTCTTGTGAGTCAGTGTAGGACCAATTCTATGTCCCACATGGAGGGAATGGGTTTTTGAGGTGAGTGAAAGGTCTGCAGGCCCTTCCAGAATCTTCTTGAGATGGGGTGTGCAAATATGGAGAACTCATCAACCCCTGATGGCAGCCATGTGCACCCAAAGCTATGAAATTGACAAATTTTGTTGTTTTAGGTGCATGATGTACTCCAGTACTTGGTGGAGTGGCACCCTGCATGGTTCAAGTGCCCTGTATACGCACCACTGTGTAAAATGATGCCACTTGTATAGGTAAGTCTTGCATGTCATTTGTCTCCTGTTATGCAGCAGAACATTTTCCACTTGTGGGAGCACTATTGCTCTACTTTCGAGAACCAGATAGGTACTATGCCATTAGGTGCAGCGTTTGTGGGTGGGGGTATATTGACCACTGGTTCTGGGAGAGCAGATCTGGGTGGTTCAGAAGAGTGTAGTGAGGTCTTATAAACAGGTGATAAAGACACATGAACCATGTCTGCTGGGGCTATCAAGATCATTCGGGCCCCAACTGTCTGTATCTTCCGGAGGACTCTGGGATTGAGAGGAATGGGTGGGAAGGCATATAATAGGTGGCCTGGTGGCAAAGAGATCTATCTGTGGTCACCCCCGTCAGTGGAACAGCTTGTGAGTAATCTGATCATGTAGTTCCCACTCGTGTTCTGTGAGGAAGTTGTGACTGAGGGTATCTACCATAATGTTCTTGTCTCCAGGAAGATATTCTGCCAAAATGGTAACATTGTGGCAGATGCACCAATTCCAAAGCCTGATCGCCTCTGCGCATAGCAACTGGGATCTTGCACCCCCTTGGCAATTGATGTAAAACATAGTTGTCATATTGTCGGTGAGGATCCGCATGGAAAAGCCTTGGATGTAAGGGATGCTTGCATGAGTTGTGGACTGCTTGAAGCTCGAGCAAGTTTATGTGCAATCTTGACTCGTTTTGGACCATCTCCTTTGTGAAAACTTTTGTTGGAAGTGTGCCCCCTATCCCATCAGTGAGGCGTCCATTGTAATTTGTTAGGACAGCTGAACCCGGTGGAAAGGCACCCCGTTGTAGAGGTTGTGTGCCTGTGTTCACCATTGTAGGGAGGTGAGGACTTTTTGCAGGAGGGGAAACATGGCTGGCTGGTGTGTACACAGAAGAGATCCAGTGTTGGAAACAACGGAAGCACAGCCTGGCATGCGGGACCAGATATGTGGTAGGTGCCATGTGCCCCATAAGTTTGAGGCACATTATGATGTGCACCGTTGGGCTGGTGGTAACAGTCATGACGAGATTTCTTATATTATCAAACCGGTGATTGGGGAGATAGAAATCATCAGCCAGGGTTATTCTAAGACCCATTAGTCTGTAGTGATTGCTGCCCACTGATCATAGAAGAGGCACAAGCGGTGGTGAAATATATTGTGCTCGCCTGGTACTGTAATTGGGGAGAGGTCAGGCAGACCCTCGACCGAATTTTCAAACTTGCTTCCTCGAGGTCTGGGTCGTAGAAGAGCAGTTACTTTGGGCTCTCTTTTGTTGGTTTCAAGGTCTGACCCGGTTTTGCTCAAAGGATCAGTATTGGTGTTGTCTATTGAAGGTTATGACACTGTGTCTTTGATAGGGTGTGTGACACTTTCTTTGGTAAGGGGGAGTATACTTCCCCAGTCAGTGAAGGGTGGTGCGTAAATCTTTGCTTGAATGTAGTGCTTCATCGGTACCTGCATGAGCGCTGTTCATTTTGTGTAATTGTTGAAATCATGATTAGCAAGCAGTGCTGTATAGTTAAAGGGTTAGAGGGTTGATGAGGAGTACACTTTTCTCCCAACACATTGAGGCATTTGTGGTCTTAGTCCTGCGTATGTGTTTTGTGTTGTGGGTTCTTGGACCTTTGATTGGCAGCATCGACCACTAAGAAGTTAGGTTGAGGGTGCAGGTAGAGAAAGTCCATGCCTTTAGACAGCACGAAATGCTTCCTACCAGCCCTTTTATTAGTTGGAGGGGTCATGGAAAGTGTTTGCCAGACTTCATCAGCTGCCTTAAGGATTGCTTCATCTAAAGGTAGTGCAATTTTAGACTTCACAGAGGGCTGTAGATTCTTTAGGAGTTTGTGTTGTTTCTCCTGGACCTCTGATAAAACTACCTCCTGACTGGTAGCCAACCTTTTAAATAAGTCCTGGAATTGCTTGCTATCATCAGTGGGTGTTGGGTCATTTGGAATAACTACTTCATCAAGAGCGGAGGATGAATTATCATTCGGTGCTATATCAGATCAGTGGACAGTCGGACCAAACTCGATCTGTCCTTCCTCTAGATCTGAGCCCTCAGATGGTGAATGTGATGCATCTGAGTGCATGGAAGGCAGTGACCTTTGTGCGGGTGTAGGCAGTGCAGTGGAGGTGTATCGTGGCGCCCAGTAACGACAAGGGGACCATTGGCTGTGATGAGTGTCATAGTAATGCCAATCAGTGTGCCACAGAGGATATTGATAATGCGGTGATCTGTATGCCCCATAACATGCGTGTGCCTTATCTGGGGAGGAGTGTTGCGAGGAGAACATGCTCCCTGTATCTCCATGGTAGGCACTGAATTGTGATAAGGATGACAACCGTGACGAGCCCCTTGTTTGTAGTGGAGATTGTGAACAGTGTTGTGGTAAAGGCTCAGGAGGGGCAGGATCCTAGACCCCGTCATGTCCAGGTGGCGCTTGTGTTTTGCAACCTGAGGAATGGGATGCAGGCTTGTGACCCATTACTCCACTGGTCTGCACTTGTGGTGGTGGCATGGGTGTAGCTGTGACCTCAGGGGATCTAGAGTTAGCGTGGGATGCTAGGGGGTGGCTGGAGGCACCCCTATTGGTTTTATGTGCCACAGGCAAATGTTGTGCCGTAGGCTGGCAATGTGCCGGGGATCTTAAATGTGCTCGAGGAGAGTCAGGTGCCCTTAATGCCTCTGTTACCACAGGGGCCTTGCTAAGTGCTCTTTTTTTGGTAGCTGATTTTGAGCCTGTTATTGAGAAGGTTTGAGACTTTGCCATGCCTGAAGTGCCCGGCTCATCTCCTTTGCTAATTTTTGAGGGGAAAGAGTAGGCTGGTGAGGGTCTAGGTTCTGAGTGTGTTGTCTGAAAAGAAGAGCTTGGATGCTGGCTCTGAGGAGAAGTTGCGCTCGAGCCCTTATTGCCCCCTTAATAATTATGGAGGTCCAGGACTCTATCCATAGACTGCATGCACACTGTGAGCTCCCTTTCTTTGCGAGCTCTGCTTGTGAGGCTACAGGAATGGACACATTTGAGGTACATGTGTGTCCCCCAAACAATGTATACATTTGCTGTGGGCATCAGAGGCTGGCATAAATTCTCAGCACTTGCCGCATCTTTTCTCCTTAGGAGAGTCTGGCATGTGTCCCAGAAACTATCTGTAACTGTACAACAGCGGAGACTGCTTGTGGGTCGCTGGTTTCGGTTTCTTTTTTTTGAGTTTTGCTTGCTTTTTTTTTTCCTGTGTAAAGAGAAGGTAGTCCTGAATGCCTCAGGACTTTCTAAGCTGATAAAGTGGTTTTGCTTTGTCATGCAGAGCACACTGAGGAGGAGAGAACTGAGCTCCGTCTGTGGATGAAGGTGGCGAAGAAGGAACTGAGGAAAAGCGGGCTGCGTACACTACTTCAAAGGCAGGAGCGCCTCCCGCCTGATCACTGTTCTCAAAGTCTCCGATCTGTGGTGCTAGGATGAGCCCAACACCAACTGTGGAGCCCCTACGGGGACATCACTAGAAGAATCAGTAGCAGTTACTTCCATTTGTCTAGCAGATGTGATGGTGACTAGAATGCTGTTTTTATTGACAAGTGTAAGAGGACTGATACATGAGAGTATTTAAAATTAGGTGCAGACCCCATGATTCAGGTGTGAGTTCCCGGTTGGTACAGGAGGTCCTGGATCA
Source organism: Apalone spinifera (assembly GCA_030068395.1). Lineage (NCBI taxonomy): Eukaryota > Metazoa > Chordata > Testudines > Trionychidae > Apalone > Apalone spinifera. Next base: position 16,338,554 of record JANRFK010001158.1, read on the forward strand.
AAGGCAGGAAGATTGGTAGAACATTCTCTAACATTCTGGTTAGAGATGGGTACCAGGATTGTTGGGGCCACAATATGACAAGAGCTCTGTCCCTCCATATTTTCTGTACCATCTTGCTTAGGAGAGGAATGGGTGGGAATGTATATAAGAGATGAGAGATCCATTTAGTTAGAACGATGGGATCCCTAGGAATCCCTTGCCCATTTCCACTCTGGAGCAAAAAAGCTGGAACTTTTTGTTGATTTTGGGTGGCAAAAAGGTATATTGTGGGATGGCCCCATTGATCAAAAATTGATGTGATGCTATCGTTATTGATTTGCTATTTGTGCTCTGTGGGAAGTGATCTGCTGAGAGCATCAGACATGGTGTTGAGCGCACCGAGATGAAAAGCTCTTATTGTTACTTTGTGATTGAGGCACCAGTTTCATAGTGTGTGAGCAGACATTGCCTTGTCGGTTTATATAAAACAAAGAGGCTACATTGTCCGTGTATACTCTGACATGATTATTGGCAATGAGAGGGAGGAATAGTTTCCAGGCATATTGTACTGCCCGAAGTTCCAGAATGATTTTCTGTATAGGACCAAAGGCCTTAGGCATCATGTCGTGCTATGTGTGCTCCCCACCCAGTGAGGGAAGCATCCATAGTTATAGTAACAGAGGGTTCTTGAGTGACAAAGGGAACCCCCAAACAAAGGTTTTTGGTTACTGTCTACCAGTGAAAAGATTGTTTCACTGCTGGAGAGGACAGAGAGAGGTTTGGAAAGCGGGTGTAAGTCTGGTCAGTACATCCTTCTGAGCCAGCCCTATGGGCAGTGGATGTAAAGGTGTGCATTCTAAGGATGTTAAGTATCAGGTAATTGACTAATAGAATAGTCAATGCATTTTTGCATTGACTATTCGATTAGTAGACAGAGCGCCTCTGCCTTTGAAGTGTAGCAACAGCCTTAGGGCTGTTGCTACACTTCAAAGGCGAAAGCGCCTAAGCCCGGGGTCAGCTGGGGACTCCCCCACTCAACCCGGGTTCCACGCTGTACTGCCACTTTGAAATGCTGCGGGGTTTGAGGAGGTTTCAGATTTGCGCCCTGGATCCAAAGCAGGACATGATGATTTTTCAAACAATATAAGCTTGAAGCAAACAATATAAGCTCTGTCCCAGTGAGCTCAAGCTTGAGTTATAAGCAATGGGGAAAATTCCCCTAGGCAACAAACACATTGAGAATGCCCATCAAAGATTGCATTGCAGGAAGCACAGTGTTTAAACCCTGTTGAACCATACATCCTATCTAATTTTGTATAGGAAAAAGGGGAAAAGAAGAAAAACCTTTTTAAAAGGGAAAAAACCTCTATCTTATCTATTTAGTGAATAAAGAAAGAGCCACGATGATTGAGGAACAGGGGACAATAGAGAAGGAACTGGGGGCGGGAGGAGATATTGTGTATGCATGATACCAGGACACTGAGGATGCATAGTCCATGTACCGTGCCTGGCAGCTCTGAGGACACTGCTCTGAAGATTCCAATCAACCGTGCAGGGGCACGCCAATACCTACTGTTGAGCATGGGAATCTTGGGCACACCAATCATAAGTAGATATCTGGCTAACTAAAATCATGCTGGACCATGGATGCTGCCGGACCAGAGTGTGCCAGACTAGAGAGGCTCAACCTGTATTCGCTCATTGAATTACTTGTTTTTGACAATTATTCAATAAAATTCCACTTTCTGCTAAAGAGAACAGAGAAAAGTAATAAGCTGCACTGAACTCAACAGTTAAACTTTCTACAGTGCTACAATATAAAAGAAATTTATGTTTACTACTTGAACAAGACAAAGAAAGCTTTTCTTCCCCCCAAGACATAGCTCTGAAGACTTCAACCTGCAAAATCCTACAAATTCTCTAAAAACAAGTCGCTATTGTTTATCACATTGTACTTACATAGATGATTTTGGGGGTTTTCTACAATTTTTTTGACCTAGTGGGTAAAACAAATTCTTACATAGCAGTCTATTTGTATTCCTTAGACATGTCACAAAGATAAGATCCTAATTTTATGGATTTGCTCAGGCTCACAAAAGAGATTGGGAACTTGGCCAGGAATAGAATTAACCCAAACTGCTTGTCTAGTACTGGTTGAAATTCCCTGGTCCAGCACCCTTGGAACTGAAGTGGTGCCGAATGAAAGAATTTGCTGACCAGGGAAGTTCAGGAGTCCAGGGTTTCTCAGGGCTCCCCTCCTGCCCTGGGAGAACCCAGCGGTCTCACCTCCTCTGGCCCATCTGCCTGGCTCTGCTGACCCCAGCCTGTTCCAGGGACTCTGCTCCCTGGCCCCAGCCACACACACAGGGCAGCAGCTGCTCCCAGGGCTCCCTGGCCCAGTCACTGGCCCTGCAGGCTGCCACTGACTAGACTGGCTCCACTGCCAGCCGCTCTCAACCTCTGTGGCCAGGCTCTCTGATCTAGCAATATCCGTGGTCCTGCTGGACCATGGATATTGCCTGACCAGAGAGTTCTGGACAAAAGAGGTTTAACCTATATCATATTCACCTCATCACAAAGCCTTTCAGATTGAACACATACATCATTTATGCAGAACAACCTTTGACAAAAGTATAACAGAGGTGACTTTTCTTTCCTCTCTCCCCAGCCACCACTATTTTGATATTTTGTTGAAACAACAAAATAAAACTTAAATTTATTAGAAATTCTGCTATGGTGTTTCATGGGAGTATTTCGGTCTCTCATACTCTCATTCTCCTTTGCAAGTCAAGTCAGATTGGACTATATCTTCCATAATAAATGACAGTCTACCTCTTGGTGAAAGGAAGCAGGACATCCCTGGAGGAGAAGTCCCATAACCATATTGCATCATGAGAGAAGAAGTCCAGCTGGGGACTCTAGGCCAAAAAAAAAAAAAATGCATGAAACAGTGCATTAGCATGTCTGATTTGAAACTTCAGTTTTTTCATCAAAAGTAAAAGCCTGAAAACCCCAAATTGTCTATGAAAAGCAGACATTTGGTGAAATATTATTAAAAAATTCCAATTGTGTCAAAAATGGTTTTGACTGAAAATTTTCAAACAGACACAGTGAACTGCATCAAGTTTAGCAATAGGTATGCTTATTCAAAAGAAAAATCACATACCTGGCTAAAATTCTGCTCCTAGACACACCTGTATACCTCGAAATAAAGACATTGAAACACAGGAATTGCCACATAAAATCAGTCCAATATACCAGCACTGGATCTCTCAGAAAAAAAGTGCACTGCTCTGCACATTAGGCAGCTGAGAGCTATCCTGTCCTCAATAGAAGTCTCATTCTAATAATTAGATTGCAGAATACCTGATGCATTGTATTTTGTCCCTTCTAAAATGATGCATTTCCAACAATGTACTGTTATCTACAGAAATGTCCAGTCACTGAATCTTACTCAATTCTGGGCTTCAATGACATCATGTATCAATGAGTTCCACAAGCTAATCATGTGATGTGAAAAGCAGTATTTCTTTTTTAATCAATGTTTAATTTGATACTTTTCAATTTCAAAGTAAGGAACAGTTGTCGGTATAAATGACAATTTGTTTCAAAGCTTAAAGACAGAACACAAACACAAGCAAATGCTACTACTCTATATTGCACTATTTAAGAATCTAAATCCTGTAGCTTTTCTGTGGTTTTGGCTGAAAAAAGGCCTTGGGAATAGAGTTATATATTGGAGATTGGAAGGCTAATACCTGGCATTTGTTTTGAGTTCTATGCATTATTAAATGGTCTGCTTGCCAAATAAACCAATATCCAGTGCTCACCTGCTACAACTTAAACCCCAAGAGTCAGTCCAACTTCGAATCCTCTGACAATAAACCTTCACAAAGGGGAATGTGGATATAAACAAGGGATGGGCAATAAGATGGTGGCAGTTCACCACAGTTAGCCACTGGCGGTTACCCCCACTATATTTGCCTGTGCCTCTGCAGGTACAGATGATAACAGTTCCCATTAGCCAGGGATTGCCGGTTCTGGCCAATGTGAACTGAGGGAAGCTGTGCAGACTGAGACATCACTTCCTGTGCCTCCCACTGGCCATGGGAGCTATGATCACTCATACTGACAGAGGCACAAGTGTATACAGGTGAATACAGGGGCGGCAGTCCACCAAGGGCGAACCAGATCTGGCCTGCAGGCCAGTATTTGCCAACCGCTGTTATAAACCAAGGGTTTTCACTCTTTGAAGGTATAAAATCACCTCCTTCTTCCTCTAGGCTAACAGGGTCCACCACTTATCTTCTGGGTCTTTAATGCCTAGTGACCTTTAAATCTCTCTCCTTACTCATTAACCTGAATCCAGGCCCCAAGACACCATGAAAATGGGGGAGAGAGGGACACCCACTGGACAACTTGCCAGTGTTATCCAGAAATAAAAATACTTTCCTGATCCTCCAAACTGGACTCTAGTCAGATCCACAGCATCTTACTGGAGGATACAATTTCAACTATACTTCTGTTATAGAGCTCAAAGGTAACAGCAATAGGACAGCTGCTGCATGCCCTTGAGAATTCTATAGGCAGTAAAAGGGGATGGACCACAAGAACCAATCAGCTCTCCCTTTCCCCCACAATAGAGCCAAGGGACTACAGGGAGATACAGTCTCATTCAACCATCATTACACCCATAACACAATGCAAAATATTGAAAGAAAACAAGCAGCTGAAAGTAGAGACACTGAGTCAAACTCCAACTTTGATCCCATTTAAAAAAAAATAACATGCTCTATGCTTCAAAGAAAGAATCTGTCAAGTTTAAACTACCAAGTGAAACTTTAAGGGAGATACTCTAAACTCTATAAAATATTAATAATTACAATGAGATATTGACCTATAATATATCAGCTGATACACTTAGATATACCTTAGACACTTAGAGCTATGTCAATTGCATAGTTAAGTCAAAATAGATTATTTCGGCTTTCGACACGGTTTACGCCGCAGGAAGTCTGAGAAAGAGTACTCTTCCTCCAACTTTTCTTACTCCTAGTAAAATGAGGGTTACAGCAGTCAGAGTAAGAAGTCCTCCAGCTTGACATTATTTTGACATTATGTACAAATAACTGCTTGTAGTTTAGATGCAGATATGTTATTTCAGAATAATGCCAGCTATTCCAAAATAACACTATTGTGTTGATATACTCTTAGGCTGTGTCTAGACTGGCCAGTTTTTGCGGAAAATCAGCCGCTTTTCCACAAAAACTGGCCAGCTGTCTACACTGGCTGCTTGAATTTCCGCAAGAACACTCACTTCCTACTGTAGGAAATCAGTGCTTCTTGCGGAAATACTTTGCCCTTCCCGTTCAGGCAAAAGTCCCTTTTGTGCAAATCATTTGCGCAAAAGGGCCAGTGTAGACAGGACGGCATTGTTTTGCGCAAAAAAGCCCCGATCGCGAAAATGGCAATCGGGGCTTTTTTGCGCAAAAGCACGTCTAGATTGGCAAGGATGCTTTTCCGCAAAAAGTGCTTTTGCGTTAAAGTGTCCATGCCAATCTAGACGCTCTTTTTCCGAAAATGCTTTTAATGGAAAACTTTTCCGTTAAAAGCATTTCCGGAAAATCATGCCAGTGTAGACGTAGCCTTACAATCCCATAAGAAGATGAATAATTTCTACAACCTCAACTCCTGCTGATTTCAAATACCATGACTGATGGTGACTGATGCATTATGTACGCTGATACAGAAATACCGATAAAAGGTGCTCTGGATCATTTGTAATCTGGACCTTATACAATATGGGTAGACAATTTAAAAAATCATTACAAGAGTCCCACTGCTTTATTCATCCTTTTCCATCTTGAATTATTCTTCCAGATAAACACAGAAAACAGTATTTATTTTATATATATATAAACAAATAATTTGCCATTTTTATATCTGTGTACAGACAAGAATTAAGTATTTTATTCTCACTCTGTTCCAATTTTAACAGCTGCCTGCACTAATTAGAGATGTGTAAGTAATAAAACACATGCTACTTAATGTATGTCTACCAGCGGGTACCAAAAACAGCTAATTTCCTGTAAGAGTAGATGTTTTGTACCTTAATATAATGTTCCTACCAGAACTGAATAACTCACCATCATCAATTTCATGGTTATTATCAGTTTCCTCTGAAAAAGGTGTTGGAAGATATTATTGTAATTGTGAAGACTTTTATAAAAAAAAAAGTACCACATTATCACAGGGTGGGGGATTAAAAGAAAACAAACAGCAACCATCACTATCCCTTTGGATGAAAGAGCTCCTACAATGATCAGAACAAATCCTTTCTGCACATCACCTTGCGTGTCTGCATCAGTCTCTTTAATGACCTATACTCCACAATCTTCCTCAAACAAGAGAAGAGCATTAAGCAGAGAATTTCTCGATTTAGAAAGGAAAGTCAGGTAGACTAGAAAAAGAAATAGGGATAGAGATATGGAAGGATGTTAACGTACTGCAAGCTATCTTTCCCACCCTTCTAGCAGATGTCATCTCTTGAAAGGTGAATGAGCGGACAAGTTGCGAGCGGCTCAAAAGGCCATCTCATGAGTGAGTCCAGCACTAGAGACAATCCCATGATGGTTCTGGGTCTCTATGTGGTAGATAGAAGTTCCATATCCTTTTCAGGAATCTCTTCACTCGCAGGTGGGAAGAAACGGAATACCGCTGTATGGTTACGTGTACCGCAGATATCTCTGCCAAGTGTACATTGATGGAACTAATTAAGAGTCCTGTGCCACACAGGTATAATATACTCTAGTATAGCCGCTATCCCCACCCTGTGTGGATCCTGCGCCTGAGCGGAACTCCAGGCTTGAGATCAGGCCCATTTCTGCAGGTAAGTTCAACTTGTAGTGGGTCTCCTAGAGTTGATCGGGATATCTCTGACTCTACAAGACAGCGTCTTCTCGTTATTTGAGAGCCAACGAGCATCCATGCTCGCAGCTGTAGTGTGTGGAGTCCAGGAGGTAGTATGCACTCTTTGACCTGGGTCAGCGGCACTTGTACCGGTAAGAACCTGTACAGGAAACAAGTGCTATGGTAAAGTATGGTAAAGTACCAGATCTGTCTCGCTTAACTGGGGCTACCAGTATGACCCTTGTGTATCCTGTTTGATTTTCAATACCATTTGTGGTATAAGAGGTATAGGTGGAATGCGTATGCCAATGGGAAGTCCCAGCAGACTGCAAATGCATTCCCGAGGGATCATGGTTCAATGCCTGCCCTGGAACAATACAGGGCACTTGGAGTTGGAGTATGTCACAACACATCCACTACTGGATAACCCTCTTCCTTGAAAAGGTTGTTCATGATGGATTTGTTGACTTCGCATTTGTGGTTCTGCGGAAATTGTCCACCGGGGGCATCTGTGAATACATTGTCCTTGCCTGATAAATGCATAGTGGCAAGTGTGATCTTGGATGTGAGACATCATCGGCACCGTTTCATTGCTTTCGCACAGAGGCTGTGTGATGTTGCGCCCCCTTGTCTGTTTACAAACTATGTTGCTGCAGTATTGTTCAACATTATTCTCACTGTTTTGTTCTGTATGTGCTCGAGCCATTGGGAGCAAACTTGTTTGACTTCCTGGAACTCCAACCAATTGGTTTGGAGCTGGGACTCCTGTCATGACCATTGTCACTGTGGTATCATGCTCCCATGTGAGTTTCCCATCCCAGCAGTGAGGCATCCATTGCGCTAGTGACAGATGGCACTGGCACCTGCATACACTGCGTATACCTGTCCACCAGTCTAGGGTGGCCTTGACCCGACCTGGTACAAGGACTGCCTTATAGAACGGGTGGTGTTTGGGCCAATACACCGAGTTGAGCCATGGCTGGAATGGCCCCATATGTAGTCGAGCATGTGGGACTATAAACGTGGGTGCGGCAATGTGTCTGAGTATTTGCAGGCCTGTGCGAACTGAGGTGCATGGGCCACTTTGTATCGATGTGATCACGTCGCCTAACCTTTGTCATCTGTGGATTGGCAGTGATGCTCTCCTCTTGGTGCTGTCCAGCTGCGCTCCTATAAACACCAGTGTTTGCACAGGAATGAGGGAAAAATTGTCCCCGTTCTGTAGGAGCCAGAGCATGTCGGATCCTTTTGGGGTGTAACTGCCTTTTGGGGTGTAACACCTGCTACGTGCCCCATATGTGAGTGCTATGATCAGACAGTCATCGAGATATGGACATATGTTTATTTGCTTTCTCCATAGGTGTCCGGCCACCATGGCAAGGGTGCTGTTTAGAGGCGTATACAGACAGTGTGAATCTTGATGGTACACCTGAGGAACCATCTGTGTGCCAGATGAATTAGCCCATGAAAGTATGCTTCCTCAAGGTCAAGGGTAGATAGCCATGCTCCTTTTCCCCCTGGCATGTATGAGCTCTGCCGGCAAAACCCTCTTGAACCTCTGATATTTGACAAACTGGTTGGTACAATGAAGAACTAGGATGGGTCTCTACCCCCTCCCCCTGATTTCTGGACAGTTAGGAAGTATCTGGAATAGCCTCCCCTGCCTCTGTATCAGCTGGGTATTTCCTCTATAGTGCCTAGCTTCATGCGGCACTGTGCCCCTTGCAAGAGGATACTCTCGTGAGAGGAATCCCTGAAGAGTGATGGGGAGGGGTTGGGTGAGTTGGTGGAACTGCTGTGAATGGTATGCAGTATCCAATTCGCAGTATTTCTAGAAGCCAAAGTGATGATCTTTCATGCCGTATAGAATTCAGCATGTCTGTTTCCAAGTGTCTGTTTGCCTAGATCTGCCTGGCCTGGGGGAGTTGGACCCTTGGATCGAAGCTGTTTGCTCTTTTGGCTGTCCTCATCTAGAATTGTCTCACTCTTCTCTTGTTCCCATAGGGCCTTTGTTGTTGGTTATACCATGTTGGTCAGAACCTTTGATTATATTGTCTGTATTGTGCTTTCTTGGGTCCAGGCAGCTGAATGTCTAAGGTGTAAAACATTGCCTGGAGTCTTTAAGGGTATGGAGAGATGAATTTGTTGCCTTGACAAAGAGTTTCTCTCCCTCGAATGGAAGATCTTCAGTGTTTGATTATACTATCTTGGGACAACAGGACAGTTGCAGCCCTGCCATTCTCTGCAACAGCAGAGCATTCAGCATTGACCTGGCTGCTGTATCCACAACATCTAACACGGCTTGTAATGCTGTGCAAGAGATCAGAAACACTTCTGCCACCTTTGATTTGCATTGTTCCTTTATCTCTTCTGGTAAACATTAAATAAAGGAATTGAAGGTCCCAGATGTCTGTTGTGAATCTTTTGCTAATAAAGCTATGTAGTTAACACTTCTGGGTTGATGAGAGGCTGAGGAGTATTCCTTCTTCCCCATGGTATTTATCCTCTTTATCTCCTTGCCCAACTCTGCGCTCTGGGGTACTGCTATTGCTTCCCCCTCAGAGTCTCAGCCTTGACCACTTCATTGACTCATTCAATGAAGGATGTGAGAATAGGAATCTACTCCCATAGGCACTTCATAGTATTTCCTATCTTTTTGCTTCGAAGTTGCTGATTCAGATGCGGGGTCCTGAATATGGCCTTAGCCAGGCTACTGAGGCCATGTTCATCGGCAGAGCCAATTTGGTGTGTTCATTCTGCCTTACATCCAGGAGTTGTATGTCTAGAGTGTCCGTAACCCTGTGGAGTAGGTCTTTAAACCTTCTATATCTGCCCCTCTAATTGTGGTCATAGGTGTACTGTGGTCATCCTCATTGCGCATGACATATTCAGAGGGATAAGCAATCTTATGTTGCTTCCTCCGTCTAGAACTCGCTGTCATGTTTGCCTAGGCTGTAGTCAGCTCATCCCCGCATGTGTGGGTCAGCCAACAGAGCCCTTAGTACCCAGAGGGTTTGTTGTAGTTGCAGCTGTCACTTTCTGTAGGGTGCCCATGGGTCCCCATAGGGCCACTGAAGTGGGAGCTGCGGGGGGACCCACTGGTCCACCTGCCAATTCTGGGGCAGCATAGTGAGAGACATTGCACTGGTCCCTTATTTCCTCCTTGTCCCCATCGCTAAATCTCAGCGATATGAGCGATGCTGGTGTGGACCATAGTACGGGACCTCTATACCATGGCGTGACATCGGTACCAGATAATGGTTAGCATGGTACCGACGATACCGCAAGGTCCGCCACTGTCAGGTATCTCAATACTGGAGTGGCGATGACAGCCTGCCATTGCTGGATGCATCTATGCATGCTGCGCTCTAGGGCACACCGATACCAATGGTACCGTGAGGTCTGCCTCTGTCCCAGGCAGTGGTGGCTTCACTATAAAGTGTGCCATTGCTGGATGCAGCTGTGTATTCGGTGCTTTGGGGCACGCTGGTACCAACGGTACCATAAGTGTGTGTCTGTGTGCAGCATTCCGCTGCTTTGCAGCCTGCCTGCCTTGTCATCTGCTGCCGGTACTGGCTTCTCCTGCAGTACCGCAGGCTTGTCCTGAGGAGAACCTGAAGCTTGGCCAGTGACTCTATACTTCACTCTGGGATCACTGGCTCTCTCTGAGCAGGATCCCTTAACCTGCTTTATGCTGCCCTGTTTGGGACAAGCACTGTCTGCCTCCTTGCCCAAAGGGCTTTTATCGCTCTGTTGCAGAACTTCAACAGGGGACTTAGAGCAGTTTGTGCTGCACTCGCGGTCCAGCTCTCTAGCACGTCCCTGCAAGGGAGTGCTCCTTGTGCCCTCTGTCCCAGGTGTAGCTCTGGGGGGAGAGGGGAAAGGGTTGGATCAGGCTGCTGATCAGCCACAGTCCTGTCCAAGAAAATAATTATCCACTTTCAGTCTCTTGCCCTACTAGAGCTATGGGCAATTTTTTTGTATGTGCCGTGGGTGAGCGAGATATGGCAGTGGCACCAGTGCCCCGCTCTGCTTATTTCTGATGTTTTGCAGCGCTTCCTCCTTTAATCTGTCTTCTTTACTTTCTGGTCTAAAAAACTTCTAGGGAGACTGCTGCTACTGTGACCGATGCTGGTGGCAGTTGAAAAGAACTGAGGGAATGGCAGCCAGCGTGTGCCTGTCATTCTGAGTGATTGTGCAATAACGCAGCACGCGCCAGCAGCTGGGGACTGCTACCAAAGATCTCCGGGCTGTGTGCACAGGGCTGACACACCTAAGTGGAGCACCCATGGGGACCCTCGAAGAAGAATTTTGTTTTTCTTCATTTAAATCATTGTCCTGAGGCGGAGCTGGGGAGGAGGGGTTCAGTATGCAGGCTGCCCCAGGGAGAGAGGACAACACCAAGCCCTCTTTAATCACAGCAGGTTGGGGCCAGGTGAAAAGCATCTGTCCATGGCAGCTGCAGCGGGCACAGCAGGGGGAGGGGTGCATGTCCTTCAGCTGGAGGGCAGACAAACTCTCCAAAATATATAGTGGATAGCTGTCCCTTTCTCTACCTTGCACCCTACTGGCCCAATGGAATTATAGTTGCCCTGATCCCCATCTCTGGCCTCTTGCTGCCCCATGTGGTCACTCTGGAGTATAAGTCCCTCCTGCCAGACCCCTCTCTTTTCACTTTATGAGAAACAATCGAATTCCACACACGTCCCATTACCCTGGCACAAAGTCTCATTATCCCTGAGTTTGCTTTAAGTTAGGATAAGAGCAAGCTGCATTTGGTGTTCCTAGTGCTCACTGTTTAGGAGGAGCTCTTTAACAAATGGACTCACAGACAGAGAGACAGATGCACATTTCTAAAAAATATAGTAAGATGTTGCATTTTCTCAAAAGTATGCTAACTGGTTTACAAACATGAAATGTCCCTGAATAATGAGTTTATATCTAAAATCAACTGCTTTCTACTGAGTCTGCTTGAGAGGACGGACTATGGAATAGTTGTGTAACTGCTAAGATTTCGTGTGATTACAGGACTATTCAATTATACAATACCTAACATGCCTATTGTAAATGCCTGGGTGCAGGAAAGGGACCTGGCAGACTCCTCTCCTGCCACCTGCAGCAGTTTCTGACATGCCAATCACTTTTTTTTCCCCAAGTCAGCAGAAAACTGGAGAGAAGGCTGTCATGGGTTCTGTGCCACACAAATATGGTGCTTCCCAACGCACAGAGTCTAAATAGGAGCTTTAAAGTCCTTTTTCACCAGCTGGTACACGTTATTATATCTCTGCATTAAAGCAGCACCCAACTGAGAATGGAGCCCCACCAAGCTAAAAGATTAACAGAAACACAACAAGGGAGTCCCACCAAAATACCTTATAATTAAAACAAAAAAGACAGACAAAGGAGAGGAGAAAGTGCCATTCTCCCCATTTTGCCATTATCCCACTCACGAACAGGTGAGTGCTAACAGGGAGTTTAGAGAGGGTGTTCTCCAGGTAAAGGAGAAGCAGATACAGGACTCTTGAGGGACGT
>JANRFK010001158.1:16351073-16371755 GCA_030068395.1 Apalone spinifera
CTGGACTTGATGATCTTCTGAGGTCTCTTCCAGCTCTATGGTTCTATGATTCTAGAGATGGAGAACTGAAGCACAGAAACAGCAACTGACATACCCGAGGCCTTTAATAAGAATTGACAGAACAATTTACTATACTTTTACATATCTCATCTCTAGGAACAGGACTTCTCTCCAGAAATCTAACTATGAGAGAGTAAGAAAGCTCTTTCAACTTCAAATATCTTAACTAGATGTTAGTTTCCACACAAACTGGTCTGACTTAAAAATCAATGAAACCAGAATGTAAAGGAAAGAGGGTAAGAACATGATCTAATTAATTTCAGAATGACTCATCTTAGCTCTTTCATTGCTATGGCAATGCCCATCTGTTTAAAACTACTAAGAAAAGCAGTGATTCATTATTCTTTTTTATGAGAAACTGAATTGCTAATCCAGGATGAGTATCAAAATCGGTTTTCTTTTAGCTCAGCTCACTTCAGGTAAGTGACATTTGAGCACTACATAGAAGCATTTGCCAATGTTTTGCGAAGGTATGTAATAGAAAACCTACCACACAGTGTCTGTCCAGGATTTTATTTTTGTTTCTGTGGTTTTTTGGCCTAAATTCCTCCCAATCTATATAATCTTACCTTTGGTTCTTTTATGTCTTTAGCAACTGTTTAACATGACCTCTCTACCTGACCTCCCAAACAGCATGTGCTGAACTCATCCTCTTGTTCTTTATTAGACAAGGGATTCCTAATTATTTGATTCCATTCTCTATTCTGCATCAGAGATATGGCATAAAAACAAAGGTAACGTCACATTCAATACTGTTTTTCCACTCTGATTTTCAGATCAGAGTCACATGGCATATAGTCCTGGGGCACGGAAAAAAGCCTTTGTACAGTAAAAGTGTTGTTATCTAGGGAATGAAAGGGAGAGGGTTGCTGGTAAGTCAAAAATTCCAGTCAACTATGACAGAGGATTTAGATGTGGGAAGGCAGAGGGTCGGAGGACAGGAGGTGTTTTGTGATGCACGATCTGGGTGCTGCTCACCTTGGGCAGCTCACCGGAAGCAGCAACATGTTCCTGCTGCTCTTGGGCAGAGGGGTGGCCATGCAGCTCTCTGCACTGCCTCCACCCACATGCGCCACCCCTATAGCTCCATTGAGGTTCTCCATGACTCTGGACAATTTATTTCCATGCCTCAGATTTTGATCTGATTTATACCAGTGTAAATCTGGAGTAACTACAAGCTTAGTGGAATTATTCCATACACGGATATAGTTTAAAATGTGGACACACCCACATTCTACAATAGGTTTTAGTCTTATTTTGATTTGTGGAATTAGATGCATAATTCAGAGGTGAGTTTATGCCCTGCGATTTGTCATTAATCAGTAGGGACCAAACCCCGCTGTCACTATCAACTTTCACAGAACTGTTGATAGTGACAGTTGATAGCTACATGAACACTAGCTCCAGTGAATGAAAGGAGGATATACAAGTCTAACATTATGGATAGAGGCGCTTCACCTTCCACATCCCATGTTGTTGTGCTCTATCAGGGTGTCCTGCCTGTTACAAAAACTCAGAGTGAGAGGTTCTAGATGGCACTTTTGTTTTTATCTCAAAGGCCAAAAGAGTTATAGATGTTATAAACTCACTATCCAACATTAAACAATGACACAAAAGTTTGAGGGAGGTTCTACAGATGCCCTGGTATGCTCATCTTTGTCACAAACTCTCAAACCCTTTCATTCTGAAGTTGCAAGTTCATTGATTAAACACAAAAAAACGGAAGAAATCAAAACACTCATTTATACTGAAAACTGAGTAACTATGCAAAACATAAACAAATCAAACAATGAAAATCTATTACAGCCTGTCTCCTTTTGGAGGCAAAACATCAGTTTCTTATTTTCACGTCTCTTTGATAAAGAGGAAAGGGTTAATTTTACTCTCAGCCCTGATGTGGCAAGCGTATTTGCTTTCCCTATTTTTGAAAATAGACATGAAAGTGGAGAACAGAAATGATGGGTGAACAATACCACTCTGGCAGATGTTCTGGACCACTAGATGGCTACCAAAGCTGGGGTTCCTGCTTGCTGCTGCAGGGAGTTTCCTGGGTTCCCCTGCTGGGGACACCTGGACACTGCAGCCCTGCCTGGATAATGCCGTCCTACTGCCACTGGGTATTCCCAGGGCTCCCCAGCCAAGGCTCACCTGCTGCCACCCAGTTTTGTTGCCACTGGAAATTCTCTGGCCGGAGATGCCCAGCCACCCCAGCCCCACTGCCACAGGGAATTCCAGGGGTTCCCCAGCTGGCACTCTCTGGCTGCCTGGTCCTGTTGATGCCAGGGAGTTTCCCGGCCCCATGTGGCCCCAATAATGCTTGGGAGTTCCCCAGACAGGGCCACCTGGCCTGCTACTGCTGGGGGTTTCCCAGTGTTTGGCCACTGGGGCAGCCAGGCTTCCATTGGACCCACTGCCAAGGCCAGTCCTGTTCCCGCTGGGGCTGCCTGGCCACTGTCTGGCCCTGCTGCTGCAAGGGCTTCCCCAGGCGGGGTAGGGGCTCCCCATTCGCCACCTGGTCCTGTTGATGCTGGGGATTCTCCGAAACCACCACTTGGTCCTGCCATTGCGGGCCCAGCCAGGGCTCTCCAGCCTTGCGTTCTCCAAGCTGGCTCCCAGTCTCTGCCTCCAGGGCTAGCCAGACCACAGATGTTGTTGGACCAGAGAGTTCCAGATTTGAGAGGTTTAACCTGTACTCATTACTTGGACCCTAGTTCACACTGTAGTTGGGGTCCTTTATACAAGGCATCTCATCTTGCTGTACTAATGCAGTGCATTTTATGAAGTGCCAAGTAATGGAGCAATAGAATAGGAGAAAATAAATAATGGGGGCAGTAAGTGACAAGAGCTTCTGTGATGCTGGCAATTAGGGTATGTCTACATTAGCTCGTTAGTTCGAGCTAGGTAGGCAAACGGAGTTGCAAATGAAGCCCGGGATTTAAATATCCCGGGCTTCATTTGCATCTTCCCGGGCGCCGCCATTTTTAAATCCCCCTTAGTCTGAACTCCGTGCCCACGGCTACATGCAGCATGCTAGATCCTAATTCGAACTACCGTTACTCCTCGTGGAACGAATTTAAAGAGGGATTTAAGAATGGCGGCGCCTGGGAAGATGCAAATGAAGCCTGGGATACTTAAATCCCAGGCTTCATTTGCAACTCTGGTTGCCCTCATTTGCCTATATAGCTCGAACTAACGAGCTAGTGTAGACATACCCTTAGATATCTCCATTGATGGGCTGCGAATAGGATGTCACAATATGATTTTCAAGACTCACAGGTGAAAAATGTCCTTAAACAAGAGCTAGGCCTTGGTCTGGCCTACTCCCTCGGTCTTGGGGCTGGAGAGTATGAGATGGGACAAGATGAGAGCTGCTGAGATATTTAAAAGTCTCTTTTTAAGAGCTCCAAGAAGTGGAAAGAGAAGGTGGCATTGTTAATCTCCTCATTATTTTGTCCACCCATAAGGCCTATAAATCAATACACCAATTTCAGGAAGCTACTTTCATTTAGAGTAATTTAATCAGTTTTTCTTGCACCTGTTAATAACATTTATTACTGAAAACAATTTGACCTCTTTACCAACAACATTTGTTATTGCAGGTTATAATAATAACTTATGAACTTTCACATACTTTTTACAGTTGAGCTCACAATTAGGGGAAATTTTTAGTCCCAATTATTGTAACAGATGGAGTGAGATGAAGGTAAAACAAGGAGGTGGATACAGCAGCAATTTCTCTCCAAAACACAGGGCCACAAGAGATGAGAGTGCTTTTGCAGGCCAGAAACTACAGTATTGGCTACAGAGCAGTCCACAACTAGGGCACCGTAGCTAACTGAACCCTATGGAAGTTATCACTGTAAATTATGAAGTATATGCACTGGGATTAAGTTTCAATTTTACAAGACTGATTTCCTGAGACTATTAGCTCTTGGGAAATAGGGAAAAGAATTGTAGTGATCTTTTTTCTTTGTATATGTTATGCATTATTTTTCATGTCATACAAAAAGCTCTAAGTATTCTAGAATGGACAGAGTTGTAAAACACTTACATTTCTTCACAGGAAACTTGCATCTTAAAAAAAAGATTCAGTACAACTGCAAATGCTTGGTAAGACCTGTTATCTATAAGATCTTGATTTTGCAGTACATTCATATGCAAAACCACTAAGCTCAATAAGATAGAAGTATAGGCTCTTCCCATATTTGATATTAAGATGTATTAAAACAGTACAGTAAAATAATTTGTAAACAGATATTTGAAAATAAATTAAAGAGAGACCATAATTTGGACAAAAATTTCCCCCCTTTAACACAACATCAGACACTCCATGCCCAGCCCTATTCTCACACGCACACGCGCGCACACACACACAAAATCAGTGTGTTATTGTTGGGATGATTATGTTAGAATAGCAAATCTAGAAGCTGCTTTTGGTAGTTTCACCTCCTACATTCAACAAAGTCTATTAAGTTGTTTTTAAATGACTCCTACATATAATGCAATGCAAATATAGAACACTAGAGGCTACATACAAAAATCTACTCATAAAAGTTGTACTGTGTGCTAACAGCTAAGTTACAAAGCATATGCAACACATTAGATTTTTTTCACCAAAAAATGCAAACAAAATTCCCCTAACATAGAAAACTTCAATTTTAGGGATTGATACACTATGATCTTTATAAAAAGAATTCCCAATTTTAATTTTAAAAAGGGGAAGTAAAATCTAAGAAAAAATATTGGAAAGACTTTCTGTTGAGAGCTTAATTTCCAAAGTCTTTTGAGATCTTTGAATGAAAAGACACAATGTTTTTCAAAACTACGTAACATTAGCTTGACTCATTTTGCTAAGTCAATATGCATTTTACGATTGACTTCAGTGGGAGCAGAGTTGGATCAACTCTAAGCATTTTGAGGGGAAAACTATCACACTACAAGGGCAACATCTTATAAATAAAATCAGTGACATATAGAAACATCAGTCCTACAATCTTCTACAATGCAGGAATTGTAGGAGGGAAAGATTGTAGTTTTACTTATTTTGTAACTTCTAGCAGACATTTTTAGGACATCTAAATAAACATTTCATTTACCTGAATGGGAACAGGAATGGGTCCTTAAAGTATTTTCCTTTCTCATAACACTGGAAATAGACAATGTGTATTCTCTGAAGATGAGGTCACAATTACAAAATAGCATGTAGATATATAGATTCACATTATGGTTGAGATCAAATACTTGTTTATTAAAACCTGTAAATAGAAACTATTCAAGCATTTGACATTTTAAGAACATTTTCTCCCTTTTTTGCATATGAACATTTACATGAACATGGGACACACTATATAGTCAAATATAATCAGTAGCTTAAATGTCATCACCATCTTGATGATATAGTGATTTATATGAATATTAGTTTAAACTATCAGTAGAAATAATGCAGCTCATTGTGCATAGCTTGCATGCCATAGAGAACTGAACATGAACTTACTCTTTTCTGAGGACTAATGCAGAAATACTATACTGCTATGCTAAAATATGTACATGTCTCATCAGAAGCCGTCATCTATTATGATATTCAGACATTTGTGTCTGATACTTGGTAACAATGCATTGTTATTAGATAGTTACATGATAATGCAAACTGGAGAAGTTAACCACTGAATGCTAAGCAGGCATTAACAAAAACTGCTAGTTAGCATCAGTGGTTACTGCAACATCATTTTAAAGGTTATATGTTAATATGAAAAATATGCTTTTTATTTTAAAAAGCAACCAATTATCTCATCTAGCAAACTGAAGGTGATGAACAGCTGCTCTGCTTTTAAGTAAAGAAAATAATGAACTAACGTTTGTACAAAAAATCCATAGCCACAAACAATATTCAAGAATATAATCAAAATGCATCCAGATAACATATTGTGTATATGATTGGAAATCAGTGAAAGTGCTGGAAAACTGGTATCTCATGGTGTTTGTATCCTTCCACTGTATGGCATTTGACATATTTTGGTACTGAATCTTGCCTCTAAAAAGATTTTTTAAAACACCAAAAAAACTGATACAGCTCCTTTAATAAATCACATTGATCACTGAACAGGGCTTGTAATTTGTTGCTGTAACAAAAGAACTGAAATGTTATCAGATCACAGGCAGCTCCACTTCTACTGCACATCTCCACTATACCACAAGAGACCAAGTGTCCAAAAAACAGAGCTGTCATAGGCACTGAATGCTATCAGATCTGCCTCTTCTTTTTCGGATGCAATACGTGCATCTGCACAACTAGAGGTGACAATGCTGCCTTATCTCCTCAGAACTTTAAAAGGTTAATGAATTCTGACAGAAAATAATACCAAAAAAGTTATAAAAAAAGTTTAAATTCAATTCCAGCTAAACCACTAATTATATTACCAGGAATGGTTAAAAACTTGAAAGGTAACAGTACTATTAAAAATTACTATTAGTAAATTTGCTTGAATAGTATAGTGCAGAATAGCATCTATGATAACTAATGATAAATTAAGTACACTGAATTCTAAATGTATTCTACATCATTCCCTCTTTCCACCATTGTGTAATTACTTTCAGAAACAAAACAAACATGTTATCCTTGGAACATGTTGAAATTTGTGTCAAGCTCATGGGTTCATCTCCCAACTACTCTTTCTCTCTCTCCCTTTTCCTTGAGAACGTATGTCATATTCTGGGTTATTGTGTCAACAACTGTTCTCAAACATCTGTGGGTTGCTGGAGCAGCTTCTGTCCTTGGGGAGCTTGGGCCTCCTACAGACAGAGGCTTCTGCCACACCATGCTGCCACCTGTCTGCATGGGGAGCCAATTTTTAAACTGGCCCCCCCTCATGGACTGGCTCAGCCTTCCACCCCACACTGCTGCCTCGGGTAGGAGCTCTTTTGTACCCATGTAACGACTAAAAATTATTGCAGCTGCACGATTACTAAAATACATGATATGTAACATCCCTATTGCTATATAGTGTATAAAGGTAAGACACAACTTACCTTAATTGTTTGGAGTGTAACTCTCATCACTGGATACAAAAAGAACTTGGGCATTCAATACCCCAAACTCCCCAAGCTCTTTAGGTATCCTACCACAGAATGAAATGTACTAAAATGATTCATTGTACTGGCTTTGTTTCAAAAGGTGAACCTCACTAGCTGAGACAATCAGAAGAGCAATAAAAACTGGGGTATCATATGATGTAATGTAGCCCAATCACAAAGTGGATCATGTAATCTCATCATGTGATTTGACACATGAAAGAAGTTAAATATCTAGCTTAAATCCACGCAAACAAGGAAATTCACTGATAAGGATAGAAACATCATTAAGTAGTCAAAATGGGACTGCCTCATTAACATTTCTTGACTGACAGTATCTCATTTATCTTTAAAGAAACACTGTACTAATTTTGCTCAGCAAAGTAGCCTGACAATTTAAGAGGGAACATGAACAATTCAGCATAGTTCAGTGTTATGCCTAGTATTCTTGATGGTATTGCATGAGTTACAAAGAGCTGTTTTTAGTCTCCTGGGCCTGGTTTGTATTGGTGCATCTTCAGTACAATATAGCTAAACAGACATCCAGGGGATGATCTAGACAGTGCTTGGTCCTGCTGTGAAGGCAGGGGACTGGACTTTACGATCTCCTGAGGTCCCTTCCAGTTCTAGTATTCTATGATTCTATGCATGTCCACCACACCTGAAAAATCCAGCTTGAAAACTGAGTACCCCAAAAGTGAGAAAACCATAATCATTGGCGACTTGGGAAAGTATGGATTGTAACTAAAAATAATTAACAGAGAGGTTACGTTTTTACTTGACTAATATAGTGGGTGAATCTACTCCATTACTATTTCTGACTTGACTGAAATCTATGACTAATTACATTACCCCGGTGTCTGAAATCCTCCTCTCAATCTCACCCACTCAGTCCACAGGAGATGAGAGATAATGGCAATACCTGTAATCAACCATTTTTTTACCATTAGTTTTCATTAAGAAAATTTTCTATTTTGTGCTTTTAGCACGTTTGTTAATTCTCTGTCACCTCAACATCCACAGCCTTACAAAAAACACTTAAGAGACAGTGTTATGTCAGCAAATCATGGGCCAAGACTTACACAAAACTGTCAGTAACCATGACAGACAATTATTAAAATGCTACAGGAAGCTACTCCATAGAACATAATTACTTTTAGATGTGATTTACAAATACAGGCACAAGAGCTGGAGGAAGGAGAGGATATAAAAATTTTTCACTTTCCTTTTGGCATAGTTGTAGTCTTCCCTGTGCTTTACTCAAGCATAGCAGAAAACTCTTCTCCCTGTCCCAAGAGTTAGCAATCCAGGATGGTATAGCAGGCACACCTCTTAGAGATGCCAATCACACTCGCATTGGCCAGTGTCTTAATGCCACCATCTAATCCTCAGTAAATTCGGAGACTGAATCTTACTTCCTAACAGTCACATATTCAAAACTACAAATACTGGATTTAACTTTGAGGGATCAGAAGATTATCTTTTCTTATATAAACAACGCTGCTTGAGAATCCTAAACTTGTGTAACTTTATTATGCTTATAAACAGCACACAGGATCTTTTTAGATTCTGGAGCATCGGTGTGAACCGATAGAGCCCCACTCCTTTCTATCTGTGATGAAGCTGGTTGGCTGCCAGAAAGATCTGGACTCTGGACTGGTAACTATAACATCTATTGGTGGGACAGTGTGCGCGTGTGTGTCTGTCTATGTGAGCATATGCTAGCTGCTTTCCTATTGTATTATTAATAAATGCAACATATTGCCTTTTCCCCTAAAAAGATTCCTTGTGCGTCTTATAAGCATAACATTTTTGTTCTAAAAATTAATTGGATGTTAAAAAAACCCACATCTTTTCTCAAGTCTGATGTTTCTCCCAGTGTTAGTCATGTTAAGCCTTTTGCTGCCAAAAACTGGGAGTGGACAATAGGGGATGTATCACTCAATGATTGCCTATTTTGTTCATTTCCTCTGAAGCTCCTAGCAAAGGTGCTTTCCCCTATTGGAAAACAAGCACGGTGGATCACTCGTCTGATCCAGACTTTCTTCTAATTTTCTTACATTATATTGAGACACGTATTGCATGGTGTTTCCTGAAGTTAGCTGTTTTCCCCTACTGCACATTCACTACGAAGGCTGGGCACATTTATAGTTCTATTTTGCTTCACACAGAAATCTTATTATTAATATTACCTTTGTGTTTCATCAGCTATGTTGGTTTGGATGTTTGCAGGCATTTGAATTTCTCCTTGACTAGATTGCGTGATATGTCACGATTTTTAAGAAGTTCCATCTTCACTGTAAGTATAATGAAAGTATTCAGGCTTTTATCAAAGAGGAAGCAGGGTAACCCAACAGCAATGAACTCAAAGAAGATTAATTTACCTGAGCTTGCTTGAAGGCAAAATAGTTTGCCTAACTCTGACAGGTAACAACTGTTTATAACAAGTTTATTATTAGAATTAACAAGGTCAATCTTCATATAAAGTTGAAGTTAAATTGACCAATTTTAGCTACTGTTTAATATAGTAGGAATAATTAATTCAAAAGGATTTACTGTAAAATACTAATCAGGATACAAAGTTAACAAGTCTGTTAAAACACTGAATTTGCAGCAGAAAGATATGTGCTGATGCTAAGAAGACAACCCTGGACAGCAACCTAAACTATGTGCTACTATACTTGGAAGTTTGCCACTTATCAGATAATACTAAATGCTACTCTCATATGCTGGGCAACTTCTTTACATTTATCAAATTTGGTTTAAGCATCTGCACGATTAAATGGCTTAATTCAAAGTTACTAAACGTTGCTTTAGGTCTGATATTCCATTTAAGCTATGCTGTTAGATAAGAAAGAACAGTGGCAGGTGTTACTGGGACAGCAGCTAAAAAAGTGGAGAAGAGCAGTGTGTGCTAGCTCTAGTCTCTGAGCTTAAGCCCTTTCAAGAACAAATAAGCAAGGTCTGAGTTCTGTGGGAAGAGGGGATGGAGGAATGATGAGAATTCCAGGAGCTAATGCTGAGGAACCAACTCAACTTGAAATATTGCTTCGAATAGCACTGATTCACCCTATGAACATTCACTCTGTCACAAATAGGAACTGCAGATTTGCACTGTGCTAGGCACTGTACAAAACTCTAACAAGGAGATTGGAAGCTCTCATGAAGAAAGAATCTACACATTAGATACAAACATATGGATGAACTAAAGGAAACAATGGATAACTGTCATGGTCAGCATGACAATTAATAGGCATGACACACCAGCTGCTTAACAATGATCACATTTTCTCAGGTATTATGACTGAGGAGAGTTTTAAGGAGATGCCTTAGAGGTTATTTACAGAGGGTATATCACACTTAAAAGCCACAGTTGGCCCATGCCAACTAATTTAGGCTCTAGGACCACAGCCAGATCCAAAATGTCTACACCACAATTAAACAGCTCCTTAGCCTGAGCTATAAGTCAGCGGGCAGAGACCGGCTATGAGTATCTAACTGCAGCTTATATATATCCACCATCTCTCTTCTATGTATTGGAGATGGCATAAGAGAAAAGCCCAACTTGCTTTTCCAAAAGTTTAATATCTGAGTGACAAATACTGGCAACAATGGTGGAGTGGATTTAGGAATTGCATAAGTAGATGTAGATAAGAGAATTTAAAAAATGATAGTTAAGGCATGAATAGACATGATGGACCTTTAAAGAGAAGACAAGCAACATGTATTTGATGAGGTTGAGAAGAGGGAACCCGTTGGAGAGATACAGTGTGACTGAAGTCAGAAGGAAGAAAAATGATATGTGAAAAAAGTGTTTTTAAGGGTGATAAGTAGACTTAGTCAGAATTTGTCAACATTGAAAAGGAGATGGTTCAAGTAATCAAGATGCGAGTAGATGAGGACCAGAGTGATTTTATTTATGTGGATCGAGAGGAAAGGCTGGATCTTAGAGTTACACATGAAAAAGAGACAAGATTTAGACAGTGCCTGCATGTGAGCAATTAGAAAGAGGGACAGGTTGAAAATGATCCTTATGTTGCAGGCCAGAGTAACAGGGAGAATGGTGGAATTATCCAGTGATAGAGAACTATGTGGAGTGGGAAAAGAAAAGAGGGCTTGAAGTATTAGAACAGGGTAAGAGACCAATTTTGGCCATATTGAGCTTCAACCAGTTAGGAACCATGCTATGAGGTTCAGGGTATGTATCTGGAGGTGTTTCAGGCATCCTCGGTTCTGGGTGAGAAGGTTTGGAAGGGCCGGGAGGTGAATCAGTTCACGTGCAGACAGACAGTGGAGGAAGGGGAACCAGTGCTGGCGCAGCCAATCCGGTGCTATGAGAATGAACCTCGCCCTGTCTGCTCTCACCTTCTGAAGAACTTTCGGGATCAACGGTATGAGAGGGAAGGCATAGAGGAGGGTTCCGTGCCAGCTGATGAGAAAGGCATCCCCCAGGGATGCGTGGATGAGGCCCGCTCTGGTACAGTACTTGTGGCATTTCGCATTGCGGGAGGTTGCGAAGAGATCTACTCAGGGAGTCCCCCAGCATCGGACGAGCACGAGTAGGACTCCCTCCTGCATTTCCCACTCGTGTTTCGCGTCGAAGTGCCTGCTTAGGAAGTCTGCAGTCACATTTGTGGTGCCAGGTAAATAAGATGCCATAAGTGTTATTCCGTGGCGAATGCGCTAATTCCAGAAGTGGATAGCTTCCGTGCATAAGGAACGGGAGCAAGCGCCGCCCTGGCAATTCATGTAATACACGGCCGTGACGTTGACCACCTCACCGTGGTGTTCTCAATGTGGTTGAGGAAGCATTTGCAGGCATTGAAGATGGCGTATAGTTCTAAGAGGTTTATATGTAGTCATGCTTCTCATGGGGACCATTGGCCCCGCACTGAGAGAGACCCCATGTGTGCTCCCCGTCCTAGCAGAGAAGCATCTGTCATGATTTGGTGGAGGGGTTGTTGTTGATGGAAAGGTACCCCTGATAGGAGATTCTTGCGGCTGGTCCACAACAGGAGTGATCGTGTAACGAAGGGTGGAGGCACTACTGACCTGTGGAGGTCATATCTGGTGTGGTTGTAGACCAGGGTCAGCCAGTATTGAAGGGCGTGAAAGTGTAGTCTGGCGTATTTGACCACGTATGTTGCGGCGGCCATATGGCCTGTCAGTCTGAGGCATGTTACGAGTGAGACTGTGGGACTGACGGTAATGGTATGGATGAGGTCCTGGATGGTCTGAAATCTTTGCAGAGGTAGAAAGGCTCTGCCTGCCAGTGAGTCCAGGTGGGCCCCTATGAACTCTAGGTTCTGGGTAGGGTGCAAAATGGACTTTTGCTCGTTGAGGAGGAGTCCGAGCAACTGGAAAGTTTGCCTGGTAAGTTGAATCATATGAGAGACCTTGAGTGCAGAAGGACCCTTGAGCAGGCAATCGTCCAGGTATGGGAAGATGACTACTCCTTGCCGTCGGAGGAAGGCCGCGACTACCGCTAACACCTTTGAAAATACCCTGGGGGCTGAGAATAGCCCAAAGGGAAGGACCTTGTATTGGAAGTGATCCTTTCCAATGACAAATTGTAAGAACCTTCTGTGGGCTGGTTGGATAGGGACGTGAAAGTAGGCGTCCTGGAGATTGAGGGTGGCAAACCAGTCTTGTTGATCCAACGTGGGAATTATGGCAGCTAAGGTGATCATTTTGAATCGTTGTTTCCTCAGGAATTTGTTCAGATGGCGGAGGTCTAGGATGGGATGCCAACCTCCAGACCTTTTCTGGGTGAGGAAATAGTGTGAGTAGAAGCCCCTGTTTTTGAACTTGTTTGGGACTGATTCTATGGAACCCAGGGAAAGGCGGCGGTCAACTTCCGCTTGTAGGAGGAGAGGGGTCCCTGAAAAGGGATAGGGTGGGAGGGGGGTGGGTGGAATGGAAGTGAAGGGATGGGGTAACCCGTTTGAACAATTTCCAGTACCCATCTATCTATGGTGATTTTGGCCCATTGGTGGAAGAAGGGCCTCAACCAGTAGTAAAAGAGTTGGGTAGGATGAGCCGTGGTGCTGCCTGTGACTGTTTGCTCGCCCCCGACCAAGGCATCAAACTTGCTGTTTGTTGTTGGGAGCCATGTTTGCCCTGCCTTTTACATTGCAGCGGTGCTGGGGCCTCTGGAGTGAGTGTTGGTTATTGAAACCCTTCTGTTGCTGGTGTTGCTGCTGCCATTGGTGTATAACGTAAGAGTAGTCGTATCTACATTGGTATGGTGTGTACCGGCGCCTCCTGAAGGGGGGTGTATACATCCTCAGTGTTTGCAGGGTTGTTCGGGAGTCCTTAGAAGAGTGTAGGATCGTGTCTGTATTTTCCGCAAAAAGCTTGCCTTTGTCAAAAGGTAAGTCTTTGATTTTGCTCTGAAGCTCCTTAGGGACCCCTGCTGCTTGAAGGTACGAGGCTCTCCGCATAACGATGGCAGTAGCGGTAGAGCATGCGGCAGTGTCAGCGACATCCATAGCCATTTGGAGGGACATTCTCGCTGATGTATAGCCCTCTTGGATAACTGACTTCAAAATGGATTTCTTTGAGTCTGGCAAGTGATCCATGAGAGAAGTCAAGCGTGAAAAATAACGAAAGTTTTGGTTGGACAGGTGTGCCGAATAATTGGCAATTCTCAGGAGCAGTGTTGCCGATGTGGTCTAGCCTCTTCGTCTCCTTGTCGGAGCCCTGTTGTTTGAAGTGCGGGGCCTTAGCCCTCTGTTGGGCTGCATCAACGACTAAGGAGTTTGGTTGGGGATGGGCAAGGAGGAATTCCATGCCCTTTGGAGGCACGAAATATTTTTTGTCAGCCCTTTTATTCGTTGGTAGAGCGGACACTGAAGCATGCCATATTTCATTGGCAATTTCCAGGATGCCCTCATCGAGGGGAATGGCCAGGCACAATCTGTGCTGCGGCTGGGGGTTCCTAAAGAGTTTATGTTGCTTGTCCTTGAGTTCCTGCAACGGTATTTCCTGGGTGATGGCTACTCATTTGAACAACTCCTAAAACTGACGAAGGTCATCAGGCGGGGAGACCTCTCCTGGAGTGAGTGCTCTATCTGGCAGAGAGGAATGAGTTGGAGAAACCCCACTTGGCTGGTCCGCAAAGGGAATGTGCTCCTGTTCAGATGGAAGCTTAGAAGGGGGTGTGAGAGGAGCCAGAGTTGGGGAGAACCTGCGCAAAGCATAGTCGTATGCAGATCGTGAGCTGCGAGAGTCTTGGGAGTAACGGTCGACGCGATGATATAGACCGTCACGCAGTGAGCATCTGTCCGGATATGAGAATGCGAGCGATATCGATGGTAGCGTGGAGAGTATGGTGAGCGAGAGCACTTGTATGATGCCCTGGAAGAAGCAGGAGAGATGGAGGGCTGTCTGTAGTAGTGTCTTTGGTGAGAGGGTCAAGCAGCCAGGAATGGAGATGGGAGTCTGGAGGAGGAAGGAGGAGACCTACGGTGGCTCCCGCGGTAGCATGGGGAGCGCAATGCTGGAGGAGATGGTGATGGTGCTGGGAGAAGAGGAGAGAGCGAGAGCGGCTCCGGAGCAGTGAAAGCAGAGGAGCAGGGCTCAGCGCTTCAGCTTGGGAGACATGTGCTGACCGTCCGTGCTACGCTCCCTGGTGTCAGCAATTCAGGCGCCACAGCAGCCGGTGCCGTGGTGGAGGAAGTCAGGCGCATTGGCACCGAGAGCTCCAGCACTGCGCGGTGATTTGGAGGCGTTAAGGGTGTCGGCGCCATCACCGGTGGGTCCAAGGGAGCCCTCATTGGTGGCTCAGAGGTCGGTGCCGGTGGCATGGATGCAGGCTGAGCTGGTGGTGCCTCTGATGCCGCGATCTGTACTAGCACCTGTGGCCATTTGGACCTGTGAGGCGCTGAGGCTGTGGAACGCAGCTTTATAACGCCGGACGTTTCTGGTCTGTGCCCCTGGCTCTCCCTGCCGTGTAAGGCTGCCGGCAAAGATCTGGTAGGGGAAAGCCTGGGTTTCTTCTGGTTGGCAGTAGTGGGGGATGAAGCCTGTTGCTTAGGGGGCTGTTCCGTATGTGCTGCGATTGCAGGGCTTTATCAAAGAGGAGCATCCAAAGATGCCTCTCCCTGTCCTTCCTAGCCCTGGAGGTAAGTTTGCAGCAATGACCACATTTCTGGGGCACGTGAACTTCACCCAGACACTTTAAGCAGTTGGAGTGGCCATCGGAGGCTGGCATTGTCTCCAGCCGCATTTCTTAAAGCCAGTTGACATGGCAGGTTTGATCCAGCGGTCAGATTGTTCAGCCTATAAATCAGGGCTGAAGGGGTTCTTTGTTATAACCAGGGAGAACAAGTCTATTTCTGAGCTTTTCCTTTTCTTAAGTAAAGATGATTTTTTTTGAACTAGCAACTATATACAAAGACAAACCCGGGAAACAGCTGTGAGGGACTGAGGAGGGTAATGGCTGCCGTGTTAAATTCTTCTTCTTTTTTTTTTCTTTTTTCTCTTATTTTTTAAAGAACTAACGGGGCGGAGTGGAACGGGAAGAAAAGGCAAGACAGAAATACGTACAATAGAAGGCTAGAGAAAAGCTAGTTTCCAAGAGGTTGAAGTGAAGAGTGCGGTTCCAAGCATCTGCAGCCTGAGGCGGCCTTGAGGAACTGGCAGAGGGCTGGACTGCGCACCAAGAAAAAGAGCGCGAATGCCGCGAGCCCCACGGCATGTGCGGTCCAGCCAGATACTGCTTTGACAAGCCTCCATCTGCAACATCAGGGCAAGCCCAGCACCCATAGTGGAGCACCTGTGGGGACATCCTCAAAGAAGAATAGTAAATATCAGGGTATGATGAAGATATGCTACAAAAAAGTCGTACTTTTGTACATTTGTGTACTTGTATCTATTCAGAGATTGAAGTCAGAAGGGACCACTGTAGTAATTTAATTTGACCTCCTGAATAGCACAGGCCATATGACTTCCCAGAATTAATTCCAGGGATAATAAAAGCATTCTTTTTTAAAAAGTCCAAGCGTGATTTAAAGTTCCCAGACCAGACAACCACTGGTATAAGTCAGCATCGCTCCAATGACTTTCATTAATGCCAATTTACATCAGATGAGGATCTTGTCCAGCCATGTTTTAATGGCGGGAGAGGGGGGAAGGGAGTGAACTCTCCATTACATTTCTCTTAGATTTTCTGAAAAACAGTTTAGAATGAATCTGTGAGAAAATGCTCATGTATGAAAAGATCTGCAGACACATAAAGCCCTTGAGCCTTACAATTCCACTTTTTTTGTTTGGGGATTTCCTGACCTGCAGGGTGAATTCTATTGGACAATGTTAAGTTCTTGTAGAACAGATGGAAAGTTACAACATGTCTGTAGTATACTGAAGCATTCTTATTTAACTTCTGTGTATCTAATGAAAGTCTTTCCCAGAAGGAATGTTTTATCCCATTTTATTTTCTGGGTGTGCTTCTTGCCCTCCCATGCCAGAAAGACAGTAGTAATAAGATAGCTGTTAGGTATATTTCTTATGCAGTTACTATTGTCTAGAATAAGATGGAAATAAAAACTAAGGTTTTACTTCAATCTTCTGATTGTCCAACAGACTT
The DNA here is from genome assembly GCA_030068395.1 of Apalone spinifera. NCBI lineage: Eukaryota > Metazoa > Chordata > Testudines > Trionychidae > Apalone > Apalone spinifera. The sequence continues at coordinate 16,367,791 of JANRFK010001158.1, forward strand.
GTTAGGGATGACTTGACTTTATGGCAAAAAGAAGTGAACTGTATCCAAGCTTGTTAATTAATAGACTCCCCAGATAAATTCCTTCTAACTGATGTGCCTGATTACTAAATATTGCTGCTTCAAGGCAACAGATGGCTTAAGTTCCTTCAAAATTAAAAAAGTCCAGAACTCCTTATGCTTCAATGGACTAAATTTAATCAGACTTTTCTATGTTACTATCAAAACTATCAATGAGGTTTTTAAAAGTATCAAAACAGCAATGGATATCAACAGCTGATGCTTTCACAATTCATCACTCCACTTCCTGATACCTTTATTACAATATGATGTAATACTCATGGTAATGTCAGTCAGTCTGTCCACTGACTTAATAAAGAAATGTATCATGCCCCCTGGCCCTCATCTTGCCAAATAATCCACCAAAGGATTTGACGAAAGGTCACTATGCACACAAATTTCTTTGTAAGGTCTGGATAAATTTCATAGTGAATTATGCTTTGGTCATAACTGGATTGAAAAGTGTGACTTTTTCTGTGTCTAATTATACTCATCTAAAACCTAAATTCTGAAGAAAAAGCAACATACCACATGACCAATTTTACATGCAAGCAAAATACAGTTTTGTTACAAGAACATAAGAATGGCCAGACTGGGTCAGACCAAAGATCCTTGTATCCCAGTACCCTGTCTTCGAACTGGGGCCAATTCAAGGCGCCCTGGAGGGAATGAACAGAACAGGTAACAATCATCAAGTGAACCACCCCCTGTTGCCCATTTCCAGCTTCTGACAAACAGAGGCTAGAGACACCATTCCTGCCCATCCTGGTTAATACCAGCTGATGGACCTATCCTCCATGAATTTATCCAGTTCTTTTTTTAACCCTGTAAAAGGCCTGCTCCTGTACATCCAACCCAAACTCCTGCAGATCACCCTTTGGCAAAGAATTCCACAGGCTGACTGCACATTGTTTGAAGAAATACTTCCTTTTGTTTTAAACCTGCTACCTATTAATTTTATTTGGTGGCTACTAGTTCTTGTAGTATCTGGATTTTTGCCATAGCATTAATATCAATCATACTGAAATGTTATTGAAAACAATAATTTTGAATTCATTACACAATATTCATAGACAGAACATAATTATAAAACTAACAAATTATCATGAAAGGGATTACTCACTGCAGATACCACCCAGTAGTCAGGCAAGGTTTGGCAGGACCTCTTCTTTCCTGGTGCCCTTGTTGACAGCTACTCTCATCTTGAGATAGTTTGTCCCTTCCAGGACTCAGCCCTGGTCACATGTTTCATATACTCTTTTTTCAGTCTAGCAACGATAGCCTCTAAACTAGGCAGGAGTCTCCAGGTCTCCTCTGGTTAAGGCAGGCTCCTCTGGTTAAGTCCCCAATTCCTTGTATTAGGGATCAGCTTTTGCCTCTGACACTCTCTAAGGCAGGCCTTGGCAAAACAGGGCCAGTGGGCCAGATTTGGTCCACCTAGCCACAGGATCTGCCCGTGCCTGTCTCTTCTCCCAGCACGTTGTTCAAAAAAGCGGCTGCCCGCCTTGTGTTTCATATCTGTGGGGGAAGAGGGAGGAGAGGCTTCATGCACTTCCCCACACTTAGCACAATCCCACTGACCAATTTCTGTGATTCCATTGTTTGAAGAACAGGCAGCATACAAAACATCACTCACCCCTCCCCTCAGGCTCTTAGTCACAGATGCACATTGCCCCAGCAGCCTGTGCGAGGGAAAGGCAGACAGGGAAGCTGCCTGAGAAACGTGCTGGGCTGCTGGCTGGGAGTCATCCAGATAAGTCTCCTGGTCAGAACCTGTCTCTGGCACCCTAGCCCCAATCCACTACCACCACACATAATCCAAACCCTCTGCCCCACTCCTGAACCCATACCCCTCCCAGATCTTGCACCCCAATCCTGCCCCAGGTCACAATCCCCTCCTGCCTTAGGTCACAACCCAAACTCCTGCATCTCCTCCTGCACCCCAGTCTCGTGCCCCAGATCATAACTGCCTGTTTCACCCAAACTCCCTCCCAGACCATGGAAGAGTGCAGCCCTTAACCACATTCCAAAATCTTGGACTGCTCCCCCCCCCGCCATGAAAAATTATTGCCCACCCCTGCTCCAGGGACTTATTGGGAGATGTGGACCCAGTCGCTCCACCATAGCTGCCCAGTATAGGCAGCTAAGTCCTGCACCACAAAAATGCTATACTGCTGCCTCACTGCTCCACTTATTATCAGATTCTTCTTTCACAACAGGTTAAGTAAAGACATTAAATAACTGTAAATCAACAGAAGTCTTAGGCCTTCTGAGACTCCCAAGTCTCTTCCATTTGTGTTTAGCCACATTCCTACAGTCAGGTCCCAGGCATCAAGAACATCTTTGCAGGAGCTCAGTGTTGGTCAGTTCACCTCCCCTATCTGCTGCCCTACTTAGCTTATCTACTCTCCTTTTGAGAGCCTCCTCTAAACCATGCATGGTTTGCAGGTGTGGCAGGCTTAGTATGCTGGGGTGCAGAGCAGTCGCTTAGCGTTTTAATTACTGGTGCAGTATATGTATACCCCACTCATAATAATTTTTAAAAGGAAGGTTCATACATAACTTATCTTCAATCCCTCCTCTCTAAGCAATACTCCATATGAAGCATATTTCACCTAGAAATGTAAAAATTCCCTCTAAAACAGTTAACCAATTAAACGTTTTGTTTAACTGGTTAACTGTTATGGACTGCTCCAGTTTACTGCTGCCGAAGGCGGGGTCCAGTTGGCTGGGCCCGTTTGACAGGTTACCTTGTAAACAGGCCAATAAGCTGCCTGCCAGGTAACTGGTTAACCTTTACATCACTAATTTCAACTAGAGCTGTTAATCAATTCAAAAATATTAATGTTTAATTGCACTGTTAAGCAATAATAGACTACCATTTATTTAAATCTTTAGGATGTGAGACAGTTCACCATCCTATCCTCCCATGCTTTCTGAAATGGATATATGGACATGAATGCTTTGAGCAAATTACTTCATGTAACTTATCAATCTTCATGTCTTAATCCATTGGATATGTTTATCTTATTTTGGTGTGTGTAAAATTAGACATATGGAGTAGGGAATACTTTATGGGTTTTAAACGTGCATGAAAGTCATCAAAGGAGGCCTCAGTATCTGGGCAATCATATGCAAATAGCCTTTTGTCCTTAAGTCTTAGCAGTGGTTGGTAGGAAGGGGCCAGGTAACTCGCCATGCAATAAGGGAATCTTTAAAAACAATAGATAAGTAGGAGGAAGGAACCAAAGACCCCAGAGTGAGGAACAGCCCTGGTTTTAGAAGGGTTGGCCAGGAGAGAAACAATACTATCTAAGGGAATGTCTACACTACAAAGTTAATTTGAAATAACAGCAGTTATTTCGAATTACAGCCGGTCCCCAAGTTGCGAATGGTCAACTTACGACCTTTCGCAGTTATGACCAAAGCTGTCGTAAATGGCAGACCCTGAGTTACAAACGCGATCCACACTTACGAACAGCGGGGTCGCGTGTAACTCTGTGGGGTCCGACTTACAAACAAACAGAGTTATGACCAATTACTTGGTCCGTAACCGGTTTGTAAGTCGGAGAGAGGCTGTAACTTCAATAGCATCTACACAGCCAAACCGCTATTTTGAAATAAATTCAAAATAGTGGAGCACTTATTTCGAATTTGATAAACCTCATTCTACGAGGAATAACACCACATTCGAAATAGCTAATTTGAAATAAGTGCTGTGTAGACACTTATTGCAAATTAGGGGGCACCCAGCCCTTCCCAGTTTCCCCTGGTGGCCATTCTGGGCACAACTAGGAAAACTCCTCTCCTCTCCCCCAGCCTTGGGGCCCTTAAATGGGTAGAGTCTGGCCACTGGGCATGCATGAGAGCCAGGTCTGTCAGCAGCTGCAGCCCCTCACCCAGTGGCT
>JANRFK010001158.1:16371855-16394380 GCA_030068395.1 Apalone spinifera
GTGGTGTCCTGAGTGAGGGCAAGCAGAGCACTCCGAGACACAAATGGTTTGCTGTCCCTCAGCGAGGTAGACCAGCAAACAAAGAAACCTGAGAACTGTCTGTCCGGGATGGGGGGCAGGGTCCCTTTAAGCACAGACCTCGGATAGCCTGAGGCAGCAGCCCCACACACTAAGTCCGACCCTGATGCCCTGCCAGCACTGGTTCCAGCCAGCCTTACCTTCAATTCAGGGTCCACTCAATGTGGACGCGCTAATTCAAATTAGAAAAAACGCTATTTCGAATTAGTTTGTGTGTCTAGATGCGTTATTTCGAATTAGCTTAATTCGATTTAACTATTTCAAATTAAGTTAATTTGAAATAGCGCTGTAGTATAGGCATACCCTAAATGTTTTGGTAGTCTCTAAAGTGCTGCAAGATTATTTGCTGTTTAAGTTTTTCCAGTTACAGACTAACTTGGCTCTCCCTGAAGTTTTAGAGTGAGTTTGTAGTAAGTTTCTAATAACTTTGTACAGAAGCTTTAGTGTAGAAGTACCTACGTGTCTTTTGTTGTTTTGGGTTTGTAATCTACTTTGCTCTGCCTGTTCTCACCTATTACCACTGAAATCCTACTGCCTGTACTTAAAATAAAATCATGTTTATTTTCTATCAAGCCCAATATAAATAATTATTACCTGGGGGAGGAATCAGTGTGTACATTCCCCTTTTCATTATTAAAGGGGGCTTACCCAAATAATTCATTGGGGGTTTTGATCCCATTTGGGGAGTGGCATTCCAGGAAGCTGGGCCCAAAACTGTATTTTCCTTAGACCTGAGGAGATTCAGTGTCTGCATTGCTTCTCAGGGGGTGGTGATTCTCAGCTCTGTGCCTTGACTGGGGGAGACCAGGAAGTTGGCCCAGCAGGACAGGGCGATGAGAAACGCAAGAGAGCAAAAAGGAGGGTTGCAGTGGCCATGTCAGCACTCTGGGAAGCTCCCTGACCCCAAAGGAGTCTTCTGTGACCTCACCCCGTCACAGGATGTTTTCTACATTTTCAAATTACAAAAGAGAATACAAAGTGTAGTGCTCACTTTATATTTATTTTTTGATTACAAATACTCACACTGTAAAATATAGTATTTTTCAGGTCCCCCTTTACAAGTACTTTATCTCTATCTGAAAGATGAACTTACAAATGTGTAATTGTATACACAAAAATAACTGCATTCAGCAATGTAAAATGTTAAAGTCTACAAGTGCACTCAGTACAACTTCTTGTTCAGACAATTGCTCAAACAAGTTTGTTCACAGCTGCAGGAGGTAATGTTGTCATTATAATGTCAACAGAAAGCGAACATAGACATTTAACATGGCACTGTTGTAGCATGTGTCTCAAGACATTTACATGACAGATATGCTAGGAGTTATATGTCCCTTCATGCTTCAATCACAATTTCTTAGGACTCGGTAGACTTGTAGGCTTTAAAGTTTTATATTTTTTTAATGTAAAAAATTATCAAAAAATCTACACTTGTAAATTGCACTTTCATGATAGGTTGCACTCCAGTATTTATATGAGCTGAACTGAAAAATACTATTTGTTTTATGATTTTTACAGTACAAATATTTGTAATAATAATATAAAGGAAGCACTGTATACTTTGTGTTGTGTTGTAATTTAAATTAATATATTTAAAAATGTAAAAAACCCCAAAATATTTAACTTCAATTGATATTCTTTCTAATATAATTGAAACTGCAATTAATCATGATTAATTTTAATCACAATTAATTTTTTAGTTGATCACACGAATGAATTGTGATAAATGGCAGCCCTAATTTCAACTACTGCATTTGAAATTATAAGTAATGGACTTGAGCATTTAATCAATTTACAAGATTCAGTCTTTTTGAAAATGTTACTTTTATCCTGGTTCTTCCCAAAATGAGCTTCAGCAGATAATTAATGAACATTTGTTTTACTATTACTCTCAGTAGACATTCTGCTTTTCAAAGGGTAGGAGGAAAAGAGAGTTAGTTACTCCACTGTAGATTTAAAGCCAGCAAACCAACTGAAAGAAGAGTAGGGCAGAAATCACTCAATGTTAGACCTTTTATTTCAGCCTTCGTGATACATATTGGGGATCTTAAAATGTAGTTGACTACATGATTAACCAATAAGCCTGGGTTTATCAGTTAATCTGTTTGACTACGGGCACAAACACCCCTTTCTGACTCTGTATCAGAGGAGGAAGGTGGTGGGGGGGGGGGAGAATTGAGAACCGGTGCCTGTGAGGAGTGGGCTTTTTTCCCATACCTGTCATGATTTTATGGAAAAAACCTAAAAAAACCCAACAACAAATAGTCTCTATGGTGCTGGAAGACTAACAAAAAATGTAAATTGTATCATGAGCTTTCGTGGGCACAATCCACTTCTTCACATTCCATTTCTTTTGGTCAATATTTTTGAATGTACTAAAAAAAAAATTTAAAAATCTTTTATGCCTGGACACTTATTTTTCAGGGATAATTATTGCACACAAAACTAATTTAAGTAGAACAAGAGTAGAGTAGATCATCATACTCATCTTGCCATTTATTTGAAAATACATTATTCTAGGATGACTCCTGCTGTGTCATATTTAATTGCCTTTGAAGATCCTGCCATTTGAATCTGTCTTCTGGAACATGCGTTTCATCATTATTTTAAGCCTTGTTACATCAATCATCACAACCGCTATAGAAGATTTCTGGGCTATGAAGTGATAATTTGTTCCAGTGGTATTAATGAGGCAAGCAGTGGTCTTGCGGGAGGTGACAGCCCACTGCTTTACAGACAGCAGTAGATTAAGGTGTGCAATACTTGATTTTAGGCATGCTGCTGGAGTCTTCAAAACATTGTATAATTTTTGTTTATTAAAATGAATATTAAAGAGTTAACCCAATGTGTTTAATTTTGTTTGTGATTACATATTCCTAACAATGTTTAAGGAAAATAATACTCAATGTAAAGCTGCTTCAAATGCTCAGAAAATATTTGCATAGCTGCATTTGTGGTATCTCTTGCTAACTTTTAAACAGCTATATTTGCCACGTTTACTTCTAGTAATCTATATTATATTATGTCTCCTATCAACAGTGTAGGATCAACAATAGAAATACTACCAATGACAGGTAGTTCTGTACTTCTGGGAATGATGGTACAGGACTAGAAACGATTATTTGTTGGTGCTGTAATGTCATTTCCAGAATACTGCTTCAGGAAACAGTACAGCTGGAAACAACAGATGGGGTCTGCCTTTAAATGGGAGGGAACTGAGTATTTTAATACCCACACATCTCTAATTCAGTTCTACAAGTTTGATTTCAATGTTTCTCAGATTACAGAGTGTTACAGAATATGCATGACAGGCTTTATCCATATTACTGTTACTACCAGCACTTCCAGCTAAAACCCTAATGTTGTACTATCTTTATCTGTGAACTCTGACTCAACCATATGTGCATTTATTGAAGAGCAGATCTGGATTTTGAAAACTAAAGCACATAACATTAAAAAAATCTAATTTTCCTCCTTACAGATCTGATATACACCATGTAAAGTCCAGTCACCTATTCAAAAAACTACATTTTATGCCAACTTTTCGGGAGTAAAAGGATATCAAGGATGGATTAAAGTGAAGATTATGTCCCAAAAGCTTTACAGCTGAAAAAGCACCAAATTATATCATGTTCAGAAAACATTTTTAAACCTATAATTAATATTTTAGAAATAGTTCCAATGTCTATTTGATGTTAATCTAGAGCCACTGCTAGGCACGCTATACAATAATCCAAACTTCATAAAATTTACTCATACAAGTTTTTATTTCAGTGGGATAATTTTGGATAAATAAAGTGAAGAGTATTAAGCCAGGTCTCAAATTTTATTCATATGTAGATACTGGACAGTGCTGACATTCTTTATGTTTAAATACAACAAATCTAATGTAACCTTTGCTTGCAGAACTAAAGCCTAAGGGCTAACTGATGGAGATCCTGAAAAATAAAAACACAACCAGGTACACTTACTTATCACTCTATCTTCATGATAACCACTGACAGAAAGGTAACACAGTTTAAAAAAAAACCACACCTTTGAACTTAAGGTCTCCAGAGATGCCTTGGTTTCATTTTCTACTCAGCACAATGCACACAAGGCTCTAAAATATTTCAGCAGGACACCTCCTAGATAGGATCTTATCACTCAATATCATACTGGCAAGGTTCACAGTTCTTGCTTAATTATCAAAATAAATTTGTAAGAATCATACTGCTCTATCAGAACAGAGCTAGTCTCTTGGCAGCGTAAGGACCAAATAAGTACAGCTATTCAAAATTTGGAATTCAGTTTCAGAATAATTGGCTCTTATGAGTTGGTGATAAGGAGGTCAGCATCTGTTTAAAGTAGCACTGACTTCAGCTACATCATATGGATAAGATTGCAAATTCTCTTTTTTTTTTCTGGTTAAAAGACGCCATTTAAATTTGGCTCAATGCAACATGGCTGGCAATCTGAGTTCAAGGAGGGGCTTAAAACTAGAATATTAGTTAGGACTGACGCAGAAGTAAGTCAAGAATCTTGCAAAGATTCTGGCAACATACACTGTGTCAGGCTTTTGCAATGGTTGTTAGCCTATCACTTTAATAAATAATTAGGTATACTTAGATAATCACACCTGCCTTTTTTGTTATTTTAATTTAAAGTCTGGCTATTTCATTAACATAGCCATATAGCACATTCTTTAATATACCATGCTGAAAACTTAGAGCCTATTGTACAACCATTTATAAAAAAAAAAAAATTAACAAGTTTCCACTAAAATCTGAATGTACAATGAAGTCCTTATTTTCTTGCTTCTAATTTATTTATAGCTAAATACTAATAAAAAGGGTTTATTACATTAGTTTGAGCAAGGGGCAATACTCTGACCTCTGCATCAGGAGGATATTCAATCCAATTACATTGCCAAAAGTAGGGTTTATGCACAATGAATTACTGCAATGGAGAGATACAAAGATGCTGCATTGTTAGAAATGTGACATCCTTCAGAAGAAATGTTAAGCCGGGATCAGTTCTGATAGACTCCACTGGTTGTTCAGGTAGAAGGTTAAAATCCTATGAATTATTTAAGAGTAAAAAGACAACTCTCGTATACTGGCTAAGTGACTAACATTCATTTTTTTTGCAATAGAACAGGTTTCCAACATCGAAGAGTCCGCATAGGAGTTACTGCTGAGGGCATGTCAGAATATCTCATCATGTTGTAAAGGTCTATGATAGATACAGAAAGAATAAATACCACATTACTTTATCCCTTTGGATCTTTTCTGAAACCTGATAGCTCAAATCAGAAATGAACAAAGAACACAGTGAAACAACGACAATGTATAGCTGACTTTAAGTTCATTATCTTGATTAATGTCATGAGAACAGCCAGAAAATTCAGCAAAAATTAGTCACTACAGATTTCAGGTAGAAGCAAGAAATGTTATTTCATATAATGATGCTGTCTTACAATTTTTAAATCAGGAGTCTCAAACTCCCAGCTCAAGGGCCATCTGTAACCTGAGCACTTACCTATTCCTGCCCTGAAATATTTGGAAAAAGTTATTTAACGAGGCCCATATGGCTGCCAGCTCAGGAGCTAGAGGGAGAAAGGCAGCATTGGGGGAGTCACCCACGCACATGGGTCCCAGAAGTCCATGGGCCCACAGTGTCCACATAATTCCAGCAGCAGAGGACACTGCTCAATCCAGGAAGCTGCATTGGCTGCCTCTGCCATGATGTGAACTGACCTGGGCAGGGAGCCGCCCTAGCTGACTAGCTTCTGCAGCCTGCAGGGTGGGACTGATGGATTTTGCTTTTGGTTGTCCCAGGTGGGGGTGTGGAATCCCAGTGTGAGGATGAAGATGTTAGCAAGGATTCCAGTGAAATGGCACAGATGTTAGTGGGGGCAGAGGTAGGGATGTAAGTCGACTAGTCACTTCCCTTCCTCCCCCCACCCGCCGGCTGCCTCTATCCAAGGTAGCGGGGGGACGGGGGGAGAGGAGCAGGAGCCGGTACTAGGGGGAGTGGTCTTAAAAGCCAGTTCCCTCCAGCACCATCTCCACAGGAGGCAGAAGAGGTAAGAGATAGCAGGGACCAGGTATGAGCCGGGAATCAGTTGAACCTCTCTGCTTTTTAAATGTATTAAGACCTGACAGGATGTTAAATTTCGTTTACTCAACTAATGGACTAGTTGATAGATTTTCCATTGACTAATTGATAAGCCGGGAGGCACAGCAGGGTTAGAGCCCGCCTGTTGGCTCTTTAAAACATTTAAAAGGCTAAAGCACAGCAGGAGGGACCCAGCATGAGCTGGGACAGCTGATTCCCGGCTCACACAGGGTCCCTCCGGCCGTGTACCAGCTTTTAAAATGTATTTAAAATGTATTTTAAAGGCTGCTGCACAGTGGGAGGGGGGCCTGCATGAGACAGAAATCAGCTGTCCCGGCTCACGCTGGGTCCCTCATGCTATGCTTTAGCCTTTTAAATGTATTAAGAGCCAACAGGCTGGTATCTAACCCCGCTGCAGCTCCCCGCTTATCGACTAATCGACTAGTAAATGGAAAATCCATCAACTAGTCAATCAGTTGACTAAACTAAATTTAACATCTCTGGGCGAGGAGGGTGACATCCCAGAACAACGACATAGGGATGTCAGGGTGAGGACTCAGTTTCATGTTTTTTATAGGTTCCCAGTCCTTGTCTGGGCCCCCGGATTGGGGGGGAAGACACTATCAACTTACATGTACTGTATTTCCAACCTCTAAAGTTCAAAACTAATGCATCAGCCCTTCCAGTCCACAAAAAGAAAGACTGGCTTTTATCACAGATAAAAATAACTCGTGAATTTTTTTATTCTGGTGTTTGAGTTCTTTGGATGAACTTGGGGCACGTTTTCTAATGTTTCTCCACAAACTATAAAACCTAAAGTCTTCCTTTTTAAAAAAAAAAGAAAAAAGCTGAGTTTTTTTTTCTAATACCAAGTACCAACAAGCAAGCATAATCTACTAATTCCAAGCCATCGCAGTTGACAGCAGTACATGAGATATCAGGTGGTAACATTCTCAGATCTGGCTTATTTCTAACTGGCTGGGGCTTTTCAGGAAAAAAAAAAAAAGGGCCGAATTATCAGGAAGCTAGTGAGCAAATCAGGAGTGTTGGCATCACCGATATCTAATCAGTTTCATAAAATGAGTTAATATTTTCACAGCATACACCTATGGATAGAACAGCTCTGCATACACCTGCCCTGGACCACAGGGATGTGCCAGCAGTGGTGCAGAACCACTCTTACACGTCTGCACCCCAGTGGGGCAGCAGGCAGGGCCAGGGAAGACTTCAGGGGGAGGATGCATGGACCAAGAGGAGGAGCTGGGAGATGCACAGGAGAGGGAAAAGGAACGCATAGAGACCCACCCCTGCCCCTCTTGGTCTGCTGCCAGAAAGGGGTTCCCATTGATCCGCTAGGAGGAATTGAGAATTTCCACTAGCCATAATGTAAATTGATTTTGAGACTCCTGTTTTAAATACAAACCCAAAATTAAAAAGCTACAGCAAATTCAAATTTCACATTAACTGCAATAATTTAGTAAGCAAAAATAACTCAGTGAATTTGACCCCTTCTTATAGGATAAAAATGCCTAAAACCTTTAAGAAAAACTTTTGCACATCCACAGTGTGACGGTGCTTACCAACCCTGCACTGGACAAGGGGGGAGCGGAGCACGCTTATTGGATGGAATATGCCCCTCCCCCACAGCCCTGCTGAGCATGCTCCCAGTGCAGCCCAGGTATAAAAGCCTGCAGAGCAGCTCAGGTGAGATTGACCTCCGGAGGAGAAGGAGGTACTGCCCAACCACCCAAGCCGCAGCCGCAGCCGCAGCCAGAGCGAGACACGCCGGACCAGCAGACCATGCTGCTACCATCCTCGGGACGAGCTCAACCGCAACGCAAGCTGTGCCATACAGCCCCCCTCCCCCTAGACTCTGTCGCCACACCAGCCGCTGCTGCACTTGATGCCGGGCTGCCAACACTGCTACTGCCACCCGACCCGCAGCTACAGGTGGGCATGCCACCGGCCAAGGGATTTGGGGTAGGAAGCAACCCAGGGCGGGGAGCAGGAAAAGCCCCTGTGGGCATTTTGGGGCGAAGTCCCCACCGAGCCAGTAGTGGGAACCACTCACCACTGATAGAGCCCTGGGTTGGGGCCCAGTGGAGAGTGCGAGGCCAGGCCCCCCCTACCCTTTCTTCCCAGATTCCGGATTAGGAGCAGGTCCAGTGAAAGACTAGGCTGCAGGGCCTGTGGGTGGAGGTCTTGGCCCCGGGGTCGAACGGTGCGGGACTAGGTACCCCACCATACACAGTAAGACAAAGTGAAAAAATTAAGAAAAATAAAGTTTCTTTTCATAGTGAAACTCCTCATTTAGGATTAATGTATTTGCAATTACAGGTTGGCACTCCCTGGTATGGCACCCTTGGGACCAGATCGGTCCCAGATGAGGGATTTTGCAGGGGAGGTCATTTCAGGCCCCCTGTTGCTGGTCCCCTCCTGCCGCCTTCTCCCACCAGGCTAACTGCCTCCCCCTGCAGCCCAGCTGACCACACACCAGCTCCTGGCCCTTCCCCAGCCCAGCTGAGCTGCGTACCAGTTCCCACAGCCCAGCTGAGCAGTGCGTCGACTCCCGCTGCCCGCCCCCCCACACACACAGCCCAGCTGAGCCACAAACTGGCTCCTGCCCCACCCCTTCCCACAGCCCAGATGAGCTGCACGCTGACCCCTACCCACTGCAGTGCTCCAGGACTCTCTGATCCTGGAACATCCGTGGTCATGCCAGACCACAGATGTTACCAGATCAGAGAATTCTAGATTTCAGAGGTGCAATTTGTACTTTCTTTTTACATCTCTAGATAATATAATCCCATTTAATTTGCTTGAGGGTTAAACATGTTGTTTAACCGGTTAACCAATTAAAGGGGAAACAAGTGTGGGGGGGAAGGGGGAGCTGCCTGCTCCAGCCCAGCCAGAGCCCAGGTAAGGGCTACTGCAGCCCAGCCAGATCAGCCCCTACCTGAGCCCCACCTCTCCTACCATAGGCAGGGTCTGCACCAGCAGTGCTGGAACGAGCCTGTGTTGGAGAGAGGCTGCTCTAGCCGGGATCCTGGAGCAGCCCCTGCCTGTGCAGTGCTCGGGCCCACCATAGGCAGGTAAATGCTTCAGCCAATCTGGAGCAGCCCCTGTCTGCAGTAAGCCCCTCGCAGGACTGGAGAAGCCTCCTGCCTGCAGCAAGTGGGGAGCTGCTTGAGCCCCCACTGGTTAACCTTAACCAGTAAGCCTGACCTGTTACAGGTGACGCTTACCAGTTAACCGGTTATATCTTCACATCCTTACTACTGTTTTCTGCAGTATTTCATAACACCTTTATTTTAAAAGCTAGTTTGTAAAAAATAAAAATAATAAAAAAAAAGTCATTAAAGTATGTTTAATTATAGCTTCAAAAAGGAATGTAACAATTAAAATGTGAAAAAAAATGTTTTGTCCTGTAGCCTATCTTGGACAATTTTAAAACAATATGAAACCCTATTCTTGATTTGTTTTGAAAAGCAGAGCAAACTAATCATATTTTATCCATTCTTAAAAGGACTGCTCATGCCAAATATGTAGAAGGGAAAAAATGGACACTGATATCTCCCCATTAGGCACTCTCAGTAGAGGAGGAAGTATTTACCAAAGACTCTGATATTCTTCAAAGTAAAAGCTAAATCTTCACCTGCAAAAATATAATTATTCTCAGGAGATATTCTTTCACGTGTAATGAATAGAACACCATTAAAATGTACTTTCAGTGCCAGTGAAATTTACTAGTAGTTTGAAGCCACAATAAAGCAGCAGACATGGCCAGATAGAGAACTTTAAGCCCTTAATTTGCCAGCATACCTTTTCTTCCAAATACATAGCTTATAAGCAACTGTTGACCCTGAATAAAATAATATAAATTATGTTATATATTTTTCTCTTTAAAATGTCAAATACATTAGGGCTACTCAGCATCACACTTACACAATAAACCCTCTGATCCAAAACTTCAATCCTCTTATGATAGAATATGGACATTCATTAGCATTCTAACTTCGACTATGGGATTTAATAAGAAACAAATACAACAAATTGCACAAGTTACTGTACTATGGGAAGGGTCAAGGAGTCAAAATATAAACAAACATTTGCTTTAGGAGAAATTTAATATATAATCACTATTCCATATATAAAGAAGAGACAACATTTACAGTCACTATACAACAGAAATTTAGAGATATCAAATCAGCAAGATCTTCCTACTCTCCAAAATAATCCTCTCATTTGAGGAATAAAGATTTAAATATTTCCAAGTGAATATCTACAATATATTTCAACAAACAGACTATCCCAGTGTTTCCCAGGTCCTTTAAAGCAGGGCCTTAGGTAGATGGGGAGGGCAGCAGGAAGCTGGAGGCCAAAAGCATGTTCTCTCCCCCACCCCCAGCCATATCCTCCAGCCCACCAGTGGTCTGTTTGCTCCCCTCCTGCTGCTGCTGTGGCTTAGGCCTGGGACAGGGAAAAGGTTTTGGGATAGGGGGTAAATTACTAGAGTGTGCTGGCAGGCAAGATGGCAGAGGCCCAACCCTGCTGGCCACTCCCTAGGTGGTACAGCTGCCCCCAGTGCACATGGTGCAAGATAGCTCCCCCCTGAAAGCTCACTGCTTCTACTGGCCAATTCTCATGGAGCATTCATCCTTCCCTTTACATGTTATGGAAAACTGTCCTTTTCTCAGGACTTCTGGTTGTCTTGGTATAACCAAAACCTTTACCTTGTTTTAAACTAGAAGAGGAAACTGCATATCAAATTTGTTGGCCCTAGCTCTTACTCCTCCTAAATGGTATTTGAACAAACAAACATACGGACAAACAGATTACTCTCAAATATACTTCTTCAACTATCCAGACATATGTTGGGAATATAACACAGCAGGGCACAGATTATCCAATAAATTCTTGGACTGCAGAAGACTGAGAAAGCTACTGGGATGAAGCTGTTCTAGATTTGATTTTAACAAAGAGGGAGGAACTGGTTGAAAATTTCTCTCACAAAGATGTGAGGTTTAGGAAAAGTAGGTGGGTAATTATATGGGTTCATTCAGGTGAAAGTCCGATATAACTTTGGGGAGGTTCTTGGGATGAGGCCTGAGCATGACCTTATCCTTAGTAAAGGTAGCGTATGATGGGTGAGCCATAAGGACTGCAATTTCGCCCACTTGTCTCAAATATTATTGCCACTACGAAAGCCACTTTCGTGGACAGGTATTGTGTTGGGGCCATGGCTAGTGGTTCAAAGGGTAGCCTGGAGAGTGTGTCATGTATGAGATTTAGGTCCCAAGGTGGTATAGGCAAGCGTAAATTTGGATGCATTTTCCACAAGCCTGTTCAGAAGCACTTCGTCATCAGGTATGCAAAGAGTGAGAGATCATTGACTTGTTTGTAGAAAGCCATGATAGCAGAGAAATGGATACAAACTGAGCTGATGGAAAGGCCTGTATCACTGAGGTCCATCAAGTACTGCAATACGGAAGGAATGGCAGCGGTGTTTGGTTGTAACTGACTAATCTTACACCACTCCTGAAAGCATTTCCATTTGTTTTCGTAGTGGACTAAATATTAACTATTTAGTAGGACCTGCTTAACTCTCTCTTAGCAGGTAAGTTCTTCATTTTGAAACCATGGAGAAGCCATGCTGAGAGTTACAGAGTTTTTATGTTCAAGTGGTGGGTCTTGCCCCGGTACTGGGTTAGCAAGTGGGGACTCATGGGAAGAGGAATCAGTTGACTTATTGATAGGTGATGTAGGTAAGGGAACCAAGGTTGTCTAGGCCAGTAGGGAACTATCGGAATTACTGCAGCCCAGTCGGAACAGATCCTGTTGATTACTCCGGAGAGTAAAGGAATTGGTGGGAAAGCATAGAGTAGGGGAGTGGTCCAACGAATAGTCAAGGTAGCTCCCTCCGATCTCTTGCCCTGACCTGCTTGGGAACAGAATCAGTGGCATTTGTGGTTGGTTGCTGTGGAAGGAAGGCACTGCTAGGCAAAATCTCTGATCAGCGGCGTAAGGACACACCGAGACATGAGTGAAGCACCCACGGGGACACCACTCGAAGGAGAACAATCAGTTTCACACATACAGAACGGGAAGCGACTGTCTAGGAAGGAATACTGCAGAAAAGGATGTAGTGGTCAGAGTAGACCACAAGCTAAATATGAGTCAACAGTGTGACACTGTTGCAAAAAAAGCAAACATGATTCTGGGATGCATTAACAGGAGCGTTGTGAGCAATATACAAGAAGAAATTCTCCCGCTCTACTCTGTGCTGATTAGGCCTTAGTTGTAGTTATTACGACTAATTCTGGGCACCACATCTCAAGAAAGATGTGCAGAAATTAGAGAAGGTCCAGAGAAGAGCAACAAAGAGAAAACATAACCTATGAAGGAAGGCTGAAAGAATTGGGCTTGTTTAGTTTGGAAAGGAGAAAACTGAGAGGGGACATGATAGCTGTTTTCAAATATCTAAAAAGGTGTTACAAGGAGGAGAGAAAAAAATTATTCTCCTTGGCCTCTGATGATAGGACAAAAAGCAATGGGCTTAAATTCCAGCAAGGGAGGTTTCGGTTGGACATCGGGAAAAGCTTCTTAACTGTCTGAGTGGTTAAACACTAGAATAAATTGCCTAGGAAGTTTATCTAAATATCTCCATCAGTGGAGATATTTCAGAGCAGGTTGGATAGACATCTATCAGGGATGGTCTAGACAGTGCTTGATCCTGCTGTGAGGGCAGGGAACTAGACTCAATGACCTCTCAAGGTCCTTTCCAGTTCTAGTATTCTATGATTCTATATATAGAGATTAATTCAGGTACAGTTGTAGCTTTCCATGGTAACTGTCACACCATTCCACAATCAATCAGTACTGAATTATTTCAAAATATTTTGTTAATGTAACAAATATTAAATTATAGGACTGTCAAAAGTAAATATTTTACACTTGATTAATTAGCATCTATCCCTCAAACAAAAGAACTATGTTACTGGACTGACCAATACACAAAATCAACTGATGACAATATACTCTGTCATCAGCCTCCCATGCAGATAAAGACCATGAAAAACAGTAAAAGTAGCTCAGTTTGAAAAATCAGCAAGGGAGGGATAAGAATCTGGGGGCTGAGAGGCAGAGAGAATAGGAAAATATGTACCATAAAAAGGTAAAGTCAGTCTCAGGACTTTTCAAGTACAGAAATTATCTCTGTGGATCCTTCTGGAATTGAACAAATTGATTGTTTTTCCAAGATGCCTGCAGCATGCATGTCTATTAATAATATGATTAGTTTCAGAGTCACAGATAAATAGGTTTCCGAAAGGGCAACAGTACATGTGTCTACTATACAGAGTTTTTAAATTTCTTTTTCCATCTTGGATCTCATTGTAAATTTTATTTCAAGGAAAGGGTGCTATTGTAACCAGTGATATGAGAGAATAAAATATTTCCTTTACAGGCTCATTTGTGACTTTAAACTATTATTATTTATTATTATTATTATTGGTCCTAGACATCCACACTCCAGTCATCTGAAGTAGTGAGCTGTGCCCACGAAAGCTCACAATACCATCTACATGTTTTGTTAGTCTATAAAGTGCTACCAGACTATTTGTTGTTTTTACATTAAACTTCTGTTAAGTACTACACAAACATTCTCTCTCTCTTCCCGTATGTATCAATTATATGCACAATCATTGTTTCATACCTGTCAATTTCTGTGCTAAGTAGAATCTTTCAATTACTGAGATTTTTCAGCAATTCCCAAAAGTGAAGATATTACTTATCAGATCCAAAACAATGATCATTATTTTCATTCTGGACACAAAACATGGAGTAGTCTCAATATTTATAGCCTGTTCCTTAGTAATGCTATTGAAATCTCTTTAATGAAATTACTTAACTGCAGTAAGCGCTATGTCTGTACTATTTTCAGATTCAGATTCCATCAGGTCTATGTAGATAAAGCTTTCAGTAGACTTCTGTTCTTTTTTTTTTTCCTCATTTACTCTAAGACTTACCATTTAAACTAAAAGCCATCTGTTTTAAAATAGATTTCTTAAGTGCTTCTGGAAATTGTGATTGTAACTGAAAGCCCTACAACAAGTTTTGATTATGAGGTGATGAAACTCAAATTTCACAAACCCAAATTACTCAGTAATGTTAATATTAACACAAGCCACTCATTTAACTATTATTAATAAAATTGCCACTTCATAAAATTTTGAAATTATATCCAATCAAGACTTTTTAGTATTTAAATGCAAAAATGAAATTAATTTTTCCGCTTCATTACAAGTGAGAGAAATCATGCAGCAATCCTGATGTTCACATGAGGAAGAGAATTTGGGGCCAGCTGAGATATGGTTCAGTGAATGAGATTAAAATCATATCTTTTCAATGAGCCTTGTAACTCAGCTTTTAAAAAGTGTTCTTTTGCTTGTGGTTCTTCCAGAACAGTTATCCATGTGATGCCCACAAACTAGGTGCTAGCAATTGCCAAAACATTAAGCCTCAGCTGAGTACAGAAATTCATTGCTGGAAATCAGTCTTTCAGCTGTGTGTAAATATGGTTAAAATGAGTACTGAATGCATAGCAATATGTTTAGAGCTGCATGCATTAATCTAACTTTTAATAAATATTATTACCTTGTACTCTTATATCATGTGGCAAAGATATGTTTTTTCTTTATAACTTAAAGAAAACTGTGAAACTGTGATCCTGTCAGTAGAGATCATTTCCTGCTCATCAAGAAGGCTACCTAAACTATATGGTCATTCTGGGACTTCACAAGATAAAGACTGTTAATTGTCTCATTCACACCTTTGAAGAAACCATGTGGAAATGGGATAATCACATCAATACCAATTCTGGAAGAAAAATAAAAATAGCTAGCAAGAAAAATTGTTGTCTTTTGCTGTTTGGACTCTGACAGGGCTGGAGCTATGTAACAGATATTCAGAGCTGACAGAT
This sequence comes from Apalone spinifera, assembly GCA_030068395.1. Lineage (NCBI taxonomy): Eukaryota > Metazoa > Chordata > Testudines > Trionychidae > Apalone > Apalone spinifera. The sequence goes on from JANRFK010001158.1 coordinate 16,387,013, forward strand.
TACTTCAACTCTATCACCTTTCAAAACAAAAGACATTCTTATGTGCACATAAGTTTGCTTAACTCTCTCATTTTTTCCTAATTAATAAGTCTTTAGTTTACTATAGGATTGGCTACAAATGTTATCTTTGGTGAAAGATTTGAGGTGCATATTGTCCAAGGGTAAGTTACTCTTGGGAGGAGAACAACCTGAATATTTTATGATTTTTGGGGTATAACAACCAAATATTACTAAGTCCAACTGGCCTGAGTGGCAAGATAGACTGGAATGTCTGTAACTTTGTTTTTTGAGGCATAAGGATCTTGTGCAAAAAAAACCCCTTTGGCTCAATATGGATCTGTCTATACTGCTAGTTTTTGTGCAAAAACCTCTTGCGCAAAAAGCCCTGGGCAGAGATTATGCAAATGAAGCAGCAGAAGTTGCTAATGAGCACTTCATTAGCATACTCTCTGCTGGCAAAGGTAGTGTAGACATAGCCTTACAGTGCCAAAGAAAAAGGATATAAAAATGCAGTTAAAAATGTAGCTGTGTAACCACTAAAAATCATAGCGGTTACATGCACTGCAGGCTCTGCAGTATAAAGCTTCACTGCCAGCCCCACTCCTGGGGAGGCTTCATTGTGGGCTCTGCAACCAGTTCCCTGAAAGTGGGGCTAGCAGCCTCTGAGGACCCCGTTCCCTAGGAGCCAGTACTTAACCAGCGGATGCGGGAGCAGCTGGACCTGCCACAGAAAGGGGCTTCTTTCATGGGTTCTGCAAGGCTGGAGCAGGGAGGGAGTTACTCCAGCCCTTACTGGTTAACCAGAACTGGTAAGCCTTATCCGTTAAGAGTGAGGCTTACCGGTTAATCTTTTACATCCCTACTTAGGAGTTTGTAATTGTTAGTGGATTCGTGAACTCTAATTATAGAGCACACAACCAGTTTGAGTTTCTGCCCTGCTTATTGACAGTCTGCGCTAGTTGACACTCACTGTCATAAAACACTCCAAACAGCATGACAATCCACCGCACCAATGTCAAAATACTATCAATCCTTGAAGCATTATCAGACTCCACCGATCCACTTAATTACTGTGAACCAGGTAATTATAGTAACCAGAAACCACTTTCACCTATGGATAGGCAGAACACCAATCACATTCTTTTAAAAAGTACACTTCGCATCTCTTCTACCAAAACGTATTATGTTTAAAGACTAGATTACTACATCTCTATTTCCTTTGGACTGTGAAAGTCACAGAGAACAGGAAAATCCTGTGTTAGTCTAACACATCATAGCTCAGGGGTGGGCAATAATTTTTGCTCTGGGGCCCTTTCAAAAATTTTTGAAGTAGCCACCGGCCACCCAGAAAGAGGCGAGGCCTAAATGGGAAGGGACGGGGTTATCCCACACCCAGAGCATGGTTGGTCTGGGGGTGAGGGAGCCCCTTTGCTCCATGCCCTGGAAGAGGCTTGGCATGCTCCTCCACTCCCAGGCCAATCAGGGCATGCTTCCCCACCCCTAGGCTTCTCTTCTGCCTTGCAAGGAAGTGCCGCAGGCTCCCCGCAGGGCCAGGGCAGGGCGAAGGAAGCTTCACGCAGCTCCCCTACACCCAGGCCCTGATTGGCCTTGGGGTGGGGGAGTGCATGAAGCCTCTCCACTCTCTCCCCCACCCTGCGAGCAGCACGCAGCGCTTCAAAGTGCCACATGCTCCTGGCAGAGTGGGAGGAGGCTTCGCAGAGGCCCTTTTGCCCACCCCTGCCATAGCTCCACCATAGCTGAATTGCTACAATCTACACCTTTCCTTTGTTTTCACTTAGCATAAGGTTTAGTTCACGGTATTGATATTCGTTTTTTAAGTCTCTGACAGGCAAACAGCCAGCCACCTTGGAGACTTCCTGTCCATTTGTGACCTCCAAAGTTTTGATTAAATTAAGCCTTTTTGAACAGTTTTCCACTAGTTCTACCAGTGTTGCATAGCTATCATGGCAACAGGACAGACAGCACTGCATTTCATCAGTATTCTAACCTTTGTCCTAGGCAGAATTAGATAACACCTTGCTAAAAACACCTACCAGTTACTAGAGCCTTCACCATACTAGACTCCAATAATCACTATCACCACTGGAACTGGAACCATAAAAAGGGGGAAACACTTGGGGAGGGGGGAGGGAGAGAAGAGGAAGCCTGTAAGATACACAGCCCAATATCACTGATGCTTATCAAGCGCACAAATACTAGGGAAGCCCAAAAGGAGGCTCATGGGAGCTGGAGGCAAGGCATAGCTGGAAGATATCAGAATGCCACTCTAGATTATCCATTGCCAGGGACTAGTGTAAGGCTATTTTTTTTTTAAAATGAGGTTATCTACAAGAACAGAAGTTGATTTTTTAAAAGGGGCTGAAACCTAGAAATGAGAGAGAAGTCTATTTTTGGTTTAAATCATGCCTCCCTTTATTGTAATACTTACACTTAGAATTGGCATATTGCTCTGGGAAGTGGGAAAGTAGGTCTTTGTTAGTAAGGAAAAATGAATGACTTTTTTGTAGGAATTTGGGATCACTGAATAGGGACACTTTGTCCCTAAAGAACACTGTGTAAGGTGGTTCTGCCATGAGTGCAACAATTTCCCCTACTCATCCTGTAGACATGCTAGCCACTAGTAATACCTTTTTCCATTGATAGATGTAAGAGGGAACAGGTTGCCATTGGTTCAAATGTGAGAGCATTTAGGAAAGATGGGGGTCCCAGGGTTCAGCAGGTGGCTTAATGTGAGGATAGAGGGTTTAGAGACCCTTGGGGAATCTTTTTGTCATTCGGTGTGTGCATGTGGTGGTACTGTCAATCTTTAGATGGAAAGTTGTTATGGTGGGGAAATGTACTTTGATGGAACTAAATGAGAGACCCAATTGCTTAAGGTGTAAAAGATAAAGGAAGAACTATAGGCAGAGATGTGGCAGCTGATATAATTTTCACCAATGTGAGAATCTTTTCCATTTTTACATATAGGTGTTTTGTCTGAGCACTGCTATGGAGTAAAACCAGCTAGAATGTTCTGAACATTCTAGCTCCTGAGCAGAGAGGCACTGAGGTATCATGCTTTGAGATGCAGCAGGTGAAGGTTAGGGTGCTGTGTTTGCATTCCCAGTTATGATAGAAGGTTGTGTATTAGTGGTGGGGGGTGACTGGTGCAAAGACATTATGATGAGGAAGGAATACTAAGGTTGACTGGATCATGAGGGGGACTATGAGTATGACAATAACTTTGTCCCTCTATTTTTTGCATCTTCTTGTTGAGGTGGGAAAATGAACAGCATCTCCCAGAGATTCTTTGCCCATCCCTGCTTCAGAGCAGAAGTCTGGCTACTGCTTGTTGTTCAGAGTGGCAAAAAGGTTGATCCTGGAGTGACCTCATAGATCGAAGATAAAGTTGATAACATTGCCACTTATCTACTTTTCATGCTCTGTAGGAAGGGCTCTGCTGAGTGCATCCACAGCAGCGTTGAAAACTCAGGAAAACAAAAAGCGACTATTATTATGCTGTGTTTGAGGCACCAGATCCAGAGAGTCACAGATTGTGTGCAGAATACGGGAGAGGGCACCATCTTGTCTGTTTATAGAAAACAGGCAGGCTACATTATCTGTGAAGACTCTGACATGCTTGTTAATAATTAGAGGCAGGAATCTGCTGCAGGCGTATTTAATTTTATGGAGCTCTAGAACATTTATGTGTAGTGCTCTTTCTGTGTGAGACCATATCCCCTGAGCAGTATTGTCCCCCAGATGTGCTCTCCATCCTTTAAGGGAAGCATCTGTAGTAATAGTTATTGAGCATTCTTGACTTGTGAACAGGAACCCCGAGTAAAGGTTGCTAGCAAGTTTCCACCATGTCAGGGAATGTTCGACCGACGGAGGAATGGAGAGGAGCCTGGTGAGGGGGGGATGTATGTTTGGCATGTAAACTATACCGAGCCATCCCCAGAGGCAACACAAAGAGGCATGCATTTGTGACAATCACATTGCAGGAGGCCATGGATCCTAATAATTGGAGACAGTCATAAGCCAAATAGGATTATTTGTAGTTCGCTTGCCAACTCTTTGATTTTTTGAATATGTCCCATGGAAGAGGTATTGCATCAAGCTGAGCACTTAGGAATTGTATATTTTGTTTTGTAATAAGTGTTGATTTTGTTTTGTTTATTTGCAGGTTGAGGGAATGGAAACACCTAATGATAATGGAAGTATTCCATTGGGAGTCATGCATTGATCGCACCTCCAGGAGGCAATCCTCCAGGTAAGGAAAAATAATGATACCTTGCTTTCTGAGGTGTGCCATCACTTCTGCCAGGATTTTGGAGAAAACTCTCGGAGCAGCAGAAAAGCCAAATGGTCAGACCTTGTACTGATAGGATTAGGATCTAAGTTAAGCCACAGGAAACATCTATGAGCCAGGTGGATTAAAACACGGAAATGTATCCTGTAAATCAAAGGATGAAAACCAGTCTCCCAGCTTCAGTGCAGGGATGTCACCATTTTAAACTTCTGTTTATTAATATACTCATTAAGAGCTCTTAGGTCAGGGATTGGGTGCCATACCCCATTCTTCTTCTCAGTGAGAAAATAATGAGACTACAACATGTTCCTTATTTATTAGGTTGGAACGTGTTTTATACCTCCAACCTGGAAAAGTTATTGAACCTCTTGGTGGAGCAATGAGTCACGAGAGAGGTCCCTGAAGATGGATGGGATGGGGACTGAATAGGGGATATTGATGTAAAGGGGATGATGTAGACTGATCATATTATCTATGACACCCATTTTTCTGATGTTATAGTTTGCCAGTTATGGTAGAATGAGAGTAGACAGTAGCCAAAGCATGTGGAGGATAGTGACGGAGTTGGAGTGAGTAGTTTTCTAAACCCTCATCTAATTTCTCAAAGTTTGTTTGTTTGCTTGAGAAGACTGAGGCTTGGTGTTTGAGATTGGGTGCCAGCACGAGACCTGTTTCTATACCTCTGTAGTTGTGTTGTTTGTGCTGTCTTTGAGGTTGTTGCAAATACACAGGATACCGCAGTCTGGGGTATAGCTAATATCTGTACTGTCTATGGCTAGGTACCGGTGTATGGATGCCAAGGGATGGAAGTGTCGCCCAGAAGTCTTTCATAGTGTGGAGGACTTCATTGGTGTTTGCCACAAATAAATTTTTCTCCATCATATTGGAGACCCTTCACCATGGACTGAATCTCATGTGCAGAGGAGTGGTTGTATTTGTTAAGAAGAGCTGCATAATTAGCCACTTGGAACTGGAGGGTAGAAGATACATAAACTTTGTGGCCAAAAAGGTCAGACCTTTTGCTGTTTTGGTCCAAAGGTATAGAACGAAAGTGCTGCTGCTTATTCCTCTGAGAGGCAGTTTTCACAACCAGCGAGTTCAGAGCAGGGGGTGTGAAAAGAAAGTCCAAAACCCTGGCTGTGAGAGTGCTGTGCCAGTAGCAGGTGTTTAGTTGGATACTTGTGTGGCTGATGCTACAGTTGTGGTGCTGGAGGCTGCCACTGACTTACAGGTAGACAACTTGAAACCTTTTACCTTGGAACCAGATTAGTGTGCACCGAAGTTGCTGATGATGCAAGCTGTGTGAGAGACACCCAGAAATTCATAAGTGCTGAGGCATGCATGGCATGCGAGGTGGGGATCAACCCAGTTGGAGAACACCCAGTGGCAGAAGTGCATGCTTTTTTGAAGTTTTCTTTTTCCTTGTAGGTTGAGGGGTAGAATGGGTCATGGAAGGCTCCGAACCAGGATATGAAACACATTGAAGGGACTTCTCAGATAGGATGGGTTTTAGATAGAGGTCCCTGTTCTTTCACATTCTTTGAGCTTATTACAATAGACACATTTGTGGGGAACATGGGCTTTCCCTAGGCAATGGACACATAGTGAGTGTCCATCTGAAATAGGAATAACAGTCTTACAAGTAATATAGTGTTTAAAATCCAGTGAACCAGGCATCCTATCTAACCATTAGAGAGAAAAATGGGGAAGAGAAAATACATTTATTTAAAGAGGGAAACTTACTAGGATAACTAAAACTTAGCTAAAAAGTTACAGGGGAAAACAACTACTTATTAAAGAATGGTAATGAGGAAAAAGGTTTTCTGGGGAACACTACAGAGCTCCGTCTCGGGTGGGGACACAGAAAAGGAACTGAGGAGGGCGGTTGCATATGCACAATGTCAGGGCACCAAACGCACATCATGCTTCTGCAGGCTATGAAGACATTGCAGGGGCACACTGATACCTACTGTGGAGCACCTACAGGGACATATCTCAAAGAAGAACTAATACCTGCTGTCCCCACCAGCTTTCACAACTATACTGTACAAGATAGAACCCTAAAGAACATATCACTTCCTTCTTCTGCATATGACCTGACCTTGCAAACACTTAGTAAGAGGCCACAGTAGCTACTACCATTGACTTCAGTAGGATTATGCCAAGTAGTACATGTCTGCACAGAAGAGCAGGAGTTATAACTTCATCTGAAGATCAAGAAATAGAGAAGTAAATACTTGGAAGCTTACTAATTTACATATTTCTCCAGTTCACTACTGCATAATAGATAAGGATTTTAAAATTACAAGTGTTCTTCTGCAACAGCAAAGGAGTCAGAAAACTTTAAATATGAATGCATAGAATGAAAGAATAACATGAATAAAAAAAATAATATATTTAAAGTTCTAGATATTTTATCCTCAGAACATCTCAAAATTGGCTGTTCTTTGGCATTTGTACAAAACTGGCTCTATACATTTTAACAAGCTATCATTTCTGGCAAGATATTTAGCAAGGAAACTAAAACTTTTGTGCAATGAAGGTCTTTCCAAGAAAAAATTGCTTCTGTAAGATACTGATTCAGTGTTTGACACTCCCCGTTGTTTTCTATTAAAATGTTTTAGCAGTTCTCAGCAGAAAGTCAAACAGGCTCATGTACAGATATTTATTACTTAAATGACACACAGAAGTTTACCTATATAAATAAAACATTTCTCTAGATAGGAAACCACGCCCGTATAAAATAGCTCTGAATGCCCACCAAAATGCAATTTTCTGACACATTTTTAGAATATATATGAATTCTTTCCAGTTTTTTATAGTTTTTAAAAAACGGTTGTATTGAAAGGCAATACTTAAGAAATAAATTACTAAAACTGACAACTTCAAAACGCCACATTGGCTAAATGTCTACAGCATAGGATTCCCCAGAAAATTTAGAATAAACCAACCATGCTGATTATATCTGTGCAGCAAAATAATACATATTGGGCATGTCTAAACTACATCCCTCTTTTGAAAAAGGGATGTAAATTAGACAGATGGAAATTGCAAAT
>JANRFK010001158.1:16394480-16408962 GCA_030068395.1 Apalone spinifera
CCAGCTTCATTTGCAATTTCGATCTGTCTAATTTACATCCCTCTTTTGAAAGAGAGATGTAGTTTAGACATAGCCATTCTGCATAATCACTTGAGATCACTGTTTCCAAAATTATGGTTATAAAAATAGGAACACAGATGTAGACTATAAATTGTTTGGAGAAGAGACCATGTTCTTATGTGTTGGTACAGTTCATAGAACAATTGTGACTATTGTCCAGTACTATTAAAAAACAAATAATAAATAAATAGGACAAAGGAAGTACATATTTTAAGTACAGTGACCAACAAAGACTGACCCAAATACATGACAGCACACAGTAAAAGCACAGCCAATGCAATTCAGAATGATTTTACTAAATATGTCCTAGTAATTAACAGTTTAAGGTTAATCTCAAATGCCCAGATCACCACCTCCTACAGAAATACTTGCAGAGGACTATACAAAAGAAAGATCTACAATGATCTTCTTTATGCAACTGCATTCTAAAGGGGAGTCATGGAATGAGCCATGAGTGCTCCAAATCCCATAAATACTTGGGAAATAGATAGGGACTTGGGGGAGGAGGGAGAAGGGGTTGTGCAATAATGTAAGATAACAAAGCACAACTTCAATATAGTAATTAAAATTAAAACCATGTAGTGGGTGATCCACTACTATGTTCATTTGGAAAGGGTATAATGTTGATGTGTGCAAGTGAAATTATATTTGAGGAAGATAGTATTCTCTTCTCAAAGTTTATACACCATTTTATACCTCTTTATCACTGGGATAGCTATTTATTATGCTTAGTACTTTGAATAAATATGGGCTTATTAATTAATTAATTGTTTGTCATAGGAAATTAAGCCCCAACCTTAGTTGCACTCTAATAGTCAGTTTTTCTAATGTAAATTTCTTTTTTCTTTCCAGTGTTTATAAAAACATCCATACTATGGTCTTTGGAGATAAGGAAATGGGAAGGAAAATCAGTGTAGATGGGATCGAACTAAAGAACATATTTGGGGAACAACATGACTTACGATCTAGATTGTAAGAAGGAAATAGCGACTAAAATAGTGAAAGCAAGAGCAAGTTTGAAAGTGATGGATAAGATCTGGAAAAGTAAAGCAATTAGCTTAGGAATGAAGTTGAACATCTTGAAAAAGTGTATTTAGCAGCATGTTGTACGGATGTGAGACATGGACGATAACGAAAGATTCAAGGAGAAGGATATTGGCATTCCAGAGGAGTTGTTATAGAAAGATCCTGAGAACAGGATGGATGCAGACGGTCACCAATGAGGAATTATATAGGAAGATACAGCTGAAAGAGAACCTATTGCAGAAGGTTATACAACAGAAGTTACAGCTATTCAAGCATATCTGCAGAATGAATGACGAGCGAAAAATTATTCTGCTCTTCTGTTCTTAAATCCTGAATATTTCAGCTCTGGAGTAAGCATACCAAATAATATTTATGCTCATGAGAAGCACATCAACTGAATTAAGTCTGTCTATGCCATGACTACTAAAAGGTGAGTCTTTCATGCTCACTGCAGCTTCCTACTCAAAGCACAAGGTTAAGTCTACCAAAGGAATATACCATACCAATTTTCAAGTAAAAATGTTCCTTAAGCCCTGTGAGAACAGCTGCTTGAAAATTCTTGGCATGGTACACTATGGCTTATAGGCTATATGTATATAACATAATAGTGCATACTGATTTATAAAGGATGTAATTGACATCAGTTTGGGGTGGGTCTCTGGAATGCAGCTAAGGTAACCATACAAAATTACTTCATTTATACATCCAACTGCCAAACTGAATTAATTTTATACCTTAATTAATTTGCACTGTATTTACTATATTTTAATTTAATTTTTATGCTTAAATATTCATTTTATACATCTGCAATCTGCTCACTAATGCATTTTGCCTGGGACTATTTGCAGCTAGCGATGGAACCATGAAGTTTGATTCTAGATCTAGATTCAAGGGTGTAATGATGACTTTGTTCTAGGTCAAGCCCTTTTTCTACTTTTAACATTATTTACCTCTGAACAGTTTTCAAGTAGTCAACACATTAAGAAAACACCCGCTTTTGCCACAAAAATGTATTTGATACCTCCAGTAGACTGAATTTTCCATAAAAATTACATTTGGTCCAAGATCCAAGACAAACACACAATATAAGACAGTTTTAAGTCTCACATCTTACAACTTAAAGTTAAAAACACCAGTAAAATTCCATTAGAAAGCTGTGATTCCTAATTTCCTAACTGAATAATACATTTCCACATAGACTCAGAGGATTGTACAGAGGTTCACCTAATGTACAGCGACAGCCATTTGTCTATAGCTGTAGCTTTCATAAGCACCAGTTGAGTACTTTCCCTCCTGACTAATGAGCTGCAAATATTACAGTCTCATTGCAAAAAATACTAATACCAAAACTTCCTGAACTGGGTAAGAAGTGGCATGGAGGAGTTAACTTTGCAGAGTGAAAACAATGTTTTGAAATTAAAACAGAAATTAACAGCATCTTCTGCAGCTGGAAGCAGAAAAAAAAATCAGACACAAAATAGGACTATCTAAAGTGGAAGCCATAAAAGATAAGTACACCTCCAAACTGGACCAAGACACAGCTGATCTCTCTGAATACTGCAATTCAATATCAGTTCCAATAAAAGTATTCAAAAAATATGGCTACAAATGGCCCCATTGCCATAATTTTTCCCAAAAGCTTTCATTCAAACAGGCATTCTATTAACAAGCTGAGTACAGAAGATCATTCTATGATCTAAAGCAAGTTAAGAGTAAGTGGAAGATCACATTCACATCACTACCAACATCTGAATAAGCGGTTCCGTGTTTGAGTATATATATCAGTTAAACTGGCATTGTTTGAATCTGCCAACACCACTTTCCAATAAAATAACATCAGAAAAGAGCACAGATCTGACCTCTCTAGTCTATGCAAAACACTGCCACTAAAGTCATCTTCTCCTGCTGCTTCAACCACGTCACTGCCTTTTCCATGCAGTCATCTCTTGTCTTCAGTGATTCTGCACCAAGTTCAAAGGCAGGGTCCTCAACTTGAAGGTTCTTCATCGTTCTGCCTTGTCTGGTATCATAGCTCATTTCTTCCTTCACCGCTTTTGTACCCTGTTCACTCTTCTCATCTTAAAAACACACAGCTAATCATTTCTTATTCAATCACAAACTCATCACCTTTTCCATGCTATTTCTATGCCCGGTACAGTCTGTGCCAGAACAACCAGGAATAGCCTATAGCAAAAGTACCAGAAGGTAAATGAAGATCATGCATATTCTATAACACTCCCTTTGTGGATGCAGTTTATTCCCTGCCAAGACAATAGGATGTGTAGACAAGAGAGGCAGCATGTTCCAATTGCTGCTACTTCTCCCCCTTTGGGACACCATTCTTCTCTAAACTCAGTTCTGAAACTTTTTGCTCTTTCTCTTGCAATTGATCATATTACTAACAAAAACAAAGCTATTTTAATGAACAGAAAATAAAATGCAATATATGTTTTTTTCCTAATAGTGTCCAAAGAACATTCTCCCTTTCTCATTGTCGTCTTTCCTTCAACTTCTTTTCTTGTTGTCATTTTCTCCTTTTAATTCAATTTAGATTATAAACTCTTCAGGATAGTGACCTTCTTGTCTGGACAGCAATGGTACTTTATAAATAGGGCCCTACCAATTTCACAGCCATGAAAATGTCATGGATGGTGAAATAAGCCCTTCCCCATGAAAACGGATGTCTCCTTGTTCCTAGAATTGCCCCCATCAAAGGGGCTTCCTAGCTCCAACCCGGCAGGGGAAGGCCAAGATTTGTTCCTCCCCGGAAAACTTCTCTGACAGTGCAGGGGGGCGGGGAAGGGACCAGACCAGACATATATTATGCATTTTAAACTTGGACCAGCAGACTGGCTCAGTCCCAGCCTGCCGGTCTGAGTTTTAAATGAATAGCATGCATAGGGAGCTGCCTGCCACTCCACACTGCTGCCTCTGTATCAGAGGCAGAAGCACGGAGCAGCAGGTGGGAGCTGGTCCATGCAGGGAGCCGGTTTAATAACCAGCTCCCATCTACTGCCCCGTGGGATGCCGGAGCAGCCTCTATCTGTGGGGAGCTCATCCCCTCCCCTACAGCAGCTGCTGTCACCCTGTGCTGCTTCCTTTATATCAGAGGTAGCAGTGGGGAGGCTGCAAGGGGGGGCTGATTTTTAAACAAAGGCAGGGGCAGCAGTACAATGTGGCAAGGAGGCTCCCCAGGAGTGGGGCTGGGAGCTCACTGGCTGCCAGCCCTGCCCCCAAGGGTAGCATTTTAGTAGCCATGTAACTCCACGCTTACAACACTGTGAAATTTCAGGATTAAGCAGCTGAAATGTGAAATTTGCCAATTTTCAAATCCCAGGACCATGAAATTGGCCATAATGGACTGTGAATTTAGTAGGGCCCCATTTATAAATAAATAGTACATGAGAAACATACGTAATGAAAAAACCTCCCAGAAAACTAGCATTTTGCTTCTCTCTAGGATTTCCACTGTAGTCTATATTATCTCTTGTCTTGAACATACTGTAAACACATGCCAAGGGCTGCTTTGTATTTTTTTACATAATAGGAATTATTAAGCATGTGCACAAAACAATGTTTTAGATCCTCCAGAATTCAAAATGTTTGGGAAAATATAGACATCTACAGGATAGGGATGTGGAAGTATAACAGTGTACACAATTAGCTGATGAGCCTGGGCAACAGTTATCATTCAGTTACATACAAGCTCCTGGTAACCACAGCGAGCCGGCTTAGAAGCCAGCTCCTGACACACACCAGCTCCTGTGGAGCTGCCTGCTGCTCCACAGAGTATCAGAGGCAGCAGTGCAGGATAGCACAGAGAAGCTGGTACATACAGGGAGACTGCTTAAAAGCGGTCTCTTGCAACGCACTAGCTTCTGGAATATGGCCCACCATTTCACTTGTGGCCACTGACATTTTCAGTGGTTAAACAGTTACTTAGTTACACTAATTTTAACATCCTCACTACAGGATACATTGTTCAGTCTCTAGTCATAAAGGAACAAAATCCCTAACACTTCCCTTACCATGCCCTGTTGTGACAAGAGATTGAAGATTTCATCTTTATTTGTGAGCAGAAGCCAAAGCCTTAATACACTTTTAATATGGTATTTTAACTGATACCATGCTTATACTTGCAGAATATTTTGATGCTTTTATATTACATTTGTGATTTAATCTACAGCGCCATGCTTATCCCTTAGGTGTGTTGTATATTCCAATATTAAAAAGGCAAAGAAAAAAAGGCTGAACACGCACTATTTAAGCAATCCTTTTTAAAGTATGTCAGAGGCATATTTTATTATTTCTCAATTGTATCGTTGATCAGCAAGATGATGAGCAAAGAAAAGGAACCACTCCTTTCAATATGAGACTCTTATTTGTATTGCATTTCCAATCAATAAGATGATAAATACTTCAAAAGTATGAAAATTCATTACTTTGATTTGTTTTTCAAGTTCTGATGTGAAACCTACCTTCATATTTTACCAGGATTGTTTAAATTTTATTTTATTATTAGCATCTGATTATTAATTATTATTGTTATTTATTAATGCTCCATTACTTGTGTGATTAGGCTGCTGCACAATCTATAATTAAGAAGGCGCAAATATTTAAACAGTAATAGTTCAGATGCTAGGCATTTCTGAATGGCTGGGAAGAGATGCTTTGCCTCAGACCATTAACTCTAACTTGTCTCTAGCAACTACTTTGCACCCAGAATAGAATTGCTGTCTCGAAACAAATATGCAAAAAAATACATATTTTTAAATCAATGTAGTCTTTTTATAGTACAGAGATATAACAACCTCCATTTATGCATAGGACAGGTTCACGAGTAGTAACACTAAATTGTTTCTCTTCCAGTGTATGTGCCTTGAGTTGACAGAGAGAGCATCTTTCAAGCATAAGAAAGTATTTAATTCTGAGAATGACAGGAAGAGGTTATTAGTGCCAAACTTAACTTCTTTTTAGATGGCACACAAAAAATAGACTGCAATAACTTACATTTCAAGGGACAACCCTTTATATTGAACTGGTGACCTATGACGTTATACAAAGAGTAAGTAATTATTTTGTATATGCCACTGCATAGCAATAAGCTAGTGACCAAAGCTTGCTGCCAATCAGCTTGGCTAGATTTGAACCAGTGATTTAGAGGTATATCTTCCATTATCAGTCCTCTGTGTTATCTAGAGTAATATGATATCAGCTACAAATAGTGTTTTCTGGGGCCCTGGTAATTTTCCAAATCTGAGCATGTGACATGTCTTGAATAGAATGTTTACCTTAAAACAAGGATGCTAGTAACCTCACTTACCTTTCCCACAACAGACATTTCTGGATAAACACTTTTTTTGTATTTTAGCCACACAATTATTTTAGCCAATCAGTTTCATGTCATTCAATACTCTAATGAATATAAGACATTAGGAACATGAAAAGTATGTTCAATCCTTCTTGGTTTATTGTAATTTAAATCTCATGTCTTAATTTTCAGCACAGCCCCCGATCCTCCCTTCATTGACAGATAAATCTAATAACCTCTGGAACTCATTCATTATTTGTTTTTCTTCACTGCTTTCTCAGAGATCTTCTTCCTTATTATTATGGAAAATGGCAGCAACATCATTCCAATGGCTTCTATATATCATCATCCTGGAACCTTGAAATCAGGATTCAAACCAGGTCACAGCACTAAAATGGCTTTGGTAGTTAGTATTCATGGATAAGTGGTACACCAACAGAAAGGGGAAATGCTCCTGTGCTCATTCATTTCAGTTATTTTGATTTACAGGTTGCTTTACATGTACCAATAAGATACATCCTAACTTAGAAACCACAGCACTGCTTGTGTCTCTCCTTCCAAGGGAATGACACAATCATATGCTCTCTTCTGTGAGAGCACATGACTGTTCCTTTCTTGATACCCAAAGAGGACAAGGGAGAGGAATACCATCCCCCAAGACATGCACTACTCAGGCTAACAGAGTGAAGGAACAATACATCACCCTTAGGATGGCATAGAATACTTTCTTCTTCTGCATGTCACAGTTTGCTAGGAAGGATTGTGCCAGTATTTCCCTCAGCTTTCCCTAGAGTACTGTAATTGTGCACCTTATTCCAGTCATGTGCTTTACTGGTATTAGTGAGCACAAAAAGCACAAGAAATATTCTGAATACTGGGAAAGCATGCATTTAAAATAAAGCTTTCATAACACTTAAGTTACTGAAACTCTATGAAATTGCACAAAACAAGTGAGTAAATTACAACCCCCCCAAAAAAATGAATATTTCCACCTTGAGAGCATTTCTCTTTCATGGCATTTTAAATTTACCTTGTGTCACTGATGAATTAATACCTCAGTTTCCATCCACTCTACATTTTTGGCAATATCATAACAAAAATAGGTACAAAATGTATTAAAACTACAAGATAATACTATTGGCATTTAATGCGGTGAATTAAGTAAAAGGATAAGACCTCCGGGCTGCCTCAAATAGAAGGCCAACATCTAACCTGCTTTTTGCAGTAAAACTATATTGAGATATCAGTATATTAGAGAGCTTCTAATGGTGTCCCCATAATTTATGTAACATGGTATACCATATATAAATCATTCATCATGTACAGAAGTTTTACTTTGTGTCCTTGATTAGACGCATGTTAATTGAGCGATACAGATTTTCCATCATTTGAAATGGCATTCATGATAAATGTCCTGAATCAGTTTTCATGCTCTGTTATGCCAAATATTAAATAAGTTAGAAGCTTTCGGTAGAATGCATTACAAAAAACAAATCACTTAAAGTTGTATTCTATGGGAAGCATTTTCTGTTCTGTAGCACATAAACTATAACAAGGTTGCAGAAATTGGCATCACATCCATTAAGTTTATTTGGTAAACCAACCAGTAAAAACATTTAAGATGCCCTTTTGTAGTTTCAACCATGGAAAAATGCAGAGGTAGCTAGGAAGTGGACTTCTATGAAAATCAGTTCTTCCTCTTGTATAACATGCAATTCTCAAGAATGTTTAGCCCCATCAAAAAACACACCAACACCCTACTATATATTTGAGAGAGGTTGTGTCTGTCTGTGAGTCTGTTTGCTCAAGAACCCCTCCTTTAATGGGAAGAGAAAGGAATGCAGCTTCCTATTATCATAACTTACCGCAAGATAAGTGTTTGCCAGGACAATGGGTTATGCTTTTCTCATAAAACTGAAAGGGAGAGGTCTGCTAGTACAGTATAACTGTCCCTGCTAGCAGGACTTACCCAGCTTTGCTCGGGAAACCGGAGGAACAAAATTTAGGAAAGGAGGGAACTCTGAGTCAGGGGACCTCCAGAGCCACAGACCCTGGGGGCTGATGGCTCCTGACCCACACCTGACCCTCTGAGAGCAGCAGGACCCTCCTCCCCCCAGAACCGAGCAGCCAGCCCCCAGGAAAACAGTACACATGCGGCCAGTAGCAAGGGGACTTATCTTTGCAAGGTTGGCTCAGGGATCCACCTGCCCTGCCTTGGCAAGCAAAATCTCAGAGCTCACATCTAACCCCGATGGCTGGAACCAGACACAAAGGAGCCTCACTCACAGTACGAACAGCAGCCGGCTGGCTTCACAGCAGTGTAACGCATCTAGGGTTTAACCCGCCCCCGCCACCCTGCGCTGCAGCAGGCACACGGATTCCTTCTGCTCAGATAAGCCCCGCTAGCTGAGCAGAAAGGCTGGCCGGCTTTGGTTTTGGTTTCCAGATGGGGGATGGCAGGTGGGGAGCGACCCCGGGTGGAGGCGAGTTTACACATGGGAGGGGCGCCCCAGCTCGTGTCCGAGGCTGCAGGTGCTGCGGGGAGCAGGGGGGATGCCTGAGCTGTTGTGCTCATGGGGGTGATGGCACTGCATGCCGGCAGGAGGAAGGGTCAATTATGTAACCTCACAGGTGGGAGGGGGCGAGTCATGGGAGGCTACATGCAGGAGGGGCGCCCCAGCTCGCACCCGGGGCTGCAGGTGCCGTAGGGGGCAGGGCAGGACCCCGATCGGGTCCAAAAGTACCTTAAAACCTTCTCCTGGAGGAAAGGTTATACCATGCAAAGTTTGGTTGCAGTAGCTCTTATAGTGTCCAAGTTATTAGTGCACAAACTTACAAACATTCCCCTTTATATATTAAATAATGACAAAAGAGGGGCAGCAAGGGCCAGAGATGAGAACTGGGACAGCTATAGCCCCATTGGGGCAGTAGAGGGCAGGCATGGAGAAAAGGACAACTATCTACAATATATTTCAGAGAGTTTGTCTGTCTGTCTGTCTACCAGTTGAGGGACATGCACCATCCCCCAGAAGTTCTCACTGCGGTAGCAATGGAAAGGCGTGTCTCACCTAGCTCTAAACTGCTGCAGTGAGAGGGGGCTTGGGTAGTCACCTCTCCCCAGGGCAGCCTGCCTACTGAATCCGTCATTCCTAGCCCCACTCCAAAGCAATGATTTAAATGAAGAAAAACAAAAAAATTATTTCAGTTAAGGACCTGAGCAATACTGGGTAAATCCTCCAGTAATAATAATATGTCTGTTCTTAGGGTTTCCTAAGCGGAGACAACAAAAAGTGGAGACAACAAAACCCGGTTTCCTTCTCAGCAGAAATACTCTGTTGTACATTTGAGATTTTATAGCAATCAGTTGACTATGCTCTTCATTTTGGGGTTTGTTGCACATTTATGTCTCTCTCTTGGTTAACTGACTGATTTCAGGAATGGGTCTGCCAAGAATAATGTTGCAGCTTCGTGATATGTCTACTGTCCTTAAAGTATGACTATCACAGGACCTCACAAAGAACATGCTGGAAGAACAGGACAGTTAGCATTACAAAAATTAAATGTATCCATTATGCAATCGTAACTGGAGCTCTCAATATGGCCATAAGTAAAGATTCAATTAAATAAGTTCACACAGTGCCCTGGACCAAAAGCTGTTATGAAGCTACTCACTTAATTTGGGATCTAAGGCCATGTCTACGTTATAATGTAAGGTCAAATTTATTAAGATCAATTTTTTAGCACCCGATTTTGTAAAGTCGAAGGTTCATGTACCACTGTGAGTAAGAGTTCAACATAGTGCATCCCCAGTAATGTGGCTACCGGTGACAGTGATAAACTGTGGGGAGCTATCCCACAGTTCCTGCTACCCCTGTGCAGTCTGGATTAGGCTCTGTGATGGGGAATGCCCCATACTGGCCCTTTAAGGGCTAAAACCCAGCCCTGGGAGAGGGCTGGTGCAGTGGAGCCAGCAGCTCTGGCCAATATGAGCCAATTAGGGCCCAGCTGACAGCTGTATAAATAAAGGCTCCTAGAGGAGTGGAAACAGATATACTCTTGCTCTGGCTGGGGAGCAAGAGAGACCTGGCTGCTAGGGAAGCTGAAGGCTTCCTGAGACAGGGCAGTGCTAGGAAGAGGCAGGCAGAGCTCGGGCTTGATCTCATTCCCAGGCTGCAGGGCCTGAGAATACTAGGGCTGTAGATAGAGCAGGACTACGTAAAGGCAGGCAGATTTGGGAAGCTCTGACCTGACAAGCTCCCAGGCTGCAGGGTCTGAAGCAAGGCCTGAGTGTACTAAGGCTGCAGAGAAGCAGCAAGAGTAGGCAAAGGCAGCAGACCCCCTTGCCAAGGTAGGCACAGGAGGATTGGGGGCACCCAGAGGGGGAGGACTCCAGAGTGTGGGTGCACTGTGGTAGGGAAGTACCCATGTAGGAGAGTGCGACAGGCTGGGAGGGACGAGTGGAGGAGTGGAGGAGAACAACGAGTAACAACAGGCAAGACACCAACCAGAAGGGGGCGCTCCAGCATGTGATTGTTGGTGCATATGGTCATCTCCTCCTTCCCTCTCCCACCAACTTGAAAGCAAACAATCTTTTCAGGACCTTTTTTCCCTGGTTATCTATGTAGATGCCATAGCAGGGCAAACATGGACCCAATTCAGCAGCAAACTGCCATGGCAATCATAGCAAACATCTCACACCTTCTGCTGCAGTATGTCCAGAGCTTAACTAGTATCCAGAGGAGTGAAGAAGAACATGAGGAGTCCACAAACAGACACATGTATGAAACACTTGAGTCAAGCATTTGGCAGATTCTGATGGAAGTCAATCCTGTTGACACATTGGAATGCTAGTTCTGGTGCCACTGACTAGCAGGACCACATAGTTATGCAGCTATGGGACAACCAGCAATGGCTGCAAAACTTTCATATGCATAAAGCCACTTTCATGGAATTTTGAAAATTGCTTTCCCCCGCCCTGAAGCGCAGCAATACCAGAACGAGACCCTAGCAGTTGAAAAGTGAGTGGCAATAGCCCTGTGGAAGCTTGCAACACCAGACAGATACCAGTCAGTTGGGAATCAATTCAGAGGGGGTAAATCTATAGTGAGGGCTGCTATGATCCAAGTAGCCATGGCAATTCAAACCCTTCTGCTACAAAGGATAGTTACTCTAGGAAACATGCAGAACATAGTGGAGGGTTTTGCCACAATGGGATTTCCTAACTGTGGTAGGACAACAGATGGAACACACATCCCTATCTTGGCACTTGACCACCTTGCAAAAGAGTACACAAACTGCTAGGCCTACTTCTCAGTTGTGTTGTACACATCAACAAGGACATAGTCAGAAAAGGTGCATGATGCGCACATCTTTAGGAAGCCTGCTCTTTTCAGAAAGCTGAAACACAGAACTTTCTTCCCATACCAGAAAATTACCATTGTAGATGTTAAAATGCAAGTAGTGATAATTGGAGACTCAACATAACCTCTGCTCCTGTGCTTTATGAAGGCAGGCAGCCTCGACCACAATAAGGAGCAGTTTAATAGGCTGAGCAAGTGCAGAATGGTGGTAGAATGTTCTTTTGGACATTTACAGGGAAGGGTTTGCAGTTTATTGATGGGGTTAGACTTTGGTGAAAGCAAGATTCCCATTGGTGTGGCAGTCTGCTGTGTCCTCCATAATATTCGTGAAAGTAAGGGGGAAATTTTATGGTAGGGTGTGGGTCCAAGGCAAATGCCTAGCCAATAATTATGAGCAGCAAGACAACAGCACAATAAGGAGAGCACACTGAGGGGCACTACAAATCAGAGATGCTTTGAAAGACCAGCTTTGTAAATGGCCAGGCAGCGATATGACAGTCCCATATATTCCTGTTAATACAGGGTACTCGAGTTAAGAATGCTTGCCTGCCAACCCTGTAAACCTGCCCCTTCAATTAAACACAAGTAATACAACTATTGTTGAGAAATGAAGTGTTTTTATTTAGGGAACACAAGGAAGCAGGTATTGAAAGGGAGTTCAAGGCAGGAGTTTTGGGGGAGGAACAATGAAAAGCAGCATATTATAATCCCTCTATTCAGCAATGACACAGGTGTGAGAATGACAGCCTTTTATTCCCTGGAGGGTTAAGTGTAAGGCTGCCCTTCACTTCCTTCCCCTCAATCTAGAGTGTCTGGAAAAGAAGGCTGCTATGAAATTTGGTGAGGAGAAAATGTGGTGTTCAGCATGGGCCGGAAAGGGTCTTTGGGCATCTGACTCTCCTGTGAGTTTAACAGCCACATCATCATCTCCCCCAGGATGCTCAAGATGTCTTCCTGTGTCTTCACTTCACGTTCCCTGTATGCTCTCCTCATGTTCCATTCACATCTCTTGCATCATCATTCTCCTTCAAGCATTTAATTGTGCCCTCTCTGTGTGGGCAGATTGCATTTGCTCAATTAACATGTCATGTCAGTGATATTTTCACCTTCAGATCTGTGCTATCCAAACAGAGGCCAAGAGGCAGTGGGCAACAGGCTTACTATTGTACCCACTATAAAGAAACAAGTGAAGGGCAGACTTTACAGGAGATACATTGTAGAATACAGAACACAATCTATTAACATAAAAGAACATCTGTCCAAGACAACAGACATATATTTTGTACAAGGCCAAAGTTATGCTTTTAAGTGCCCCTTCTGCAGCAGGTAAACCACAGAGATCTTAAGGGATTATCTGATCTAGGGATGTGAAAGGTCAGCCAGTTAACCAGAGTATCACCCATAATGGGTGATGCTTACCAGTGCTGGTTAATTGGTGGGGGCTGGAGCAGCTCGCTGCCCACTGCGGGCATAGGACTGCTCCAGCACCATCCGGCCCACTGCAGGGACACTCCAGGGGTCAAGCCTGGGTGCACTGCAGCAGTCAAAGGCTGTTGCAGCTAGACTGAAGCAGCCCCTGTCTGTGGTGGGGAACGGGCACTTCGCAGGCAGGGGCACTGCTCCAGTCCAGCTGCAGTAGGCAGGGAGGGTCCACTCCAGCTGTCTGGAGAGGGCACCTGCTTGCTGCCTCCCTCCCCTCCCCCCCCATGAACTGGTTAACTGGTTAAACATTATGTTTAATTGATTAACCAATTAAATGGGATTTTGCATCCCTAATCTGGGCTTGGTTTGGTGGCAAGCATGTTAAGGAACATGTTGGGATTCACTTCTGCTTTGAAAGCATTGTGCAACACAATGCTTTCAAATAGCAGCTCCCGCAGCTAGACAAGCATCTGCGTTTACGGGGGAGGAGGGAGGTGCCACATGGCTGAGGTGAAGACCTTAGATGCCCACCTTGCACCTGACTCCATTGTATTCATCCCTTCTCCCCAGCCAGTGACTCTAATCTCACACACCAAAGTCTGTCTACTTCTTCCCTTTAGTCTCCTGGTCAGAATCTATATCTAGCCCCTATTGACAGGGAAGCACTGTTCAATAGTCCCCATGCAACCCAAGAATCTATTTAAGGGGCAGTAGAATGGGGAAAGGTTTAGATCCCCAGCAGGGGGCTCCAGGCCCTCCCACTTCACTGGACCCCAGGGTCCTGTTAGTGGCTTGTTCTAGCCCGAGTCAGCAGGGAAATTCCAGCTACAACACGATGACTCATTGACCGCGGCTCATTCACCCTGTAGCCATCAATGTCCCTGGCCTGCTTCCTGCTTCAAATGTCTCCGTTCACTGGTGGCTCCCCAGCTCCCCTCTTTCTTCTGCCATCTGGCTACTTCTACTTGCTTCTGGAACCTGTGCAGTCTCTAGCTGTGTCAGGTCTCCAACCTGTGTGGTAGAGTCTCGGTGTTTGGTCAGTCGCTGGGGTTTGCAGGGAACTGGACAGGCATGTCCTCTTCCTCCAGCTGCCAGCTCAACTGAACTGAACTCCTCTCTTTTATAGCAGTGCAGCCCAAGCATGGCCAGTAAGGAAAAGAGGGTGTGGCCCTCTCAGGGCTAAGTTAAACCCCTTCTGCTCAGTGCAGGGAGAGTACACCCTATCACACACCCTCCCCTTTAGGACTATGTCTAGACTACATGGCTCCATCAACGGAGCCATGTAAAACAGTTTATTCGGCAT
>JANRFK010001158.1:16437562-16447836 GCA_030068395.1 Apalone spinifera
TAATCATTTTTGTTGCCCTTTTCTGAACCTTTTCCAATGTCACTATATCTTTTCTGAGATGAGGCAACCACATCTGTATGCAGTATTCAAGATGTGAGCATACCATACCATGGATTTAGATAGAGGCAATAAGACATTCTCTGTCTTATTCTCTTTCCCTTTTTAAATGGTTCCTAACATTCTATTTGCTTTTTTGACTGCCGCTGCACATTGAGTGGATGTTTTCAGAGAACTATGCACAATGACTCCAAGATCTCTCTCTTGAGTGGTTATAACAAAATTAGTCCCCATCATATTGTATGTACAGTTGGGATTATTTTTATTTTTCCAATGTGCATTGCTTTACATTTATCAACATTAAAATTCATTTGCCATTTTATTGCCCATCTAATTTTCCCTTTTTTCTCATTCATGCCGTCTTATCAACTGTTGGGAGTGGCTCTCATCTACCCTGAATGAATTGACCTTGTTAGCACAGGTCCTCCACATAGTAATGTAACACACTTATTTTTGCATACCTGCCAAACTGAAGTTTCCATTTCATGCATGTGATTGCAGGTTCCAGCCCACAAAAGCTTATGCTCAGATAAATTTTTTAGTCTTTGAGGTGCCACAGAACTCCTCATTATTCATGTCAATGGGGAATTTAAAATACATGCCAGATTTTCTTCAGGCACGTTATACTGTTAAGAGCTGACATTTAAAATTATACACCAGTTTCAAAAAAGCAGTCTCTCTTTCCACCTCCACTGAATGTTAGCAGTCTTCAATAACCCTTCCCAGTCACAGCAGGGATATAAAGTGACAAAGCCAAGACTTGCTGCCTTTCCAAGAAGACAGTTCTTTTATGAAAGTGTCTGCAATATAGACTTTCAGTGAAAGAAATGCAGAATGTGCATGCAGCTCATGTTTTCTCTCCACCACTGCCCAGCACTAAACAGTAGGAGAAACATGACCTACTCTGGTCATGCCATTCAACTCCTGATAATTCCTCTTTCCTTTCTATTATATTTTCCAAATGATTCCCTTAGCAAAAGTCACTTCACAGCCATCAGTGATGTTCCATCACTACTGGACTTTTCCACATTTGAAACCATGATTTAAAGAGGTTCTATATTCCATTTGCTATACCATCCGAACAGCCCTATAGGAAGAAACCTGGAGACCTAGAGGTTGGCAGCTAGGAGCAGAGCTGGCTTGAAGGTATAAATAATCCCCAAATCAGAAATGGTTGTGGTGAGGACAAAGTCAGATAGCTCCATCACCAGGCAACAGCACTGCCATGCAGGCCTGGCCTTTAGGCAAGGCAAGCGAGGCAGTTGCCTTGGGCCCCGAGTATTCAGGGCCCCACTGCTCTGTGAATTCATGGCCCTGCGCTGTCCAGCTCCCGGCCCTGCCCACCCAGCCAGGATTCATGCAGCCATGTGGCTCCGCATGCTGCCTTGGGCCCCTCACACACTTTGGCCAGGAAGTGGATCTCTTGTGTGGATTGTTCCATGCTGAGGTTCATAGTCAGGTGGATACTGTTGAAATCCCAGTGGAATTCCTCAAGTGCCTTCCTGCTGGTATGGGTACCCACATAAATATGCCAACATTTTTATGGCTGATGTACAACATTTCCTCAGCTCCCATCCCCTAGCACCCTGCCCCTCTACTTACAATACATTGATAACATCATCATCCTATGGACCCACGGGAAGGCACTTGAGGAATTCCACTGGGATTTCAACAGTATCCACCCGACT
This sequence comes from Apalone spinifera, assembly GCA_030068395.1. Lineage (NCBI taxonomy): Eukaryota > Metazoa > Chordata > Testudines > Trionychidae > Apalone > Apalone spinifera. The sequence goes on from JANRFK010001158.1 coordinate 16,439,308, forward strand.
ATGAACCTCAGCATGGAACAATCCACACAAGAGATCCACTTCCTGGATGATCACATAAAAACCTTCCTGTACTGGAAGCCTGCTGACCACTATTCTTACCTACATGCCTCCAGCATCCAGGACATATCACACAATCCATTGTCTACAGCCAAGCCCTAAGATAAATATGCTCCAATCCCTTAGACAGAGACAAATACCTATAGGATCTTTCATTAAGCTTTGTTAAAGCTTAAATACCCATGCGGGAAAGTGAAGAAAAAGATTGAGAGAGCCAGAAGAGTACCCAGAAGTCACCTGCTTCAGGACAAGGTCAACAAAGTAAGTAACAGAACACCATTAGTTATCACCTACAGGCTAAAACCCCTCCAGTGCATCATTGACAATCTACATCCAGTTCTGGAAAATGAACCCTCACTCTGACAGACCTTGGGAAACAGGCCAGTCCATACCTACAAACAGCCTCCCAACCTGAAACAAATACTTACCAGCAGCCATACGCCACACTACAGTAACACTTACCCAGGAACCTATCCCTGCAACAAACCCAATTGCCAATTCTGTCCACACAGCTATACAAACAACACCTAACCACATATGCCACACCATCGGGGCTCATCCACCGGCACATTAACTAATGTGATACATACCATCAAGTGCCAGCGATGTCTCTCTGTCAGATATATTGGCCATCCAGGACAGTCTCTACACAAAAGGGTAAATGGACACAAATCAGGCATCAGGAATAGGAACATGCTAACCTGTAGGGGAGCACTTTAACCTCCCTGGACATTCAATAATGGATTTGAAAGTAGCCATCCCTTCTACAAAATAATTTCAAAACCTGATTACAAAGATGAGTTGGAACTCATTTGCAAACTCAACACTATCAAATGAGGATTGAACAAGGATCTCAACTGGTTAACACATTAATTTCCCATCTCAGGATATTCACATCTCCACACCAAATGCTATTAATGACCCACTTCCAGCCTGACTTGATTAGCTTCATTAACACAAGCAACTTCTTCCTTATATATACCCTATTTCTGTAACTTCCACTTCAGTTAATCATAGAATCATAGAACACTAGAACTGGAAGGGACCTCGACAGGTCATCGAGTCCAGTCCCCTGCCTCATGGCCAGACCCAGTATTGTCTAGACCATCCCTGATAGATGTCTATCTAACCTGCTCTTAAATATCTCCACAGATGGAGATTCCACAACCTTCCTAGGCAACTTATTCCAGTGTTTAACCACACTGACAGTTAGGAATTTTTTCTTAATGTCCAACCTAAACCTCCCTTGCTGCAGTTTAAGCCCATTGCTTCTTGTCCTATCCTCAGAGGCTAAGGAGAACAATTTTTTTCCCTCCTCCTTGTGACACCCTTTTAGATACCTGAACACTGCTATCATGTCACCTCTTAGCTTTCTCCTTTCCAAACTAAACAAGCCCAATTCTTTCAGTCTTCCTTCATAGGTCATCTTCTCTAGACCTTTAATTATTCTTGTTGCTCTTCTCTGGATCTTCTCCAATTTCTCCACATCTTTCTTGAAATGTGGTACCCAGAACTGGACACCAACACTCCAATTGAGGCCTAATCAGCGCAGAGTAGAGTGGAAGAATGACTTCTCGTGTCTTGCTCACAACACACCAGTTCATAAGATGAAGTGTGTTTTACCCACAAAAGCTTATGCCTTAATAAATCTGTTAGTCTCTAAAATGCCACAAGACTCTTTGATTGTTTTTGCATATATATTCCTGTCAACTCTGTAAACTCTTTGTTCTCTATAAAGCTTTTCTGAATAGCTTCACATGACTTGTTTCGTCAATTTGGGACAGAAGAATATTTTGCATGAGAGACTGCAGGAAGGTACTTCTAGAAAAGAGTATAAGCCTATAAAGAATTTAGCCCAATGGTGGTTTCCAATGAAATGTTTGAATTGTATGCCTTCAGTGCAAACCTGGAATTCAGTCATCTTACTACAAGGTTTCCCTATTTATGTACATGTTTTTAAATGTAAAAAAATGCATGTATCACGTATCTCTGAGCAGGTACAGATTACAGAGTACAAATTCATATTTAAAAAAATGAACCACTATTGATTAAAGGATGTGGTAAAAATTCTACCAAAACAAAACAAACGAAAAAAACCCAAACCTTTCCTACATAACTTCATTGGGAAAAAGCCTGAACCTTTCACTGGCCTGAAAATGTATTTTGCTGTCATATTGTGAAATTTCAGACACTGAGGGTAGGTCTACACTGCAACACTATTTTGAAATAACTAGCGCTATTCCAAAATAACTTAGTCCAGGTCTACACAGCAGACAGTTATTTCAAAATAGTGTCAAAATACTGTCAAGCTGTAGGACTTCTTGCTCTGACTTCTGTAATCCTCATTGTACGAGGAATAAGAGAAGTCGGAGGAAGAATGCTGTATTTTGAAATAAGTGTTGTGTAGATGCTCCCAATTTTGCAATAAGCTATTTCAAAATAAGGTACACAGTTGATGTAGCTCACTTTGTGTAGGTTATTTTGAGTTAAGCCCTACAGTGTAGATGCACTCTGAGGATTAGCAAAATTAGCATATCTTTCTGTATAAATATCTGGTCACTCCGCACTGTAAAGATAGGACTGTAATAAGAGACCTATGGTGTGGCTGTATCTGGCCCATGTCAGTTAGCTCAGGCTTGCAGTGCTCAAGCTGTGAGGCTAAAAATTGCAATGTGAACACTCAGACTTAGGCAGGAATCTAGGCTCTGAAACTCAGTGATAGCAGTGGGTGCCAGAACACCAGTTATAGGCTCAGCCCCAACCTGAATGGCTACATTGCAATTTTTAGCCCCACAGCCTGAATCTGTGATCCCAGGTCAATTGATCTGATTTCTCAGACTTGGTGCTGGGAGGGTACTGTATCTGGTTATTACAGCACAGACATACCTGAAAGATGGTTTGGTGATTAGTGTCTTACTTTCTTGTGGGAAACCACCGGTCCACTATAAACATTGTCACTTGGTCTTTTTGTGCTTCATGACTGTTGTGAGGCTAAATGCACTGAAGATTGTAAGGTACTATGTATGATGATAGGGAACATATAAATATTGTGACAGGGCAGGGTAGAGAGCTTGATTAGAAGGGGATAGAAGCAGCTCTAAAAACACAGCAATGACCCTGGTTAATTAGGAGCAGCTGAGACAGGGCTGCTATAAATCAATTAAGGGCCATCTGATCTAAGTTCAGACTGACACAGGGACCTCTATAAAAGCCTTCCCTGGTAGGGGGGAAGGGGCAGAGGAACAGGAACAGAAAACGGAGGGGGAGAGGGAGAGAGAGAGACAGGCAGGCAGGCAGGCAGGCAGGCAGGCAGGCAACATCAGCGTTGCCAGGGTCTGCAGGGGAAGGTAAGGGGCTCAGACAGGGAGCGTTTGGGCTTCCTTCCCCAGTAGCCTGAAACTCTAGCTGGGTAGGATCGGTTGCCCATCCCAGGCTGAACAAAGGACATCTGCCCCACACTCTTTTAGATGGAGAGCAGAAGCCCAACCCCAGCAATGACAGGTAGGGTTTGGGCCACAATACCTAGACTGTGGGGCAGTGGACTGACCCTGGATCTGGGACCCAGGAGTAGGACTGACCCTGCCACAATATATAGATACGAAATGTGGATAAAGGAAGTTGCAGCTATGTGGCTTCTGGTGTCTATGTTAATGAAGGAAGAGAATAGCTGGAAAATAGAATCTAGTGGAGACATTTTTATATTTGTCTGATTTCTAGAACTGTAAATTCTTCGAGATTTTCTAGAATACAGGCAGAATCGCTATACAGTTAGTATGAAAGTTACTCATTCAGTTATGGTTCAATTGACACTAATTTAAATATTTCCCCATGTTAAATGAATTAGTAAAAGGCACCAGAAAAAAAGAGAGAAGTAAATGAAATTCTATCCTGTGCAAAGCAAAAACTCTTGATGATGAAACAACAAATTTAAATCCATGTCTCAGAATGACTATCTGAACAGAAGCAGCACTTCAATAAGATTAAAAAAGAATACCCCAGGCAGAATAGCGAAAATGTCCACTGGAAATCACATAGTCCCCAAAGAAGAAAACTCTCCAGAAATGAAGAACTAAGATAAGCACCAAAAAAAAAATTAAAAAAAATAAAATAAAAATCAAAGCATATATTAATGATATTAAAATCAGCTAACTGAACAAAGATTCTAATCCACAAATATGTATATTTGTCATTTATCAGAGTATTCTACAAATAAAACCTACTCCTCAATGGAAACATTAGCACTTCGAAAGAGGACACACGGACAGCAGATAAACATATACAATTTCTCATTATTTTCAGTTAGAAAACACAGACAAAACAAAAAAGTGCACCTCAATTTTTTATTCACAAATGGCAATTTTGAATAAATTAGTGATGTGCCTTAGAAAAGCCTCCATAGCGCAATCATAGATTTCTCTTTGAATATTTTCACTAAAGTCCATTCAGCTTCTCTGAAATGATTAATTTAGGAACAGCAGCTGGTCAGAACCTATTAAGAGTATAGGCAAGTTATCCAGATAAGATGTGCTTTCACCTACAACAAATACACTTTTGTTTCCATTCCATTAATATCTCTATAACTTTTAGCACGCTTCCTATTGTCAATGTTAAAGGAATGCTGTCAACTTGAAAATCCTATGTTGTAAACACATTTCTTTACTCATTAATGACTAACTACCTGGATCCATCCCTGCCTTATTCTTATTAGAACCCCAGGTAACTTTAGTGAAATCAATGTAGTTAGAACACTGTACAACCAAAATAATGCAGGCATGACAAAATTATACCATAATTTCAGGATTTTTTGTTTATTCTATTCAACATTTAATGTATTTTACATTATAAAACTCTCATTTTACTGTAGTGGCATTGGAACTGAACCCTACGTAAATGAACTCAATTTAAAAGATTTGTCATTTTTAAGTAACAATATATTAAATACATAATTCATCTTTGATTAATTCCATTGACTTCAGTCTGTCTCTCTATAAAATATAGAATAAAAACTAATCCTTTTTAATTGGAGCCCAGTGAATTTTGGATCCTCAGCTTCCAATACAACAGGAGTACAAGAGGCAATCAGCATTTCGTAGGATCAGAGTCTGGAAAACAAACTTTAACTTTATTTTGCAATTAAAATTTTAGTTGGAAATAGATAATATGTCTTAGAAAACCATCTCCTGAAATTAATTACTTCTGTAGTATGCATATCAGTATAGATTATAACATTTTGAATGGAAAATTGACAAGATCTCTGTGTGCAAATTAGAAGCACTACTTCCTTACTACGAGATAAATTCTGTAATATCCATCTTTTTATTTAAAGATGAGTAGGGGGCAGATATTTTCCAACTCATTCCCATTTAAAAGGGATGAATTTTAGGGTGCATCTACACTGCATGCATAGGTTGAAATAAGATACGAAATTTGAGCTAGGCAAATTGTATAACTTATATTTATCTAATTTTGAAATAAGCCACTATTCCGAAACATCCCTTAACCCTCGTAGAACAAGGATTACAGGGACGTCAGAATAGCGAGCCTGTTATTTTGAAATCTCTTTAGAAATAACAGGCTGGTTCAAAAGACGCAGAATAGCTATTTCGGGATACCTCCAGTACCCTTACTGAAAACCATGGAGATTTAAAAGTATTAAATATGAAAAGAACAGAGATAGTTGAATTTGGCATTTACTATTTTAGTGACATATTAGGACTAGATCTTTGAAGATCACTTTTAGTAAGTGTCCTCTGCAAGAGATTGCTCAGGCCATTAAAAAACCCTATGCCTTGCCTTTGCTTTTGAAAGAGCATTGACACTTGCCCTTCTTATTTCTGTAAGCAGCCATACAAATCCAATAGACTGGGTCCAACTATGGAAACAGCAGTGTCATAAAGCTTAATTTCAATAACAAGCTTCAGCAGCTCAGAAAATGCATAGCCTACATTCCTCTTAAAATGGAAAGAAGTATCATTTAGCCTCTAACAAGGAAAGGGGTAATGAGGTAAAGATTTAGTGTTCATGTTTATAGGAGTTTAATCAATGCAGTGATACTTTAAAAAAAAAGGGGGGGGGGAGGAATCCAGCCACATTTTGAAGATAAAAGATGTTTATTTGAAATAACTTATTTACAATTTACTTTAAGATTGCTTGTATTAATAACTATATTGAAATTAATCCTCCCAGTAAATATTACAGACATTTTATAAAAGTAACTATATATCTGAAAGTAAAAAATGTAAAAAAAAAAGGTTATTCTATTACTTTGTTAATCTGTTACTATTTCCTATATAACACCTCATTTTTGTATGGCACTTTTTATCAGTAGACCTCAGAGCACTTTTACAATGGAGGTATCATCCCCATATTACAAACGAGAAAACTATGGCACAGAAAAATGAAGCGTCATATTCAAGATGAACTGGGCAGACCAGTGGCAGTTCTGTGAATACAATTAAATTCTCCTGAGTCCCAATTCAGTGTTTATTCAGTAGGATCCACTGCCTCATTTCACAGAGCTGCCAAACTTGGCTAAAAAATGTATTGTCCCTTTGTGCCCCTTTACACTTTGTTCTTGTCCATGGTCATTAGGCATTCTGAGGCCTTCTTCCTTAACTACAACACTCATTACAACTATGGCAGTTGGAATTGTGTGTCTGGGAGTGTTTGATCCTTTGTTCCCTTGATTGCCTTTGATCAGCCTCAGGATCAGGCTTCCCATGTGTGGCTAACAAGGGGGATAGGCCTGACCTAGGTGAACAGGCTTTAAAAGCCAGAGGCAGACCGACCAGGGGAGCGAAGTGGACAGGGGGCTACAGGTGAGGAAGTTTAACAGAGGAAGTCCTACTATGGTTAGGAAGACCCACAACACCTTTGCCAGCACTGCTTCTGTCTCCTCTACCTGTGCCTGTAGCCAGACTGATCACCAAACCATGGATGCCTCTACCCAGATCCTGGTATGGTTTTGCAGGAACTATGGCTTGCAATTTCCACTTACTGAAATTCAGGCTGGGGGGACCATCCAATGTGCAAGGTGCCTGCTGGTGGAATCTCTCAGGAAACGTGGGAGAGCTACAGGAGGAGGTGGCTAGGCTGAGGAGCATCCGAATCCACAAAGAATTCCTGGAGAGTATTCATGTGGAGACAGCTGAGGCTGAGGAAGCTGTCCCACTACAAAAGACTGCTGGCACACCACTGGTGGAGGAGGAGAAGGCTTGGGGTTGGGGGGTGGGGACGACACTGGCAGCTGGTCACTTCTGGCAGAGGCAGTGTTCCACCCCTACTCCAACCCTCCTACTGTGGTTCTGGGGAACCCTTACACTGTTCTGAATATGGAAGATAAGGAATCACCCCCTACAGCAGAAGAGAAGAAGCCTTGTATCCCCAAGGCTAGGAGGTCTACTGCCACTACTGCGAGGAGGAAATGTAGTGTTCGTGGTGGTCAGAAACTGTCTTCTCAGGGGGACGGAGGCATCCATCAGTCGCCCTGACAAATCATCTTGGGAGGTATACTGCCTGCCAGGGGTCAGTATCTGAGACGTTATCAAGGCATTATTGAGAATGATCCAGCCCTCTCACTACTACACTATGCTACTCATCCATGTGGGCACTAATGATACTGCAAGTTATGACCTTGAGTGGATCAACAGTGACTTACAGGGCTCTGGGAGTACTGGTGAAGGAGTTTGGAGCATAGGATCTATTCTCTTCGATCCTTCCTGTCAATGGTAGGGGCCCAGACAGTGACAGGTGCATCCTGTAGGTGAATGCCTGGCTGCGAAGATGGAGTTGCCAGGAGGGCTTTGGCTTCCTCGACCACGGAATGCTATTCCAAGGAGGACTGCTAAACAGGGATGGGGTTCACCTTTCGAGGAAGGGGAAGCCCGTATTTGGATGCAGAATGGCTAACTTAGTGAGGAGGACTTTAAACAAGGTTCGATGAGGGCAGGTGACCAAAGCCCACATATAAGTGAAGAACATGGAGACCTGGGAATTGGGTCAGAAATGGGAGGGAGCATGGGCTATAATAGCAGAGAAAAAGGAGGAACAAGGCAATACTGGGAGGCAAAATCAAATCAATATCTTAGAGGTCTATATACAATGCAAGGCATATGGGTAATAAACAGGAAGAACTTGAAGTGATAATAAATAAACATAACTGTGACATAGTTGGTATCACAGAGACTTGGTGAGATAATACACATGATTGGAATATTGGCATAGAAGGGTACAGCTTACTCAGGAAGAATAGGCGGGGAAAACAGGGAGGAGATGTTGCCTTATATATTAAAAACGTATACACTTGGCTGAGGTGGAGATGGATGTAGGAAACAGACTTGTGAGAGTCTCTGGGTTAGGTTAAAAGGGGTAAAAAACAAGGGTGATATCATGCTAGGGGGTCTACTACAGACTTCCTACCCAGGTAGAAGAGATGGATGAGGCGTTTCTTAAACAGCTAACAAAATCATCCAA
>JANRFK010001158.1:16491203-16503516 GCA_030068395.1 Apalone spinifera
CCCCCCCCCCCCCCCCCCGCACTCACTGTCTTTGCATCTGACATGGATACCCATTAGGAATAACTTTAGTTCTTCATTTTGGCTGTGAATATTAATATAATGGAAGAAATTGGCTAGTCACTTGTGAAATATTATAGTAATAAAAGTCTTCTGTGGAAGATGAATCTTCTTCAAAATAGCATGGGGTGTCAATAAAATGAAGAGTTACGTGAAGATCACTTATATTTTTATTAAGGTAGCATTTATCAAACTCTTCTATGTATAACTAGAGTTAAAATAATCACTGACTTCTCATTTCTGTTGCACAGTTTACTTTGAATATTTAGGGCTGAGAGCCCTAAATTGTTTTTGCTTCTAACCCAGTTTAAATTTTATCCCTTTTCTTTAAATAGGTAACTACTGAAAAAATTAGGACAATGGGATTACAGCTGTAGTATTGCACCAGTGGGAATGTTAGGCTATAGAAGAGGCAAATGCATGAGCATTTGCAACAATGGATTTTATATGTGAAGAAACCTCTACTTCCCTTTGTTGTGACTGTCTCTGATATAATACAATTACTTGCAAAGATCATTTGAAATCAGTGCAAAGATTTTCTATATAGTTATTTATGGAAAAGCCCTCACTAAAACACTGTACAAATCCTGTACGGTGGGCATAATGTATAATTCAATTTCAAACTTGTGTTGAGTACTGTCAAAAGCACCGTATCAAAACATCCATGAAATCTGGAGGGTTACACATTTGGACTTTGATCTAGAGACCAATCTAAATGATTCAGTTACCTATTATCTCTATATTAAAGCATGGGATTTGAAGCATTGCTGAGCTGGAGGATCTGGATTCACTTCCAAATTTAGTAGAACTGAGCAATTTCCACTTCAGGCTAGGATACAACAACAGAAATACTATAGGCTCGCACAGTTACATACATTAGGTGTGTTTTAATGTATATGTTTGGCACAATATACAAATAGGTTTGGAGTGTAGGGCAACTGCTTGTTTCCCTAAAGAGGACTTAATTACCTCTGTTTTATTGGCAATCACAGACTCATTGGGGAACTTACTAAATGTACATGTTACTGATTTTCCAATTGATATTTTACGATTAGAAATTTAAAAAGAGCTAGCAGATATCAACTGGAATATATGATAGAAATCTATAAAATCATGACTGCTGTGGAGAAGGTGAATAAAGAAGAGTTATTTAGTTCATCTCATAACACATGAAGTAGGGGGTCACCAAATGAAATTAATAGGTAGCAGGTTTAAAACAAACAAAAGGAAGTATTTTTTCACACAATGCACAGTCAGCCTATGAAACTTCTTGCCAGAGGGTGTTGTGAAGGCCAAGATTTTAACAGGGTTCAAAAAAGAATAAGATAAATTCATGGAATTTAGGTCCATCAATGGCTAGTATCCAGCATGGACAGGGATGGTGTCCTTAGCCTTCATTTGTCAGAAGCTGGAAATGGGCAACAGGAGATTGATCACTTGATGATTCTTTGTTCTGTTCATTCCCTCTGGGGCCCTCTGGCGTTGACCACTGTTGGAAGACAGAATGCTCACCTAGATGCACCTTTGGTCTGATTCAGTTTGATGTTCTTATGTAACATATGAATGTAGCTTTGAAGAAGCTTCCTAAGTAAGCAGTCATGAACTAGCAATATTATTTTTGAGTAAGAAAAATGGTGAATTCTGTGTCTAATCTGACATTTTTGCTACTGTCAAATTCCTTGAAAAAGGATACTTTGATGATACAACATAACATGACATTTTGCTGCAGTTCATATTTCCAGTTCATATTTGTAGAAGTGATTCCTAAAAAGCCTTCAAATGCACTGTAAGTTGTAAATTCCTTGTACCTTGTAAAGAGGATTGTTGTTTACAGCTGTTTAGATGAGTTAAATATCTGTGGATTTGCTTCCTCAGCTATAGCAGAATGTTCTGGTCATAACTCCCTGCCTTGTTCAATAACTTCCAGTAATTATCAGGAAGAAAATGCAATAAATTTATGTAATAGACTGCCCCTTTGCTATAATATACAATCAGAGGCGATCAATGCTTCTTACAATAAGAAGAATTACAACTGTGTTTTATTTTATAACTTTGGAAGCCACCAGAGGGAGTAAAGTTAAACTCTAGTGGTCAAATTCCATAGCTGTAAAATACAGCCCAGCGCTGTCATTTTACAAAAGAGCAACACAACAAGGGGTTGTGTACTACTTAGCAGACTGTCTTATTTTTTCACCCATCCAGCAAAATGCAAATTCACCCTGACTTGGAGCTCATTTAGTTCAAAGACTTGGAAACTAGGAAGCAATATTGTTATTTATTATATTCGTGAAGATTAACCTTTGGCAAAATAATTATAGAAAAGATGATGTAGAGAGATGATAGCAAAGTATCTACTCCTGTAGTTACCCACGATAGCTTGGGAATTTAGAAAGCTATATTTATTATGGTATTAATATATAGTTTTATTATGACTTAAATCAAAGGGCATTTCTGAGGCCTGCCTAGTTATGCTTAAAGTATAATTACATGCTACATATCTTGAAAAGTAAATGAAATACTTTTCTTGGTTATTTGTTATAAATTTCTTCTTTGCCTCTGGCTATGTGAAGGGCAGGCCTCTAAAATGTTTCAAGTATAGTGCACAGTGAATATAAAACAGTCCATTAATTGGGATAATAGGTCCCAGCATATAATTGCATTGCAAAGGTACTATGGATAGCTGCTGAGTGAAATGGTATTTATTAAAGGTTGTTAGTCACCCGTGGATAACTTTATTTGCCCACTGATGCTTAAATAAATGCATCAGCCATCAGTAAGAATATTTATGAAGAAATTTATAACAAAAATAATTATGTCTCAAATTATGAAAGGAAACAGTATATAAAACTTACTGAAGAGTGATACAATAAAGACATGGCAGGCTGCAGTTTACTTGTTTGTATGTTAGTGGATAGTAAAACATTGTTGAAACTCCAGGTAAGACAACAGGTTTACATGGTTATAGCATTTGCCATTCATTAGGTAATAAATAAATACAATTATTATATATTTTAAAATGTGCAGCATGCCACACACCTCATTGTTTCTTGATGATGGTGTTTATCTGAGCAATGGCAGAAGCACAGTCTGTCAACATGATGCAGATCTGTGCCATTCCTGCAACTGGGCAAGTATGCTGCTCTTCTTCTTGCTATTCTGCAACTACCACAAGTCATTGCCCACTAAGGGGTGTACATGTTATTCAGCTGATACCACAATGAAAACTATAGCACATGCAAATAAATAGGATAGACCAGGCCTACAACGGAACTCCCTTTGGCATTGCCAGGAGTTTAGCACAAGCATGCGAGCTGTCATTCGGTCTTAGGCCACGTCTATACTTTCCGTGCCAGAGATTGATGTTTGGTGTTTGATTTAGCAGATCTAGTAAGGACTGGCTAAATCAAACATTAAGGTGCCCTCAGTCAGCACCAGTACTCCTCAATTTGCGAGGAGTAAAGGAAGTAGATGGGAGCGTTTGCTCCCATTGGCTTCCCACGGTGGAGATGGTACCAAGTTCAGCTTAAGGAATGTTGACTCCAGTTACATTATTTATGTAGCTGGAGTTGTGTAACTTAAGCTGATCTTCCAGGTATACTATAGACATGGCCTAAGTCTCCTTTTACTGCACAAATTTTTATGTAATGCTATAAATATGCTCTAAGACTAGTACAGGGGAAAATGGCTATTAAGGAAATGATTTTCATATGTGCTGATCATCCACAGCTCCTGTTAATTACAAAAGGACTTGTAGCAGTCTACTGTTTCTGGAAAACATGCCCTCAATCTTTACCTGTATTCACACGTACCTTCTACTTACAACTAAAAACTTGTATAACCTACAAGTGATAGAGAAGCAAAAATCTGGCTTGGTTTGCATATAACGTAAACATATAAGGCGATAGCCAGAAGATAATATGATGAGACATTCCCACTTTGTGGACCTAGTTCTAGCTACCAACTGCAGGTCTGCACAATTCAATGTATGTATTTATGATCAGTTACAACACACAAAGTCTATTTCTTTCTTTTCTTTCTATAAAGTGATTGGATCTTTATAAGTGAAAATGTCTGTGTGTGGTGTACTGTCCCATCTAGTGGCACTGACAGTACTTAAGAGAAAGAATAATGAGCCTTCTCTACCTCCTCAGCTATAGCCATGGAAGAGGCTCATGTACTAAGCTCCAGAGATCCCAGGTTCAGTTCTATCTGCGGATGATTGGGGTCTATCTGCATCCCAAAAACACCCAAACAGTCAGTATGGCTATGTCTAGACTACATGGCTCCGTTGACAGAGTTTATTCAACATAGTCAAAGAAGCGGGGATTTAAATAATCCCTGCTTCATTAAAATAAAAATGGCCGCCGCGCTGTGCCGACAATCAGCTGATCCGGCACAGTGCGGCAGTCTAGATGTGGTGCGGTCGACAAGGGAAGCCTTTATTTAAATTCCCGCTTCTTTGACTATGCCGAATAAACTATTTTACATGGCTTCATCGATGGAGCCATCTAGTCTAGACATAGCCCGAGATACAAGAATTTTGGTCTCAGGGATGCTGACAATTCAGAACATTTCTATTTAAAAGAAACATTTACTTACTGTAACTGCAGGCCATCAAGGTGTGATGCAGACACATATTCCACTTTGCTATGTGAGCACCCAACACACTGGAGCTGTGATATTTTGCCTAGTAGTACCCGAGATACTTGCACTTGTTGACCATAGCCCCTTCCTTGGCAATATGAGGCAGTGCTGACTGTCCTCTATCAACTCCTTTGCACTGAATGCCTTGTGACTAGACTCCAATGCAGAGGGAATGGAAGTTGAGTTATGGAATACACATCTGCATCACATCCTGAAGAACCAAATTTAAAGTAAGTAACCATTTCTTCTTCTGCAAGGAGATGCACTTAGATGACTCACAAGCAATACCCTAAAATTCACATTTGCTCTGGCCACTTCAGTAATAGTGCAATGGTTTGAAAACCACAGGGCAACCCTGCAAATGTCCAATGTTGAGAAGTCATTTAAAAACACTATTGTTGCATCTTATTCTCTCATAGAATGGGTTGGCACCCTATGTAGACTGCACAACTGCATCTACTGAAGAACATTGACTATTCCTTTGCAAGAATGAGACAATAGAGAAGAATGACAACAAAGCTGCCAGGTATATTATCTAAAGAAATGCAGAGATTATCTGTTCACAGTGCTGAGTAGAGAATAAATATTTTGTCAAGAATGACACCTGTCTACTGAATGTCTATAATTAGAAATAACAAATTTGGTGTACCAAAGTAAATACTGGTATACATCACCTGGGATCAAGTTATTAGGCCCACCTGCCCATAACTATTTTGCCCAACTATACATCTATTCCACCCAAAAAGTCTGAGTCAGATTTTTAGAGCTGGATTAGATGGGCAAAATTATTTCATCTGCTTCCATGTCCATAAACACTACTATGAGAGAAATGAGAAATGAGTTTGATGGTAACACTGTCATCCCTATGTTAGAGGTTGAGCCTCTGTGGTCCAGGACTCTCTGGTCTGACAACATCCATGGTCTGGAAGGACCATGTATATTGCTGGACTAGAGAACACCAGCATAAAAGTTGCTAGTGGCTGGGAGCAAAGGAGGTCATCAGGGCAGCAGAGTCCATGGGGCACCAGAATCTGCAGCTGGCTGGACTGGGAAGCTGGCAGGGGTGTTGGAGCAGCAGTGCTCACAACGGGCTGGGAAGCTGATAGGGCCGCTGGAGTCCACAGGGTGGGGGATGGAGGAGGAGGCTACCAAGCCTACTGCAGATTTGGCTGGGAAGCCAGCGGGGCTGCCAGAGTCTGTGGTGCAGTAGGAGGGGTGGGTGCAGCAGGTGAGACTGGGGGGAAGAGGTTGCAGAGCCCATAGCTGGTGGGGCCGCGAGTGTGGGGCCACGAGCACCCACAGGGCAGCTGCTGGAGCTTGTGGGACTGATGAGGTTGCCAGAGCTCAGAGGGCCATGGAGCCCATAGGGATGCCACAGCCAAGGGGCTGAGGGCAGTGGTGGCAGGTAGCTGCAGGGAGGAGCTCAGTGAAGTGGCTGCCGCTGCTCCTCTCCCCCAAGACATTCCCTGGTCTGGAAAACTCCCTTGTGTAGGACCACTAAGGAGGTCCAACCTGTATTTATTTTTTTAAATAATTGTTAGATAAAAAAAATAAAAACAAAACACAAACCTGCTAGAAGAGGATAAAACACTCCTGCAGAAACAAACCAATGATTGCCCCCTGTCTGCTCCTGAGCCTTATAAAAGGGTACCAGCTATTTCCAAGCACAAAAATGATCAATGAAATCTGAATCTGAATGCATTTATGCACACCATTAGCTTTAGACATGAGCTGGGCCACTGACTTTAGTGGTTCAACTCCCATACACAAAGTTACACCTGGTCATGATTTTTTCTAGGATGGGAGCCCTAATCAGCAAGCTCTCTTCCTCAAGCTTCATTCTTGAGGGTTACAAGGATGTATTTACAATAAAAACAACAAATATGTTAATAAGATCAGACAATAAAATAAACCGATTCCCTAAATGTCTCCCAAAATACATTCTTACCCCTCTGTCTCTCAAGCAGTAACTTGTAGTCCTTCCACTGCATGCTTGTGAAACTGGCAGCTGAACTGGGCTTACATATTTTTTCATCATAGACTAGAGTGTGATCCTTTGCTTTGTTACACATTTCTCAATAGTCTTCTTCAGAGACCCAGTATTTCCAGTTTTAGCAACCTCTGTCGTAATCCTCTCCACTCTACTTTATCTAGATAATTTAGTCTTCTTTATTGCTGCTACCTATGCTGGAGAGGGACTTCTAATACTGGTTCTAACAATAAATACACACAGCTCTGCTTCCTCTTCCCTATTAACTAATTCATTTTTTATTTTAAGCAATGCTTAAGTTGTTGAATATGCCTATTCAAGAGCATCACTTAACACGCGAACCCATTACATTTCATATTCTACCTTTTAGCCCATGCACCCAGTAGTCTATCAAGAGTACACCATAAAACAGTTACAACTCTCTGTAGGTTAACCACTTTCCGTAGTTCAGTATCTTCTGCAATATTTATTATCCTACACGTTGTATCTTTTACCTAAATCAATAATTAAAATGTTAAAGAGTAATGGTTCCAATACAGAAAACTAACAGACTCTACTCCTCACTGGATTCGAAGGAAAAAAGAACTTATACAAGAATCTGTTGTGTAAATCTTCATTAAAAGCTGTCTTAAAATCGGGATACATTAAATCTCAATTTTTTTCTTGTATGTACACTGAATTTCATTTCATTTTAAAAGCAATCACATTTGCATGACATGATTTACTCTCACAAATTCTTGCTTATTCATACCTTTTAAGTTATAATTTTCCAAAAGCATTCTTATGCGTCATTGTTTTTCTCTCTCTTCTTCACTAACATACTGTACAATGTTATATTTACTAATTTCAACCTCTTTCTTATAACCTTTCTTTTTAAAAAACTGTAAATAAATTCACTGATTTCCAGCTACTTGGCACTCTTGCATGAAAAAATATTTTAAAAATCATAGTGGCAAAGGTATTTTATTCTTCACATTCTATGTAAAGTATAGATGTAATCCATCCCTACACAGTGCTTTAACTTGGTTTATCATTAATGCCTATTACTTTCTATACTCCAGTATGCCCTCAATAATGTGTTGTTGTATTGGCAATGCTGTACAAACTTAATGCTGGGATTTACATTTTACCGTTATAGGAGACAGCACAGAAAACAGCATTTTTTAACTCTATTATTATGAATATTACTTTGGTTTTGGTAGAGCCCACAATGTACTTGGTGCTGCACAAACATAAAAGAAAATACATTTTTATTTCTAAAAATCATACATTCTACAAACCATTCCCTGGTTACTAATATATGACAAAATGTGGGGAAGTATGACAATAACTCAAATACCTCAGGATGGTAGATGTTGGTAAGTTATACTTTTATAACACTGGACTCTGCACAAATTGCTTTCAGCTACAAAAGACCATTGACACAACTGCTTCTGAATGTTTCTACTCAGCTGTTTAAATCTGAATTTCTATTCTTAAACCACACATGATTTAACTCTCGCCTTAATGATCTGCTGCAAAGTTATCTGTTTTCAAAATTCATTTAGCCCTTTGAAAGTCAAGCCACACAGCTAGTAACTTTGACATACACAGTATGAAGATAGGGGAGAACTGGTCTTTGTATATTTGGAAATTAGGCTAATTCTTTCTTTTAAAAAATAATTTTCGTTTTTTTCCATCCCTCTCTCCCCTCCCCCCGCCAAAAAAGGTCCTGCAATTCTACTTGTCAAATAGGTAAACACAAAACAATATGGCTATCTTACCGTTTTGAATACTATGGGAAACATTTCATCAGAAAAAAGAAACCAGGGCAGTTTATAAATATTTTTTCTCACTCCATTATGGCTAGTTTCTTTAAACTAATGGATACCATAGATGGTGCCTTCACTTTTTCAGTAGAAAGTGTAACAATATCTTAGCATAAAATCATTCATTAAAATATTTTGTGCATGAGAAAAAGTGAAGATAAAGGTTAAAAGCTTTTCTAATTTACTAGTCTAATTTAGTGTACAGCTTATTTGTCAAAAAACTTGGTCCAAATATTTAATGGAAGTCAAAACTCAAGACATGTGGGTACTAGATAATTAATGGTTTCAGTGTACAGAAACTCTAAAAGAAAAATATACATACTTTGGGTCTGAGCGCCAACTACATTTAAAGGTGAATTTACTCTGAAGTTCCATGGTTAATTATGATTTTTAAAAAAGAAAAAACAAAAACGCTTTCCCTGTGAATCCACATTATAGTAATATATCATCCTGTCTACAAAAGAAGATGTTCACAGCACAGATTTAAATCTATATCTCAGTACATAATTATGATGATTAATTTTTCATATTAATATAATTTCTGCAGTCATGACTGGGATCCCATTGTGCTGCTAACCATATGTAAACATAAGAAGTCATGGGTCCTGTCCTCAAAAAGTTTCACTCCTATTTAAGACTAGGTAGAGTAAGTGATGAATGTAAACAATAGGAGGTAATGGGTAGGACTATACAATGGTAATAGTAATAAGACCATCCAGTGAAGTTTAATTACTTCCTGAAAGGTATGCCAGCAAATAATTTTTTAGAAGAAATATAAAGTTGCATTACTAAAATATGCTGATTCATGTTAAATGGAAAGCTTTGTTACAGGAAAAGAGAAAAACTCACTTAATACATTTACAGATTTAGACATGTTGCCTGACTTCTGTTCCATGAGCAGACATCTTTATTGGCCTATGCATGTAAGTAACAGGTTGCATTACTGACACCCCTTGGTGGGCAGCCTTGTATCCTCAGGTTTGCGATCCTTACTTATTTGAAGGTCTAAGAGAAAGTATGAATGCGATTCCCTTTGGCTATTCTGTAAGTAACTGACTTCAACATGTGTTGGGCAAATCGTATCACCAGCAAAAGACTAAATCAAAGTTTGGGCTGTATCCAACCAGACATTTTACCCATTTGTTTACAATTCTCACATTCACTCATGCCACTTGAGGCCTGATAGCTACAGAAAAAGCCTTTTTTCTCTGGGGAATTTAGTTAAATATGTACTTTTAGACCTCATGGAATCCAAGAAATGCATGTACCATATATTCCATTCTCTTTGCATTAGTAGGGTTGGCACTGGGTAAATGAGGAATAATTTGGCCCACATTGTTTAATTTTCATACTTAAAATAATAAAATAAAAAAAAGATTCAATAAAATTAATATGTTAGTTACTATACACCTTCTCCCCATCCTGCTTTAATGATCAGTATCAAGGCTTATTTCAATGCAAAAGGTGTATGATTTCATACAGATCTTCATATGTAATTCCCACTGGTATGAATGGGAGTTACTTACATTAATTCATTCATGAAGATGCCACTATTCCCATGTCTATTTCTTTCTTGGATCCAACTAAGCTATAGTTAGGTAGTGCATTTCAATTTGAAAATCAATTACTCTACCATGATGGATCTCCATTTGTGGTTTGTGACACTCCTGGGGGCAAGGACCATTTAGCACTTCCTATATTGCTAAATAAGATGGGAGTCTAGGAAAGAGGGGAAAGTGTCTCCCGTATTAATAGACTGAAAATAACGGTGAACATAATGGTACCTCAATGTATTTGATTCGGAATCTTCACTTAAAAGTGATTTACAATCATTCAGAAGATCTTCAGATACTCAGCAGCATCTTTCTTGAGGGACCCTGCAAATAAAAAAAATTACGTGTGTGATTTTCAAATTTAATGGGCATATTCCTTATATTATATTTAATGTCATTTTACAATTGAGTGCTTGCTGAATTCACCAGTGATGGACTCTGAGTGTCCTTATGATTGCTTTGATGTTTTGTGAGACTATCTAAAAAAGTATTATTGTTACAGGCATGTCTTGATGCACACTTGCCTGTAACTGATGAAATCAAAATGATTTCCACTAAAGGGAACTAGCAGAAAGAACTAATATAGATTAATCACACATCAGTAGAAAGCAGTAGCACACAAAGACACATCCTACAGCATAAATATCAGTACTGAGGTTAATGTACCACATAAATCAAGAAGCTTTATTTAGAAGTAACAGAAGTACATGTCCACAGCTGGATGCCAGATCATGCCAAGAGAGAAAGACAGATTGGACTCTTCTATCAAAAGAAGCAACAAGACCTACAGTTAAGGGGTCCTAATAGCTGTTGTAACATAATCATGACATAAAGGGACTACAAAGGATACAGAACTGATCCTCCAGTAATAATCCTGTGTAAGAGGTTTCCTCAGCTGGTGCAGAGAATTGAGAGGGAACGTCTGGTGTGTGCTGCACTAAGAGACTATTCTCAGCTGGCATATAGCAGAAAGAGGGTCATTGTGGGTAGAGCATAAATTAGAGCACCCTAAATCCGTGCAGATGCCTTTCTGAGAACATAAAGACTGTTTTAAACCACCTTACTCTACCCTCTCATTTCTGCATGACACAGATGAATGAAGTAGCAGAGAATTGGGGTCAAGAACTTTTGCTACAGTTACAGAGAGAGTTCAAAAGGCAGAAACAGAATTTAAAGTCAAGAACTTTAGCACCAAACCTCCAGGATACCTTGCTACTTACAATCATCATCTTCCTTGTGACTGTCTGTTCTTTTGTTAGGGATAGCACTCTACTGAGTTTCAAATAGGAAAGTATGTGAAATTGACTTCTAGTCTTTGGATGTGTGAAGTGACCCATTTTCGCTGGAAAATTACATACAACTAAGTTGGTGTAACAGAGAGCACAACAGAGGTGGTGAAGAGTGCACTGCATTTCAGTATCCTTTTCTGAGCATAATATGAAAGCATATTTTAAGGGAGTTATGAAAAAAATA
Organism: Apalone spinifera; assembly: GCA_030068395.1. Classification (NCBI taxonomy): domain Eukaryota; kingdom Metazoa; phylum Chordata; order Testudines; family Trionychidae; genus Apalone; species Apalone spinifera. The sequence goes on from JANRFK010001158.1 coordinate 16,502,729, forward strand.
AAAAAAATTTTGTAATAGGGATTCAAGCAAGCAATGTTCACTTTCTCGAATTTAAATATTTATCTGTACAAATGTACTTCTTAGATCAGTGTTTCCCAAACTATGGGCCACGGCCCGGTACCGGGCCATTGGAAAAAAATACCAGGCCTCAGCGTGGCTGTCGGGAGGGGAGCAGAGCAGGGCGGACTGGGAGGAGGTGTGTGTGTGGGGGAAACCGGCTGCCAGGAAGCAGGGTTGGGGGCAGCGGGGCTGTCCCACAGAGATCGGGGCTGGCGGGCGGGTGGGCAGCAGAAGCAGGGTTAGGAGTAGCGGGGCTGCTTGGCGGAGATTGGGGCAGGCGGGCGGGCAGGCAGCGGAAGCAGGGTTGGGGTAGCAGGGCTGTCCGGTGGAGATCCCTTGAGTAGTTGTGAACTGCCTGGCTGGTAAACACAGTCACGCAGCATGAGCACATCTACCAGCCAGGCAGTTCGCAGCTAAGGACTGATACACCTAATAATAAAAAAAAGTTACCTAATTAGAAAATACCGGACATTTTATATGTTCTCAATTTGTTTTCCGGACAGAACCCTCAAATACCGGACTGTCCAGTACAAAACTGGACACCTGGCAACCCTACCCCTCTTTGAATCCTCGCGCCTAGCCAGATACACTGTCCCCAGTCTGCTCCTGCTCCCACCTCCTGGAGTGCCCATGCAGCGCCAGGTCCCCCAAGCCCTGGCCCAGGCTGGGCAGAGGATGTAGCTGGGTGAAACACTGAAAATTTATTCATTTTTAATTCTTTTTTTATA
>JANRFK010001158.1:16518779-16557324 GCA_030068395.1 Apalone spinifera
TGTGCTTCTTTTAAGCATAACTCCTTTTCCTCTGTATAGAATAGGTACAGGTTCTATTGCTACAGGTTCTATTCCTTAAATGAGGAAGGAAAATTATTTTGTGTCTTAGCAGGGGTCATGAGAGAGATCCTAGAAGGAGAATGAGGAGGAGGGAAGGAGGGAAAATGCTGTAGCCTGATGATATCACTTCCAGCATCCATTTGTCTGAAGTGATACATTTCCATGCAGGCTGAAAATTTATAAATCACGAGTCCCAATCCTACAAAGGTGACTCACAGATACAAATAACTGTGCACATAGAGCAGTCCTGTTGATTTCAGTGGGGCTATTCATGATTGTAAAATTATATTTATGCATCTCTGTCTAAAATTTGATAGATGATTAGTTGTGGTGCTGCAGTATTTAGGTTTTTTAAAAGTAAACTGCTATTGAAGGCAAATTCAGTTACTATTCACATGACATTTTTCAGCTACAAAGATAAAGATTTAAGTAAGTGGAATTATATGCAAAGAAATAATACTGACTGGTGAATAGAATCATCCTACATTTGTGTAGAAGAGGATTTTACCAAAAACAAACAAACAAAAAACCACACCTCTCCAAAGAAAACAAAAATAGTTAAGAGCAAAAGCTATGTCTTTAATACACTGCTGGAGTGATGGAATTCTAAACAATGATTTATTGTACTATATGTACCACAGTTCCTAACTTTTAGAGTACAGGTGATGAGAGAATTTTAATAAACCCCCCATTTTCTCAGCTTCTAAATCTAAGACCTTAAAGAAACCTGAGCACAAATTAAAATAAATGTATCTTTCTCTTATAAAATACTAGGTGCTGTGCCCCCTGATCACTATGCTCACCAGCCCCCCTCTTTCTTGGGGTAGGCAGCCCTGACTCTCCTCACGGCCACCATGGAAGTCCAGGGCTGGGGCCATGTCAGCTCTAGTTTCTGCCCCTCTCCCAGCAACTGGGGAGAGCCATGACCTTGGTGTGCCAGCCCTGGTCTCTCGCGCCCTCCCCCAGCTCCCGGGGAGGGCCAGGGCCCTGTCCTTGGAGGGCCAGCCCCTATCTCTCAGCCCGCCCCCTACTCAGCTGCAGGGGAGGGCCGTGGCTGAGGCCTCAGCATGCCAGCCCCGGTCTCCCTTCCCCCCCACCGGCTGGGGGAGAACTGGATCCAAGGCTGTGCCAGCCCTGCTCTCTTGGCCCTCCTGCCCAGCTGCTGGGAAGTGGAGGGCTGGACCGGGGCTGGGGCTTCAGCCTCTCTATGTGAACTCAGGGAGGGCCAGGCTGGGAGTGTGAGGGGCTTGGCTCCTGTGGACGCAGAGTGACATGACATGACGTGTTGTCTCGCAGGAAATTTATATATGAGAGAGAAAAAAAGCTCAGGAAAAAAGATATTCCAAGTAAGCCCATTAATATTGTATGTTCCATGATGTGAACAGGCCTCAAATGACTTAAAGTGGTTGCAATCTGCTGCCCACTTTAGGAACTGATACGTACTGAGAGTCCAGAGCTGCTGGGAGTCGTACAGTCTCTAAAGTCAGGTCACAAAGGATAAGGGAATGATTGAAGAAACACTGATGTAACCAAAGCAGCTTAGCATGCCCAAAGAGATGTTACTTCCATCCCTGACACATGGCATTTATCTGGTATCACATATTTTCCCTCAATGCCACATTATCTCACACACTGTTAGATCACACTTTTGCACACATAGTTAAAATATTGCAACTGAGTATGTGAATTGCAGCAGCAGCAGAGTCTGTGCCAGACTGCAAAGGGGGCTGCAATAGTTAGCAGAGTTCAGCAAATTTACTGCCTTCTAGCAACAGAGAACGCAGCTTACTCCCTTCAAGATTTCCACATTCTATTCACAGTTCTCTGTTTGTAGTCCAGGAGCCTTGTCACTGCACTGACAGTGAATAAATTCTCTCTCTCTCTGCTCTGGAAGCATCCCCATACCTTGCTCTTTCCACTCACTGATATTTCCCACTCTTCCTCTTCCAATATGGTGTCATCTGTCCCTCTTGCTTTCCCACACTCTTGCTACATCACCGTCTGCTATTCTCTTCTTACCTACTGTGCACAAAATCACACAGGGAGGAGCTGATGCTGCACAACATAGTTTGGAGCCAAGAATAACCCCTACACTGTCCCTTGTCTGTCAAAAACAAACAAAGGAAAAAGGGTGTCTATGGTGTGTGACTACATCATCAACAGTAGCTATCATTAAAGGCTTTTCTAAAAAAGAAAATTTTACTGGCATAAGTTAAAGGCTGAAATCCCCCCCCTCCCAATGTAAAGCTGTTACAGAATAACCAGGGCTGGAGACAGACTTTGTTGGGACCTGGCAATGGGAGGGGGGGCTCAGCTCTGGGATCCCCAGAATGGGCAGAAGGTTGTGTGGCTAAAGGCAACCAGCCCACAGAAATGTTCTGACTCCTGATCTGCTATATCCCACACTAGCCAGCCCTCAGCACCGTTCAGGGCTCCAACGGCGATTGAAAGGGGTTGGGGCTTTTGGGCAGTGGTGACCCAGAACCCTGGGCCCTTTTAAATCACCGGGCCTGGGGTAACTGCCCTCTTTCTCCCTCCCCCTGTCGTCGGCCCTGAGTACAAATCACCATGTAAATACTCTTATTCCAGAACCATCTTGTGTGTGGACTCAATTAATCAGGAATAAGAGTGCTCTCACAAGGTAGTATAGAGGTTTAACTACACTGGTTTTACCATAACAGCAAAACTAGTGAGGCCTAACAGTGTCCCCCAAAGTTGGCAGCTCTGTATTTTTACTCATACTTGTGATCGTTTTTATGTTCCCAGATAAAGAAATGAATTTCAGTTCAATTTTGCTATTTGCTGTTAAAAATGTAGCCATGCAACTAATTTAAAATACTGCTGAGTGTGCTACAGCAGGGAGGTCGTTGGAGAGGATTGTGTATGGAAGCAGCAGCTCAATTCACCACAGGAAGAGAGGATGTTTTTAGTACTGTTTTTATGTTGTTAGAGTTCTCATTAGGGAACTTGGCTAACTTCAGGTCTCAACCTGCATAACTCAGAATCTAAACATGGAGAAATGGAAGGCTACAGTCTCACAGAATTATCCCTTCTTAGCAAACAGCAGTTCTAATGTAATAAAAGTGGATAATTTAGAGAGCCTGCAACTGTAAGTGTGTTAGAATATTCTGCCAAAGGAGTAAGCAGCTTGCTTAAGTATACATAAGTGCCTTTAAATATTGCTGCCATTTATCCATCTTTAGGCATGCTATATTTTGATAGAGACAGGCCCCAAAACAAAACCTTGGACCCCTATGCCAACGAACTTTGGGACTTAGAAGACAAAGAAAAGGTTTCAAATTTAAGACCTATGAATTTTGCAAATATTTCATATCCACAAACCAAATGCTCCAGTTTTAAACATCCTAAACATGAGTTTATTTTTGAATGGATATTCTGATCTGGTTCAGGATATTAGAACCTGAACTCATATCTAATTTTTATCTTTTATGCCTTAATCCTGGGAAGACTAGAGAAAATGAGAACAGAAACTGGACTGAAATATTGTTGACCATTAATTTAAAAATGTCTAATTTCCCTTAATTATTAGTCAGTATTTCAATGATGCAGCTAATTGTTTCCATATGTAGTTCATGACATTAGGTTCAGCCTGAGGAATATGGTGCCAAATGGCATCTGCCCCTTCATGCTGTCTTCTGTACATCTGGCTATAAACCACAATTTATATTGATGGAAACGTGCACAAATTCAACAGAAAGGATAAGTAGACTCAGATAAACCAGAGAAGTATTTATTGTCTATGTTCAATTCATCAGGCAAGTTGATTGGTAAAAGGCATAAAAGTTGAGGAAGAAGACATCCTGAGCTTAGATTATTGATCTTTACATCATGCTATTAATCTCTAGTTTTATTTTTGCAATAGTTGCAAATAACTATAGATATTTCTTTCTAAATTAAAAAGTGCATAGCTGAAGAAGCCACAGCACCAGTTTGAATATTATAGTTGACTGGAACCAATCCACAGTGAGAACTAGCTGTCAGTGTTTTCAGTACTAATTGTGCAAATCTTTCAAGCTATCTTCAGATGTCCCTCAACAATTGAAAATTTTTCCCTCACCACCTATCGCTTCATTGGAAAATTACTGGCAACAGAATCATCAGACTATTTCTGTTGTAGTAGGTCATTTATACTTACAGACTCAAGGGCTTGAGCTTACATGAATATTTCATCCACTAAACTGCCAACCTGAACTTATGGCATAGTAAACTGCAAACATTACCACATTAAAAGCAACTCAGCAACACATGCTATCTTATGAAAATGTCATTTTAAATATTGTTGAGGCCCACTACTTTAACAACTGTTACCACACACGGACAACAAAATGTATTTATTACATACAGTATATCTCCCCTTTCATTTAGATTTTAGTTTCTTAAAAAGATGAGCTCAGACATATAATTCCCAAGTAATGATGAGGCATTTTTATTTAGTAAATAGGTGTACTACCTGGGGAGGTATTTTTCCATTCAATGACCCAATGAAAGTCTAATGTTCATTTTCCTCAATATTGTATATTTGGCAGACATAACTATAGTCACTAGACATTTTTTATATTAAATATACACAGATAACTGTGGATTCTTTAGGTGACATATGAAAATATAATAGTTGAAAATTAGCACAAAATCCATAAGCTGATTGCCAAAATCTTTTGAATCTCCAAAACTTGTCGAACCTGTTTATACTGAAAAGTACTGATGTAGGGTAGAAAGATGTTAGATGCCTGGCAATTTTCAAATTAAATTCAGTAGAAAAGCCCCCCCATCATCAAAATAGAGAATTGTCAGGAAGAGTTAATTAGATTCAATTATTAATTAATTGCCTCTCAAAAACATGAAATTACTGGTAATTGTTATTAATGAGACTATACACGAGGGTAACCATGTACAAAATTACCAAGGCTTTTTTTGCTATACATTCAAAGATGATGCAATACAATTTAACTTGACATTGAAATGAAGAAAATGTTCACTTAAGTAATCAGAAATTATAAAAGAAACCAACAAACAATTAATTTTACAAGGATTATTCAAACTATATACAACTATATACCATACTGGAAAAGGTAAATAAAGCCAGTGATACAAAGCAGCAACGCTTAAAAGAACCTCTTAACTAAGCCCCAAATCCTAAAATAAAGTTAATTAAAACAAGATTGATTAACTACATTGAGTAGACAAGTGCCATAAAACTGAATATAAAATTCAGAAAGCAATGAACATTAATGACAATCGAGCTTACTTAATTACTTGGGGTACTAACAGCATTGACAGGTTGTTTATCCCAATTAAGATTAACTAGTAACTAAGCAGGATAACTAGCTAAACCAAGACAATGTTTCAGGTTACCAAGTATAAGATCAATGAGATGGATTGCAACAATTATAATTTAATATAAAATAAAAAAAACTTTCAGGTAAGGCAAGTTAGGATGGCACTAAATATGTTGGATAGAATAATAGAGTGTCTGTGATGGACTTCTCCCTCATGCTTTATGAAATTGACTAAATGGGTTAAAATATGCATAACTCGAGGATTCTTTGGACAAAATACCTCATGTAACTTATCAATTTTAATGTCTCAATCTGCTGGATCTGTATTTCTTATTTTGATATATGGAGTATAAAATGGTTTATGGTTTTAAATGTGCAAATTAAAGCCATCAAGGGTGTTTCCGTCAATGTCTGGGTGATCACCTGTAAATAGTCTCTTTTGTCCTTTATGTCCTAGCAGTGATTAGTCTTCAGAAGTCATGTGACCTCCATAACAGGTAGAGACTAACCAGGTAATTTTCCATAAAAGGGAGAATGTAAAACAGAGAATTCCCACCTGAAAGGGAGGCTATTTAAGATGCAAAGTCTTTGAATTCTTTGTCTTTGGCTTCATGGCACTCCCAAGAAAATGAACCAGAGATCCTAGGGAGAGAGAATTTCCTGGTTTGGAGGCTTACCCAGAATAAGAACAATTTTAGGATAAATTAGTGGTAAGTGTTAGAATTAGCTATGTGTTCTCTGTTATTTTAAATTTGTAATCTACTTTCCTCTGCCTGTTTTCACTTGCAACCACTTAAGTCCTATTGTTTGTACTTATACAAATCACTTTTACTTACTATCAAGCCCCACATGTACATCCATCTTTCATTGTTAAAAGGGGATTACCTAAATAATTTATTTGGGGTTCTGATCCCATTTGTGGAGTGTTTTCCCTGCAAATTGGGCCCAAAACTGCATTTTCCTAGGACCTGAAGAGTTTCAGTGTCTGTATTGCTCCTCTGTGGAGGGGTGATTTCAGCTCTCTGCCTTGGCTGGGGGAGACTAGGTGAGCTGGCCCAGCAAGATAGGATGGTGAGAATCTCCAGAGAGCAAAGAGGTAAGTGTCAGTGGCTTTGTCAGCACTCCGGGAAGCACCCCCAAAGACTCTTCAGTGATCGCACTCTGTCACAGTAAGAAATCATTACTACTATTTTTACTTCTGTTCTAAAAATAGTATTCAGAAGTTAAGCAACCTTTTTAGGCAAATCCAAGACCATATGATTACTATAACTCAAAAAGAATCTATGTTTAGCTACACACCTCTAGCTGGAAATAGTTACTCCACCACATAACAAAACTATAGTACCAGAATCACCAAATGTAATTATTATGCCACAGGGCATAACAGGCTACAATTTGAACATGATGAAATACAGTAATGCAGTTTTAATAAGTAATGTGTTAGGCAGCAGTTTGCATTCTAGGCAAGGTGGACAGTTTAAAAATGGGAAAAGTTAAGTTAGATTATGGGAGATATTTTTCTCTTTCATTTAATTTCCATACCAAAGACTGTTGATATAGATGGTCACAGACAAAGCACACATCCATATTTACATGAACAATAGCAAAGCTGACATGCAGAACATCCATTGAAAAAGCACAATGCTGTTAGAAATATAAATAAACAGAAGGTTTAGTTGAAATAATTTTTGAGTTAACACAAAGTGGAACAAGGCTAGTTTGAAGTATAAAATATGAACACATAATCACCGCATAACTCAAGTTAGCACAAGAGTATTCCAAAGTTTGTAACACACAAGAGTTACACATTAAGTGAGATTTTGAAGTTGGAAGATAACTTTTCTGAGGCTCTGACTACACTACAGAACTTACAGCAGACCAGTTGCACCAATGTAATACTGCTGGTGTAAAAGCTCTAAACTGATTTGAGAGAGCTCTTCCATTGACTTATTTACTCGAGCCCTCATGAGAGGCAGTAACTATGTAGGAGGAAGAAGCTCTCCAGCTGACATGGCACTGTCTACTTCAGCACTTAGGTTGGTGCAACTTACATCACTAAGGATGGCTTATTCACACCCGGGCAATAGAAGTTTTACTGACATAAGCAGAGGTGTGAACACACACATGGTGTGAAGTTACAAGGTGGGAGATCCAAGAGTGCTTTTCTCATGGCTGGTAACGCTCACCTCACACATGCCAAGGCAACACAGCTGGAGAGATTAAGTGGTCAGGCTATTTCCATGCTGTGCACCTTAAGAATGGCTTGGCTATGCACTTGCAGCTGCCATTTTAAGGTAATCAGTGTAGGCACTCTGTCACTGGAAGAGAACTCTCTTGGCAAGAAAAGAAAACCAATGAGAAGCAGTAGCTTTGTTGATAGGAGAGCAATTCTCACCAACAAAGCACTCTCCAGACTGGAGCTTTTCATCTTTAAAACTTTTGTCATCCCCTGAATGAAAATGCAATGTAGAGAGAGCCTAAGATACAGGACAAGGCAGAATGGTGATCTAATAAAGTTGCTAGTTGTTAACAGCACAGCAAGGTAAGAAATGAGCTGAAACAAGACAACACTAGAGATATCTTGTACTCACCTCAGTATGTATCTCAGTGGGAAAGTTCTACTCTTAGAGGTATCGGTGTAAATAGAAAAAAACAACAACAAATGGTCTGGTAGCATTTTATTTACTAATGAAACATGTAGATGGCATCATGAGCTTTCGTGGGCACAGCCCACTTCTTCAGATGACCAGAGTGTAAATAGAGTGACTCCACTGACATCTATGGAACTACCAGAAATTAACATAAATTGAAGGAAACTCAAGTCTTTCATATCCTGGACCAGATTGCTACCTCCTACAGAAAATCCTCTGGGAGGTTCCACATCAAGAGAAAACTGTTTCTCCTCAATCAGTTTGCTCTGTTTTCTTCCATAGGTGATAAAGGTGAGGTTTTGTTCAGCACAGGAAGTAGGAGAGCCTGATCAATGTGTCCCAGGAATCTATCCTAAGTGTGCTTCCTCCAAAATCTCCCCTAGCTTCTGTCTGCCTCACACCAGTAGAAAGATTCTGATATGACTTCCCTGGAAGATAAAGGAATAGGGACAATGCACAGCCCCTCTATCCTGCATGACCCTTCCCTACCTCCTTCCTCCTGTTATCAGTCTGCACCCTGCATTGCAAAGTATTATGCAAACTACAGAAAGGGGAGTGTACACTGCAAAGGCAGCCAATTCTACCTTCTTGTGTCCCAAAGCAGATTTGCTTGCAGAGTCTCTCTACTTGAATGTTTGGGGTGGTATATCACAACACTATTGCCTACCTGCTATCAGCAGTGTACTTAGCACCTTCAAAAGGCTGGAATATATCTGCTGACTTCTTTTGTCATTACCATGTTCTGACAGGTAATACCCGCAAGAATTTTATAAAATTATACTAATCAAACTACCCATGGTTATTTGATACTTGCTGCATTGGTACAGCTATATATGTACAGAAGAAGCACATTTCACTAATACAAACTCCTAAATCACAAACAAAAAGCCCATCTCTCCCCTTTTATCAAAGACACAACAGGGTGTGCTATAACAAGGTCTCATTACAAAGACTATTACTCAATACAATATATTACAAAAATGTTTACTAGAATGGTATTTAATAATTAAAACTACACTTGTCAAAACAATACAGTAAGTTTTAAAACTTGTTTATTTTTTCCTTGCAAACTTCATAATAGATCCGCCAAACAATGTTAACAACTGAGATTGCTGAACAGCAATTATTTTATAGAGGAAACATGTATATCATAACTGAAAATGGAACTAAAAGTATTGCAATATGCACAGTGATGTAAAAAGTAAATTGTAGTATATGATGCTATAATAGTATATTACATTTCAGGTACTTAAAGAAATTACAGTACTTAAACAATAGAGTAAATCTATTTACTTATAAAATCCAAATAGTAAGGCTTTTAACAAAACACAGGTTATGTTTATTTCAGACAAATATGAGAAAATATATTTATCTTTAAGTACTTGAAGTTGGAGACAAGATGATGGAGCAATAGAGTCAGCATGAAAAATAATTCTAACTATTATTAGACACACGGAGAATTTTATTTTGTTTTAACTTAAAAAACCATACTATTCTACATCTGCTTCAAGCTTTCCACACACTCCCTCTCCAAGACAGACACTTAATTTGTAAATGTTTTAATTAGAATTATGTAGTTGGATGCCATGGCCCTCCCATTGGAATGTAGCCAGCTGAACCTGACCCCCCTCTGTTTCCCTCTCATCTGCCCTCTCAGCTACAGTTTGAACAAGTTTTTTGTTACGTTGAGTAGATGTGGTCTAGACAGTTCCTGTTTGGAAAGTCCCCAATAATGTTAGATGCTTGTTAAAACCACATTACCTTAATAGGATCAATTGTATTCATACTAATGAATATGTAATCTGCCAGTGTATGCATGAGGAAGTATTAGTGAGAAACTGCTAATCATAAAGCAGCATGGCATGCATTACCTTTTCTGGCTAAGGAAAACTCCTGCAAAGTGCATACATTGATGTGACAGGTGGGCAGAGGGGGTCTTTCCTCTGAAAAATGTAAAAGCACAGCAAATTTGGGACAAGACCAGAAGCAGTAGAGCCCTCTCATAGATCCAAAAGGACTTTGGGGACTTTCATGGCCTTGTGGCTGATCCTCAGAAAGCTGTCAGAATCTGTACTAATAAACAAACCTCAGTGCTGCTCCAGTTCGCCCTTTGTCTGGGCTTATTCCTTGGCTGATTCCAAGGACAAGTAACATTCAGTGGTGGAGAATGTGGGTAGCAAAGGTTTAATTTGAACTTGAGCAGTATCTGACAGTGGGTGAGACAACAAAGGGTTAAAATTGAATCTGAGTACTACCCAATGCAGGGCAGGTGTCTTTCTCTGAGTCCCAACTACCACAAGGCAGACTAGCAGTCCTAGGTAGTGTCGGGACTCTCTTGTATTTTTCACTAGCACAGTGAGTAGGGTGCTGAGTCCCCAGGTAGAGCCAGAACCCAGGGAAGGGGGGAGAAAAAGGAGACACCATGCCAATGTTTGGTGAAGGGCAGGGAGAGTGAGTGGAGGCAGAAAAACAAGAGTGGGGTACAATGAGTTGTACCTCTCTCCTCTTGGCATGGCTACAGAATTTAGGCATGGATCTCTGGAGTCCTGGAGTGATCTTGGGAGGGGGCACGATTCTGGAATTGGAGAAAAACTATGAAAAATACTTGGCTTTTTATAAATCCAATAAGAAAGAACAGATAGCTGCAGCATCATGGCTTCTATGGCATAATTGTTGGGCTTGGCAAGTGTCACAACAGTCTCAAGAGATGTGGAAAAGCTTGATACCTGAGATTTGGGCCTCAGACAAATCTGACTGTGGTTGTCATCTGGGGGACTCTGTTCATATTGATGGCCCTCCTGTTCTACCCCAAAGCAGTACTACCATCCTTCTGAGGCCCAACCAACTACTGGGAAAATTTTGGAAATATTGCTAAAACAGGGAGTGGTAGTTGGAAACACATCTTGTCTGCAGTATAAAAAGGAAACTGAGATACAGCACCTCATTAATTTAATAATTAAACAGTGGGATAATTCACCCTAAACCCATAAAGGGAAGAAGTGATTGATACCTGATTGGTTTATAGAATAAAAGTATAGGTAATCACTGGGGTAACTGCAGGCAAATAAAGAGATCAGCAAGGATATTTGTTAAAAAAAGGAGTATTACAAGATCTAATGTGCCACTCCCAATGGGGTAGAAAATATTCTTTTTGTTTTCTAGAACATCAAAAGAGCTGGTACCAGCTAAAGAGCAACCAAATCGAACATGAATTTATTGTCACAACAAAGATTGTGTTTTATGTATCATGTTTGTCTAGTTGTGTTTGTCTCAATGCTGGTATTGTCTGTGTATTGTTTTTGAAAAGGAAATATTGTAAATAAAGCAGAAGTGGGAATGGATGAGTATAAAAGGAACTGTTTAGCAAGCAGAGAAAAAAGGACTGGGGCCAAACAAGTGGCGGCTCTAAGAGAGGGCTTAGTGGGAGGGGTAAAACAGGCAGTAAAGGCAGATTCCTGTACATGATAACAGCTTAGTATGAAATAAACTTTTATAGGATAGGCAGTTATCCAAAGTGGTATGGAACATAAACAACAGAGGAACTAAAGGGGGGGGTTCTGTTCCTGACGTGAATGCAGGAGCAGGAATGAGAATGCTCAATTCCATAGACATAGAAGTCCTCGCTAATAAACTGGCAGCCATGGGGTCATGCCTAAGGTAATGGGGGAAGCTGTCATCCAACAGCTCTTTAGACATAGCTGCAGTGGTAAGTCAAATCACAACCATCACTCTGGATGGCTCAGTGCTAACCCCAGAACTCCTCCGAGCAGCGGTGTCCACATGGGCTTGCTGCTCCTGGGACCAATTCTGTATGGCAATTCATTTGCAAATGCAAATTTAGTGGAAGGGCAAATGTCCCAAATGAGCAGTGGTGCAATTCCCCTTTGGGGTTGGTAGAACTCAGTCTGGACTGGAATTTTAGCCACAGCTCCTCATGGACTTCAATGGGACCAAGGCAGGGTTTGCTCCGCTTACAATTCAGGATGGCACCAAACTAGTTACTGTCCCCTGCCGGCTAGTTGAAAATCCTAAATCGACAGCGGACCAGTCATGGATCCCCCTTAGAACTCAATACCACTGGACTCAGGTTTGGGACACTTCACCTCTGCTGTTCATTGCTTGCAGGTTAAGTTGGGTTCTTGGGATGGTCTGCCTGGCTCAGGGCTATAGGATGCCTATTTCTCTGAGACGGGCCCTGAGAAGGAGGGACTCTGTGTTTTTCTACCATTATAGAATAGGGTATCTGTTCTGAACACAGGATTTTCCTCGGTGTGTGTCACAACCTCATGCAAATATTTCCTGTTACTGGTTGCCCTCAGGCCAATAATGTAACTTTACTGATAGCCATACCGAATGTACCCACAAATGTGTAAAGTGTTGTAGTTAACGGTACCCATCATAGCTCATGGGTGCCACCCTCACCACAAACCATTGATGTTTTGACCCTATGCCCAGCTTGCCTGTCCCAGAACTGGTCCATTAGGACCAAACTCTTAAACAAGAGTTCCGATGTAGCCCAACAGGCCTTATTAGTAGCCCAGTCCACAGTGACCACCCAAATTCATGTTTTAGCTAACGGCCGCCAGACTGAACAACTGGGTGATGAAACAGTTAATGTAACCAAGTATCACTGGTGGGACATTTTCAAGGACTGGTTCCCCAAAGCTTCTGGAATTCTTAAGGTCTTAATGCACCATTGTTGTTTTACTGATTATGCTTGATATATTTTTCAATGTATTTTTATACTTATGTTCTTATACCAGGTTGCTGGTTCAGTGAGTCACCAAGCTTCATCAGCTGTTTTGGGGGGGTGGGAATGTAGCCAGCCAAACACAGCCCCCCCATTGGAATGTAGCCAGATGGACATGACCTCCCTCTGTTTCCCCACCTCCTCATGTGCCCTCCCTGAGCTACAGTTTGAACAAATTTCCTGTTATGTTGTTACATCCGAAAGATGTAACAGCATGGCAAACTCGGGACTGGACCTGAAGCAGTAGCGCCCTCCTGTGGATCGGAAGGGACTTCGGGGACTCTCGTGGGCTTATGGCTGATCTCTGGAAAGCTGTCATCCGCCCAGCCTCAGCCAACTGTGAAATCAAAAGTAATTTACACCGCACTTGCAGCCTGCCTTCAACTGCCAGCATGAATGTAATGCATGTGTCAGTACTGCCCAAGCCTCAGTGCTGCTCCAGTATACCCTTTGTCTGGATTTATTCCTTGGCTGATTCTAAGGACTTGCATTCTATTTTTTACAACATTTTTACATACTGTACTGATCAGCACTATTTGGTTATTTGCACAAATAATAGGTGGTGAATTGTGTTAGATGAGAAAGGAAACAAACAAAAATATTAATTAAAACAATCTAACTGAAGTTTACAACTAATTTTCTTTTAAAGTTATTAAAGTTATTCTTTTGAGTTATTACTAAAGTTATTACTGCACCCTCTGCTCACTATGCTTGCCTACCGTGTCCCCCTCTGGCCACTTTCACTTTGTTGAGAGAGCTTGTTGATGCTGATGATGTCATTCTGTCACCCAGAAGGAACATTCTCTCTCTCTCTCTCTCTCTCTCTCTCTCTCTCTCTCTCTATATATATATATAGAGAGAGAGAGAGAGAGAGAGAGAGAGAGAGATTAAGCACATAAATTGGAACATTATGAATAAAAGGAAGTTTATTGACATGCCTGCTGGAATAAGTTTTTGTAGGTGACTTGATCAAGACAATGACATACAGTGTCACAGACTGAATTAAAATGTAAGTTACTTTGTTTAGTACCTTAGATCACGCCTCTCATCCTACTGAACTGCCTCCTTTTAGCCAGAAGACACTTATTTTGGCTATTCAGCTGAGGAGCTATTCAAGCTACAGGGAGCTAATTAGGAGGGCTTATGATGTCCCTAGTCTATCAGTTCCAGGCAATTTGGGCAAGTATCACAATTTAATCTAGAGTTTTACAAAAACTGAAGACCCTACAGGCATAATATTTTTTACAGATTCTCTCTAAAAGCATCTCTGTATTACTGCAGTTGCAATCATGATTATTGTGAGTTTTAGGAAAACATTGTGACAAACTTAGTATCACAGTGACGATTCACATTGTTTAAACTGTTTCCACATGGGACTTTGGACATAATGTATTTTCAGAAATTATGATTAGGCTTTACAGTGACCTACTCACATGACTCTTACCAGAGCCCTTTTTTCAGTTTTGGATTTCTCAAGAATAATCAAGGGCCTCATCCAAAGCCCCATAAAGTCAGCAGAGAGACCATAATTGAATTTAATGGGCTCTGAATAAGATCCTAATGATTTTCAATTAAAAATTTTCATATCCTGAATGAGGCTGATCCCAATGTAGGAATTTTAATTCAACAAGAGTGTAGGAACAGTTACATTATTAGAAGTGCAATCCTTCAGACAAGATATTGAGATGAGGTCTCTCTGGCTAGTCTCTTGAGGCAGTCTAGATGGAAATGAAAACTCAGAAGGCTCCTTTCAAAAATATCTCACTAACTCTTTTGACCTTTCCAGGATTCCTTACTTTATCTAGACTAGAAAAATTGATGCCTACTTAGAGTTGACTACAACCAGCTAAAGTGTTTATGTACAACGTGTCCTTTCTATATTAGCTGCAAAGTCTGGTTTAGATAATTCTAGTAAAAAAGTGTAAGCTAATACCATTTAAAACAAAACCTAGATTACTAGTTTAGACTGGCCAAATAAAATGCCCATAACTGTGTAGGAATAACTGGCTGATGAATTCATAATAGCTGTGCTGTTCACACACTATCAAGGTATTACTGTGGAAAGGGACACATTGTGTTCCCTGTTACATCCATAAAACCCCAGAGACCTCAGCAGGGTAAGTGAGGATAGAAACTGTTTCTAGATGTGAAATCATAGCCATTTTGAATTCAATACGACCAGGATTTCATTTTTAGTGTCTGACATAACCAGATTGTCAAGGTAGCTAAATAAAACCAATGCCTAGTCTTTTCTGCTGTTTCCATCTCCCTTCTTTTGTCTTGTTTTATAAAAATAAATACCGGAGCTCCAGGGACTTGTACACCGGAGCTGAGTATTTCAGCAAATAAGCTCCTCAAACTCATCCACTTCCTTCTGTTCCCACAGAACACTCACATTTTACTGTGAGCCTGACTGCATGATAAAGAGTAAGTCTAAATTAATGATACCGAATAAATCTAAAAGCACCTTCTGAATCATGCCACTAGGCCTTTGGGAAATTCAAACTGCTTCATGTGTAGAAAGAGCTAACAGTGCCACTTATTAAAACACTACTTTACTGATAACATCACTAAGGTAGGCTCTCTTTCCAGACATGATTCATAAGCAAATGTAGTTTTGGTGCAAGTCTACTTTTCAGTAGACAGATAGGTCAAAGTTATCCCTCGTATATTTGAACAGAGTCACACCAGAGATTAACTTGGATAATATTGTTCATAATTATTGTGTTTCTTGTATCAAGGTGTTTTTCCCCATTGATAGGAAGAAATATTGCTAGTTGCTATAGGTGAAGGTAAATACAGATGAAGGAAAAATACTATGCTACTTAGTAATGTCATGTTTTGTCTCACATCTCCCTGCCTTAGCTCACCACTCTTCTCTAAAGTCTCCCACATGTTGTCTCTGTAGTTGCCAGAAGTAACAACGTGTATGGACCATAACAACAATAACAAAGGGATATTCCAAAATATGCACATATAATTTCTCTTTTATAAATGTCCAAGCTACCAAACGAAATCCCTCAGGTACCAATAAATTATGCACTTACAACACACACCCTTATCTTGAAAGAAAATTATTGCAAGGTTGAAAAGTCAAGCCTTCAACAGTTAGGAAATGTCAAATTTAAAAATGAATTGAGTCCACTGTCCTTTTTGAAATCCCAATCCAAAGAAAAAGCTGTGGAACCCTGAGAATCAACTGTTAGAATTTGACAATATGTGGAATTTTAGTTAAAATCAAATGATGACCACTTCATCATGTGCCATTTATAACTGACGCCCATAGGATGGAAATAGTCTCAACTTTACAAAGCAGAACATCTCTGGCAGTGACTCACCAGCTACTGTGGATCCTTACAGCAAGGAGCAACATTACAAGGTTTTGTCCTCTGTAGCCCTGCTACGAGAGCATCCTTATTACATAAAAGACAAAAGTAATACTTAAATATGAATGTCAATAAAAGCAAATTTGTGACACCATACGTATTTCCATTGCACAGCTCATTACTATGGTCATCAATAGTAGACCTTGATAATAAGTGTTTGAAGGTCTATGATCTAAAAATGATTAAGCAATCATATATCCAAGTAATGCCCTTGGACAAAAACTATTTTCAATAATTTCTTCAAAGAAAAGGGCACGAGGGAGCAAACACAACATACAGTTTATGTTAATGCTATAATTCTATATATTTTCTTACAGGTTTCCCATTGATTTTTATTCAAAACAGCAGTGTTTTCCCCTGTTACCTCCATATTCTTTTGTGATACAAGGATTTCCCTATCTGTGGTGAATTGTTTTCTCCGTAATAACATCAGCTCGATCTGTCACTTCACCCTAATGCTCTCAGCTGTACCATCCAATCCGTTTTCACAATGTGTCACTGATGTGATCTTAACCTCCCTTCAAGGCTGTGGGAGATCTGCTCCCCTCTGCGTATGATTTCTGGCCTTTTCAGTAGTCACATATCAGAATATTACAATTATTTTACAGATGTCACAGAAAGTCAGATTATAAACAAAGATATATCATTAACCTGATATTGACCTCTCCTGCCTACATTTCTTTCCATTCCTCTTTACTGAATTTCTATAGTCATCCTACTTCCATAATATTATATTCTTCTGTACTTATACAAGCACTTTAAACACATTAGTCTGTATTCCTTTTTCCCAGAATCAGCACATTAATAAATTTCAGTCAGCTAAATTAGACCAGTATGCATACTGAAAGGTAGGGTATTCATGAATATCTGTTTGAACAAAAACCACAAATCCATTCTTAGAGTAAATCACAATCTCTTTCATTCAAGTAATGTTCTTTCTAGGAAAGCACAATAAATGCTCCTGCAAATATATGTACATGTGACTACTCAATGTTTTTATACATTTGATATATTTGCATGTGTATTTACATTAGCATGTCCATGAGGTCGTCATCCCCAAACATTAAGGGTATGTTTAGACTACAGAGCTTTTCCGGGATACCAAGGAATGGTCTGCTTTAAAAAAAAAAAAATCAGAAAAGCAGATGCATTTTTTGGCATCCCTGTAAACCTCATTATACGAGGAAGAAGGGGTGTTCCATAAGAGAGTTTTCCCCCCAACATTTGGCTTTGTATAGATGGGCCAAATGTTGGAAAAGCCTCTTTTGGAAGAAAAGCAGAAAAAGATACACAAATTGCAATTTGCATATCTTTTTCCGACTTTTCTTTGTAGTGTAGACATAGCCTAAGTGAGGTTAGAAGCCATCCAGAAGAACCATACAATGTACCATGACATACTTATGTGATGAGTTACAATGCAGGAACTGTGAATCATGATTAGAAAATACTAGACAGAAAGTTACAGCTCAAAAACATGCAGAGGATGCAACATATTCACATATATGATTGGTCAAATCAAGTCACGCAAACCAGTTCTTCATTAATTAGCTAACAGAAACTCAACTGAACTGCTTATTGCAATCTTCCCTACCACACCATCTCATCTGAGAGGTGTATCTTCAGTAGAGCTGAACAGATTTTTCAGAATGATCTTTTGAAATAACTTGTAGCAAACTCAAATTATATCTCTGAGTTTTACTTTCCAAAACATCAGTCTGGGATTATATACTGAATATTTCTGCTATGTAGTTATGAAACATATTTTTCTTTTTATTTTGATGAGTTGTACTGTCAACCATAACCATCACCAGTAATTTCCTGAGTTTTCCCATTTTTTAAAAATTTTTTACCCATCCTTTCAATTGTCATTTGGTTAAATGGATGCATCTGGATTAACACATGGATTATGTGGAAAAAATGCTATCGGACTGGTAAATTACAAATGCATTGTTTTAATCAAGGATAAAGAATGACAGAGAATGACATAATCTAAATGGCACATGAGAGAAGGCTGACATTTGACACTGATGTTCTAAAAAATTAGCAATAATGGTTGATTTGTGACCTGAAGACTCAGGTATGTTGATGACATGAGAACTGGCCAGCTCAACGGACTAGTAATGAAAATGTTTCACTTCTAAGAGAAAGGTTTAAATCAGGCTCTGTTCAGAGGTGACTGAAAAAATGTACTGTTGAAAGACTGTTTGCAGGCCTAAGTACTGGTCTCGGTCCATTTTTTTTTTGGACAAAATGACATCACAAAAACTTTACACCCTTGTTGGCAGTTTCAGAAACCAAAGAATAAAATTCAATGGAAATTAAACAACAGTGTAAACAGGCTATTCTGAAGCATTAAGGTATATTTGAGGGGCAACGTAAAGGACTTGCAATGCTGCCCCTCCAAACAGTGTCAGTTCTGTAGGCAAATGTCAACCTTTTTATTTGCTGTATTTTTCAAGCATTTTAGTCTAAAACCTCTTGTTGCCAGGATTTTGGTAACATGTCCCACATTAATAGCCTCTTCCAGTATTTACTAGATATTGCTAGACACAATAGGTTGAAATGTGGGGTTATAGTTCTCAGTTAAATTTTTATCTTCTTGCATGCAGGTCATCTCTTTGTAAACTAAATTTTTGAGACTTGACTCAGCAGAAATTAGGCTTTCATGATTGCTATTATGGGAATTCTAAAGATTCAGTTCTTATAGCAGTGAAATATATTCTTGCTTTATAAGAAAAAATGTTTCTTTAATATGATCGCTGTATTCTGTCTCTGGACTTCTGGCTATCACCACTCATTGCTACCTACACATATTAATTAATTAATGTTTATAAATGCCATGAACTTGGAAAGTGTTACATAATTGCTGAATGTCAGAGACATTTGAACAGGAAAAGCCAGGCCACTCAGAAAATAGAACCACAACCATTACTGAATTATAATAATAATTATGTTGCAACAGCTTGTCATTGTATTAGTGATTCAGTTACTTCACACCAACACTATTTGATGGCACTGCATTGTACTGACAATAAATTTATTTATTAAATAAATAAAAATAACAATGTTGTGACTCATCACATTTACTCCCTTTCCCACTTTCCCTTCTCTTCCTTCATTAGGTCCTTCTCTCCTAAACTCACAAATGCTTGCTAGGGCAATTAAAGATCCAGGTGACTGTTCCTATTCCCACTCCCATGTGATTTCTATATTACATGTGATTTCTACCTTTCTACACTAGTGTTCCCTTTGCTCAGTCCACCTGGTCTTGGTGAGTGAATACAGCTCTATGTGATTCACACTTTAGATTGAGCTCTAGCATTCTAGAACTCTCTCACATGATGGTTATGTATGGAAGTTAGCCGATGTTGTAAATAGTCTATCATTTCCAATGAGACTGATCAGATGTCCGTGGACATCTTTAAAAATGGTTCAGGAAAACTAAGACAATACTTAACACCTATATAACTTCTCATCTGATGCGTGGTCCTGCTGTGAGAGCAGGGAACTGGACTTGATAACCTCTCAAGGTCCCTTCCAGTTCTAGTATTCTATCATCCTATGATTCTAGGTGACATTATCCCTATTTTACAGTCAGAGAAATGGAAATGCAGAGTGATTAATGTCTTGCCTAAGACCACATAGTATGGGAACAGCATCATGTCTGTAAAGACCTATGTCTCATCTACTTACTGCAGCATCCTGTCCAAAGCTAACTGACAGCTGGTTTGATAACAACATTGTAGGTGACCAGAAACCAAAGCAATTACTTTCAAACATGGAATATAAAACAAGGATGAGGTGATGTCTGGCAGAGATAATAATTAAGAAGTTTTGCCATTAGCTAGTGGATTTTGGACTCTTTTTTTTAAGGGTTGGGTCAACTTGCAAATAGGAAAGAATGTGGGCTTTCTTCTTCTATTTCTCTTACAGGTGAATTGCACTAATAACCACTCCTCTCCCAGTATTTTTGTTCACTCAATTTTCACAATCAGTTTGTGACACTATAGGCACTTCCATGCTAGTCTGAGCTATTGAATTGTGATGTCAAATTTATATAGTGAGGGATGTAATTAAGTAGGAAGAGGAAAGGCCTGATTGTTTAGCAAAAAGCTCTATTTATAGACAAATATATAGTCAATCAAGAGAAAATTAAAATAAATTCAGAAAAAAAATTAAAGATGCTCTACAGGTATTAGTGAAGTATAGATTTTTTCAGAGTTCACCAGTCTTGAAGACATTCTAAACACTCCTTCATACTCCAACTGCTTTGAAAATGGTTTCTCAACTGCTTGCACTTCAGAATGTGAAGTAGAACCCTAAATTTCTCTAATCTACTCCTGAAATTGTTCCTACTCAGCTACTCCTATTCAGCTACTTCTGAAACTGCTTTAGGGCAGTTGCCAAATAGTATATTATATTTCAGCCAAAGACAGTGGGAGACTGAACTCATTACACACAATATCCCTTTTACCAATGATCCTATAGTAGGAAGGCACAGAGCTAGTAAGATATATCTCATCTAACAACTCTCACTTTTGTGTTAAATTCACATTTTAGCATTTCCTGTTGTAACTGTGTTCTTTGACATTTAACAGTTAATAAGTGTCTCAGACCAAATAAATGGAGAAATATATAATGGCTGATGCTATTAGTTTGTCCCTAGATAGCAGCAAAATTCTTGAGCCAAGAGAATCATTTAACATCATCATAAACATTACTGATGATTACATGCCCTGTGCTAATTGTGGATACTTCTATATTTTCCATATAAGTTGAGAACTGGGCATCCTCTAATCACATTCACTAATGTGTTTACTCAGAACATTAAAATACTCAATAGGCATCTATGGCCACGTTTTCAAATACTTACATGCATACATATATCAACAAGTCCATTTATTGAGGGGAGTAAGCAGGAAAGTTCTTCTGGGCCTGGATAATGCTGAATGAGTGGCAATAACCACAGGGACCGATGTCCACAACTAATGCTTTGCTTTTTATGAGGACAGACCAGACCGGTATGTCACCAACATCCTTACCCAGACCAAGGAGGAAATTGTTGTATATTGATATATACATTACTTGCAGATATTTGGCTTACTTATATAGCTGTTCTCCATTGTATACACCAGGATTGCACACACTTATTTATCATCACAACTGTTTTGACACTTCTACCACTCCCCACTCCTTCATGTTTCATGTGAACAGTTTGGTGATGGTAAGAATAAAATTGCATGTATTAATTTTTTCACTAGCACATGCTGCCATGATGATAAGGGGTGAGTCCATGCATCACAGTCTGACCAGTCTCACTTCTACCTGTTTTTTTTTAAATCTTTGCCTAGTGAGAAAATTACTATATTAACTTCCATCAGCCTACCTGTAACACTGCATGGAATGTGCGGGACACAGTAGGCTATTATGAATATGAATATTATATAGATTGGCAATGAGTTCTGTCAGAAATGCCAGGCAAGTTACCAGCAAAATTGTTATAATTTGCCAATGTATTAGAATCTTCAATTTCATGTATTTGTTTGTATCACCTGTGTATTTTGGGTTATGGATATGTCTGTATATCTGTATTATAATAAAACATGGTCTATTCTTCTGTATGACATCCACAGACAGGTTGGCAATATACTGCCTAGCCTGCCTGATTATGTATCAAGGCCCATCAACTATCAACTGACCCATTGAGAGAAGGCAAAGAATGCACTTTATGACTCATCCAGGTATGTAGGGGCATGCCTATGGTCAGAATGGATTTGGGGCAACAGAAGTGGAAATCACATGGCAAAAGGAATATAAAAACGCGCCTAAGATTTGAACAAAAGACTGAATTAGGGACTTTCAGTACAAGAAACTCACCAGTACCATTTGGAACCTGATAGACCCTGAAGTCTTCGTATGTATGTGACTAATTTACAGTTTAACATTTCTCGTTCTGCACCTTCTCTTTTCTTTATAATAAACCTTTAGTTTTAGACACTAAAGGATTGGCTGGCAGTGTGGTATTTTGGGTAAGATCCAAACCTATCCTGACCCGGTAATGTGGCTGAACATTAAGGGTCAGCAGAACATTTTGTATTAGTGAGCAGAGTTTTTAAAAATAACTTCTCATTATGCTGGACTTATATTCTGCTTGAGAGGTAGAGAACTGGAATGCAAGAAAGGGGACTGTGTGATTTCCTCTTGGTAACCAGTGGAAGAATAGAAGCATAGTTTGTAACTGTTTGGGAGGGATGGTCTAACTTCTGTGTTATGCACCAGTGTTCGGAGTATCTGCTCTCCCTTTTGCAGCGTGCCTTGACCTTGGCATTGCCAGTAAGGGTTATCCCAGGCAAATCCAGTCACACAATCCACCCCTGAATTTAATGTGAAGATATGGAGTATAAAACTATGGTTGACATGTGCTGAAGAAGATTGTTTTATTTTGGTAATCCCTAATTATTCTGGTTCTTTGAAACAAATGCTACTGAATTTGATACCCCCACAACTTCAATTATCATCTCTAAACAGCACATGTCATATACTCCACAGCTTGTCTATATCAGAAATGGTTTAGAATTGTTTTTAAACTGTGTGTATCCTTTTTTTAATTCTTCCATTTGCCTTGGGTCCAAATGTACAGGCCACTGAGGGAGATAATGAAATACTAACTTTAAAAACTAAAGGTATCTAAAATGTATCTAAATTAGCTCTGGATTATTTATATTTTTTGTAAATAAGATTTTATAAATTAGATTTTCATGTCTAATGTCTTATAATTTACTAGAGCAAAACCCTTATGCAGTGCATATTTTTTTACCAAAAGTCATTATTGCCCACAATTATTGAACAGAAGTGTCTGGCCACAGAATGTCTCTATATAGAGAAAAGGGAGTAACTATGGTATTATAGACTGTACTGTGGCTTAATGTTGGCTTTTTATGTTTTGCTGATGTTGGAAAAGTGAGATTCTCACCTGTCCAATGGTATTAATTACTCTATCTCTGACAGTTTGCTGTTTCATCCTGCATTTGGTACAGAATTGACTGTTTTCCATCCAGCATTATAAATGTGTGTAATTCTTTTGTAGAAGGTGAGAGGGCTTAGGCTGGAGAATGCGTCCTTAAAATTCCACATTTGAATGGAATTTTTTGGTGACAGATTGCAATTTTTAAACAAATGGCAGCTAATTGAAGAATTTTAGAAGTGTGGAACATAATCCTGCAGGATATAGATTAATTAGCAAAGGGCAAATGAGGTTGGCAAATGTTCACGATAAATGCAATTTATCATATGAAATATTTCTACCATATACTATGGGCAAGATTCTTGAAGTCTGGATTTCCAAATCATATGCACAATTATCTGTTGAAGTTATTAATTTACTGTGTACTTTCAACCACCTGGACCTCCTCTGACATCACTTACATCTAATGTACTCACAAATGACTGCAGGCACAAAACTGCAGTGTTATGTGTACTGCAAAACTGGAAAAGCTCAAAAGAGACTAGTTTGAGGCTAGATAGAAAAATCAGACAACATATTTATAATGATTTTCAATCTAGCTTCAATATGGCAGTGTAATAGCTGTATAGCAATGTGTCTACATAGATTTGAGCACACATGTGCCTTAATAAATGTCTGCTTTAATCTGTTTTGTGTGTGTTACATGTGAAAAATAAAACATTATTGCAAAATTGCAAAAGACTGGAATTCTATACAGAAATTACTTTAGTTTTATGATATTTTATACTAGTAAGACACCCTAAATACTTTGCTATAAAGACAATGAAAGCTCTATTCACTTCAGAAGTTCATAAATAATGTGTTCAGTATCACAAGACAACAAACAATCAATTTTCAGTGGCTTGCAGAAATCTTGCCATTTTTACTGTAGTAATAATCCTGACCTTATTATGGATTGTTAAGCTATTTAAAGGCATGTGGGTGAAGAGCCTGACAGACATTTTGCACAAATTCCTGAATGTAAATGTGCATGTAGGATAGTGCCTATATCAGGAGTGGGCAATAAGCAATCCATGGTTCACCAGCGTTTGCCAGGGTTCGCCATTCTGTTTCCCTGCATATCCGCAGGCATAGCTGCTTGCAGTTACCGTTGGCCATGATTTGCTGTTCCTGGCCAACGGGAGCTGTGGGAAGCAGCAGGGACTGGGCTAATGCATCCTGCAGCTCTCACTGGCCAGGAATAGCGAACTTTGGCTCACAGAAGCTGTAAGAGGCTGAACCAGCAGACTGCATAGGTAAAAAAAAATATCTGGCAACCCGGCAGTGGTGAACCCTGGTGAATCATGTCCAGCTCACTGGCCTTATTGTCCACCCCCTGGACTAGATGAATATAAAGAAAAAATATCACATAGACAGGATATATTGACATACAGTGAATTAAAGAAAATAAATCAGCATGCAGTGTGATAAACATGATATTTCAGGGTTACAATAAGACCTTATGGTGCAATCTCAGAACAGGCAAGGCCAGAAAATCTCAAGATAATGTCCATAGTGATTAGAATTTTTTGATAAACTTAATGTATTTTAAACGAAAAATGTCTAGTCACCCATTGAATAAATGGATTTCCTTCTGCATCTAAATCCACCAGGTTACACTGCTGTGTTCCTTGATATTAACAAAGCCTTTTCCATGAAAAATTACAACTTTGTATTTGCAGGGTGTCCAGCTTTCATTTTATAATGTGATTACTGTGAAAAGTTGTAAATTAGCAGATTCTTATTTGGATTAGTTACAGAGGATAATCTGGATCTTAAGATTTGTCTTTCACTATGTCATCCCTAAATCATATCACAAAGTGCGTGTGCAATAGTCTTGTGTTGAGTTTACAGGGGGGAAAACCAAGATGCTCAGAATAAAAAAGATGTTTTTATTCACTTTGAAAGACGATATAATAAGATGCAGGACACTGAGTCTGGTGAAAAAAAAGTGATGACAGTGAAAGACAAATCTTTCCCTTCTGGTGGGTATTTCCAGACTGCACAGATCCCTGCCTTCCATGTATTTTTCTGACTATGTCTACACTGCACGCTTATTTCGAAATAACAGAGTGCACATCTACACAGCAAGCCTGTTATTTCAAAATAATTTTGAAAAATAGGCTTCTTACTCTGATTTCTGTAGCCCTCATTTCATGAGGAGTAGGGGAAATCGAAGGAAGAGTGTTCTTCCTTTGACTTCCTGCTGCATAAACAGCTCCCAAAGCTGAGTTAAGCTACTTCGACTTCAGCTACTCAATTAACGTAGCTGAAGTTGTGTATCTTAACTTGACTTTAGCTCACAGTGTAGATATACCCTCCTAAAACAAACAGGTTGCCCAATGATTCTGCTTGCTTTCTCTTCAGAGACTGAAAACAGACTGACTGTCAACAGATATAAAGTACTACCAGGCAGTACCTCCTATCCACGTCCACATTATTCTTAAGGTAAAACACATAAATACAATAAAAGAACCAACATGCATTACTAACGAGCTTACCAGAATTAAGCCCGACACTAACAAGTTGTCCGGCAGGTCTGGTTCTTTCAATCCTACCCCATAATGACTCTTTGTGGATCAGGTGTCTTGTCCATTTGCTGGATGATGGCCCAGACTCTGTCTCTTGGTCCTTGGAAAATCCGGTTTGAACTAGTACATGCAAACCTTTCCAGTGAGGTGGTTTCTCTGGCAAGGTTACATATGGAGTGAATTTGCCTAATCACCTTTTTATGTTCTCCAATTTAAACTTCCCATGAAAATACTTGCAATTCTACAATAGCACATGCACTGAAGCATTTTTAATACAGTGGACACTGAAGTACTAACCCACATTCAATAAGGGTTGTCTTAATTCTGTAAGGTCTGTCCAGGATGTTACAGGAGATAATTAGTTTGTCACATTCTCATCAGAACTATAGAAACGAGAGCTAATGTTTGCATTGGAAATGTAAAACTCTCTATAAAATGCAATATTTTCAAATCTGAAGTTCCTGTTTCTCCACTAAGAATGTTCTGCATCAACCTCAGAGGTCAACATTACAATTTTTATAATTACATTTTCAAGTAATTAGCATCATTGTAGTATTCATGGATTTGCAGTATTCCCCAGTATTCCATATTTTTAGTAAAGGGAACTGCAGGAACAATCCAATTGAAAAGTCAAAATAGAAAAGGGTTAAAAGGCAACCAGTCTATAGGATACTGGCTAATTATTCTTCATGATACTTCTGGAAGAATTTTATACCACATCAGTTTCTCAACTTAGGGAGAATACCTTCATCCCATAACATAGATCAGAAGACACTGCACTTGAGAGATACATTTTGTAATTCAGATGCAAATAGTGACTTACAATTGTGCAATTAAAATCTATTTTTAATTTGTGGTGGAGTTTTAATAATCAATAGCAATTTGTATGTTACATGTTACAGCCTCAGTACTGATTCTGATTCAGGGACACATCTTATATTAACAGGGTTACAGTGAATAGGATCCTTTAAACATAACTAAGCACATGGAAACCAGGAAGACAATCTGAAATTATGTGCTTTATTTCTATGATATTTTAGCAGTTCATTTCCTAGATTATAGCTGGCATTAAATCAGAATTTGATGGGGCTATTGCTAGAAGCAGAATTAAATGTCAGACTTAAAGTATTACATTGTTTTTTCTCTTTTAGACACAAAAAGACATGGTAAGTTATTGAATGCTACAAGCAAATATAGAAAATGATTTTGTCACTATAAGAAATAAACTCTTCCCGTTCAACTTCTCACAGGGCAAAACCAAAACCCTTCTAGAAATATGCTGAAGAAGGATGGTTTTGTCAGCTTTTAAGTCTTTCACAGGTCAATGGGCATTTTATTAGCTAATGGAGCTATGCAGGATTGCCCATTTTTTCTTGGAGCAAAATAATTTTAAAACCCTTTTGCTCCTGCACAAACCTCTTAATTATTTCTTTTGGCATAGGCAGATCACAGGACTACCATTAGATTCCAAGTATCCTACCACTAGTATGAATCACTGCCAGGCTAGCCGATGGCGGAATGGGGCAGTAGGGGCGACTACCCTGTGGCCCAGCAATTCAAAGGGCCCAGGGCTCCCAGCCGCTACTGCTGCTACTGTGGCAGGATGGTTCTTGGAGCCCTGCACCCTTTAAATCACTGCTGGAGCCTTATGTGGAATGCTGCAGAGCCCAGAGTGATGTGCTCTGGATGACACTGAAGGGAGGGCACCGTGTGAGGCGGGACACAATCTGAATGGTGTTGAGGTCCGGCTGCCATCCTGGCCTGGCTCCGTCCATTCCACCTGAGGCCCCACCCTTTCTGTGAGCACAGAGCTGCCTCTCCCCCCCCCCCCCTCCACCTTGCCCAGTGTAGTAATTCAGGACAAATTTTGGATATACTGGTGTGGCGATTTGACAGGTCTCCTGCTGTCAGTGATGATAAGTGTTCGGCTGTGTGCGTTTTTGTATGCTTCTTTAGTATATTATGCCAGCTAGCATAATAGACTTCACAAAAGCCCCCAAAGATCACAGATTCAGATAAGATACGAAGGCACCCAAGTCAGGTTTATTGTTGAACGAAGTACATTAATAGTTGTTGGTAGCCAGATGGCCTTTGAGCTCCCATGTATTTGTACCCAGGACAATGGACGCGGCTTAATTAATAGTATGGATTTCACTACTGCTCCCTAGGCAGGCCAAAGAATTAAGTTGAGGTACCCCAATATTTATAGACAGAAATGAACAATCTATGAAGCACACTGTACATGTCATCTATGCATTAATAACATGTTTGGTACCTTGTACTTTCCTCCAAAGCATTCACTACCCATTGTTATGCTTTCTTTCTTGTTGTTTTAAACTGTTTTATCATGCACTTAGCTGGGTGTCCTTGTACTGTCCTGGCATTGAATATTTACATACTTCATGTGCTTTTATTAGTAGTAGCAGTTCTAATGCTAAGAGACACTGACTTGCAGGCAAACATTTTCTTTTGACAAGGCCTATCTATTACTCATAGTATAACTCTTGTTTACTTTGGTTCAAACACCAGACCCATGATTCAGGCTCTTTCTTTCTCCCTCACCCAGGCTGTGGCTAGACTACACCTCTCTGTCGACAGAGAGATGTAGATTAGGCACGTCGAAATTGCTAATGAAGCAGGGATTTAAATATCCCACGCTTCATTAGCATAAACATGGCCGCCGCTTTTTTCCGAAACGGAGCTTTTTTGAAAAAAAATGGCAGTCTAGATGCGGATCTGTAGAAAATAAACCTTTTTTTCAACAGATCCTGTAAACCTCATTTTTTAAGGCATACAGGATCTGTCGAAAAACGGTTTATTTTTGACAGATCCACTTCTAGACCGCTGGGGTTTTTTTCGAAAAAGCTCCGTTTAGAAAAAAGTGGTGGCCATGTTTATGCTAATGAAGTGCCGGATATTTAAATCCCTGCTTCATTAGCAATTTCGACGTGCTTTATTTGCATCCCTCTATTGACAGAGGGATGCAGCCTAGAAGTAGCCCCAGAAGCCCAATGAGTTTGTTATCTCATGTGGTCACTACACTACACATAACATACACAAAAGGAATGTTTTGCAGACAGCTATGAAACTTCAAATCAAATCAAGCTCCCATTTCAGAATCTTATCTCAAAGATGTCTAGTTGGCTGAGTACATTCTCCTTTGCAAGGAAAAGTGAACTTCAGGGTGGATTCAAAGCCTAGTGAAATCAATTGAAGATGTCACTTAGTTACTTATATGATTATCATCCTAGTTCCTCAGAAGCATGGGTGGATTTTATCCACCCAACACTCCACGGGGATGGAGAAATATCATTTAACAAATAGGGAACTGAGGCATAGGGTATATTAACTAATTCGTCCAAGGTCACACAGGAAATCTATGTTTAATAAGACATGAAGTGACCTGTATTGATTTCTATTTTAAGTCCAGCTTGTTTCATATGTATTTAGATAGGCTATTTTTATATATTATGTTGTCTATTTACATTCTTGTGTAAACTAAGATGATGTAAACAGGATGAAAAAATGCTAATTAATCATCAGTTTCTTCTGATTTATAGCAATAATATCAGAATAAGGGTCATTTTATTCAGCACTTATAATACCTCCTCCAGGAACAAAAATATGATAGCATATATTCAAATATGTTATGGAAATATGTACATATTTAACAGTATTTTTCAACAGTTCTTGCATACAACCTTAACATGTGGAAACTTGGAGTATTTTGTAACTGTCAAACCAGTGGACCTCTCTTTTCTCCTTATCTGATCTCAAGCTCTAGTCAGGTGACATAGCACAAATTCTCTGTCCATTTTGCTAACCATCCCTAATCTCATCTCTAAGGGACTTCTATCTGAGAGTCAGATTCAAATAAGTAATTCAAGGTTAAAGGAAGCTGCATAATCCAGATAGAACAAATCAAAAGTGAAAGGAGATTGACAATGTAGTCCCATCATGTCAAGGAGCAGAACTAGAAGAAGAGCACAAGAAATTAGTTATTAGAAAGTTATATATATGAGTTTGTCAGCCAGCTAAACCATTGCTTGGTAGATTCAATGGAATCACAAATTGAAATGTAAAACCCATTTACTTCTGTTTCTTATAAGAAAAAATACGGAATAACCAGCTGGTAGCAGATTCTGAGATACTGCGGTGGATATTTGTTGTGAAAGAGTCAATAGTAGTGTGTAGGACTGTAGATAAAATTGTTTTAAGTGTGGGGTAGGATTGAAATTTTGAGTCACCAAAAGAACCATCTCAGTGACACGGGCCAAAATTTTTTGGGTGGACCTGGGTATAATATTGCTCTCTCATAGAAGAGAAGCCAGTTTTTGTTTTGGAAGGTGAACATGGGGAGACTAGCCAGGTGATCAGAAGAAACTGTTTCATAATCTGCTAAGCCAGTTCTGCCTGGAAAATTTTACTCAAGATTCAATGACTAACTTCCTATTTTTTAAAAAAGGTATCTATACCATCTATCAAACCACTGGTGCAGTGTGAAGGAGATTCATCAGGCAACTCTGCCAGGTTTCACTTTTCCAGAGAAGCAGATCCCAGCTGTCTGTACTGATATTAGACAACATTTAAACAAATCAAGGGACAATTTTCCATGTAAATGAGAGATCTAGGCTCCTCCTAGTCTCCAGTGCACCGGTGGATACTATGTGCACACTGGCGACTTTTAGGCTAAACTTATTTTCTATCTTTTCTCTATTGTTTAAGAGTAGAATCCACAATATCCCAGTATATTAATATATCAAAATGTCCAAAATAGTCTTGCTATCAAAACCCATGGTTCAGCCTTTCTTTTCCTCCGAATTAGATACATTTTTTCATAACTACAATAAATTATGAAAGTCTTAAATTCCATTCCTCTATGTCCTTTTCTTCTTCTTGAAATCATTTTTCTTTTTTCATTTCTGTCTAGTACTGTCTGGTTTTTTATTTTCTGAGAAACAGCATCACCAGTCCAATAATTTAAAATGTTCCATAATAATGCCACCCTCTGTATACATACACTGTTCCCCATTGTACAATATTAGTTTCATGCTGCTCCTTTTTTTCTCTCTTTTTACTCCTCAATTCATTAGCATCTACAAAGCAACTATTACAAATATTACTAACAAATGCTCACGACAGAAGCATAAATGTTGATAATCTTTTACCTCCTAGACTACGTCTAGACTGCAAGCTTCTTTTGGAAGAAGCTTTTCTGGAAGAGATCATCCAGAAAAACTTTTTTCGAAAGAGTGTCTATACAGCAAATTGCAACAAAAAAGCGATGTGCTTTTTTGAAATTTAGTGTCCACATTGACTGGATGCTATTTCACATTTCAATTGTGATTACTATGGATGGAGTGGCCAGCAGAGCACCTGTGCTTTTTCCTGGAGGCCTCTTCTTTCGAAAAAACACTCTCTTCCGCATTCGCAAAGGACTTTTTCCAAGAAAGCTTTTCTGGAAAAGTCTTCTTCCTTGTAGAAAGAGGTTTACTGCTGTCAGAAAACCCCCTCCATTCTTTCGACTTTCTGTCAAAAGAATGCAATGGAAATGTGGATATAAGTGTAGTTTTTCCAGAAAAATCTGCAATGTAGAAATACCCTAAATGAGTAAAATTAAGGAAGAAAAGTTATGTGGCTTGACCAAGTCACTGAATGATTCAGTGTCAGAGCAGCCACCAGGAGATCCCTTGTGCTGTGCAATACTGTGCCACTAGATCACAGTGCTTCTTATGCCATTCAGTTGCCTTCCTTATAGCTAATCAGCAGAATAATGGCACAGCTAAAAGCTGCTGGCTACTTGCCAAGTATCTCTAGTGCCAACAAAGGCACCTGGCCAACACCTACCCTACCGTTAAGAATTGTTCTGTGCTGTCTCAGAACTTATGCAACACATGGCTGGTGATTCCGTAGGTATGGAAAGGCCAGCCTTGGATATCTGTATCGGATTGCGAGTAAGCCCTGGTCTTCATAAAGAAATCAATGTGAAGAACTTTTTTTCCTTAGTGATCCACATACATATTCAAGACTCTTCAACAGAGAAAGGGTAAAAAACTTAAAAATGAAACCTGAGACTTTGATATTGAAAAGTCCAAAGAAACATCAGTGCAGGATGGAGGGCCATGCCGTAGGCTGCATAGGCATAAAGGCAGGGTAAGCATAACCAGTGTTTAATGATTAGTGGTTTGGAACAGGTCCCATATGAAGAGAGATTAAAAAGACTGGGACTTTTCATCTTAGAAAAGAGGAGACTAAGGGGGGATATGATAGAGGTCTATAAAATCATGACTGGTGTGGAAAAAGTGAATAAGGAAAAGTTATTTACTTGTTCTCATAACGTAAGAACTAGGGGTCACCAAATGAAATTAATAGGTAACAGGTTCAAAACAAACAAAAGGAAGTTTTTCTTCATGCAGCGCACAGTCAACCTGTGGAACTCCTTGCCAGAGGATGTTGTGAAGACCAGGACCTTAACAGGGTTCAAAAGAGAACTATATAAATTCATGGAGGATAGGTCCATCAATGGCTATTAGTCAGGATGGGTAGGAATGGTGTCCCTAACCTCTGTTTGTCAGAGGCTGGAAATGGATGATAGGAGAGGGATCATGTGATGATTCCCTGTTCTGCTTACTCCCCCTGGGGCATTTGGCATTGGCCACTGTTGAAAGACAGGACACTGGGCTGGATGGATCTTCAGTCTGACCCAGTATGGCCACTCTTATGTTTTCATATTATGTTCTTATGAGTGATAATTTACAATTAACATGTAATGAATTTGACAGGGATGGGAAGTGGGGCAGCTTTACTCTGAAAAACATTCCACAGACCCAAGGGAAGAGGCAATGAACACAGTCTGATAAACAAAGCCCACACCCAGGTGTGGGAAATAAGATTGAGAGGGGATGCTATGGCAACTCCAGGTTTGCGGTATCCAGGACACATGCCCCTGTTGCCTACATTCCCATTCTCAAGCTCTGCATCCCTGCCATCTAGGGTCCCAGTCACTGGCCTTGCTGTTCCTTGCTGAGAGTCTCCACTTCCAGCCCCATGTCCCACTTGGCTGCCATCCTGCATTCAGGGGTTTGGCTGCTGGCCCCAACTCCTGCTCAGTTGCTGGCCCCACCACCAGGCCCTGCATGTAAGGTCCCGACAGCTGCCAGGCCAGAAGCCCTGACCACTGGCTCCACATGTGAGGTCCCAGGTGGTCCTGCCTGCCAGCCACAGCTCTAAGAGGCATTGAGGGGATAGAGAAAGATAAGATGGGGGTGCAACTCAGCATTCCCACTCCAAAAATTGTTCCTGTGACACTGAGCATACACATTTTTGTTGGTGACCTATAGCTCTACACTTTCTACTGAATATTGGAAAGTTTGATGTCAGGCTGAATAGGATTGCGCTAGGTCAGGAAGCAAAGAAGAACAAAGGGAACAGCAGGACCTGGGATGGAGTGAAATCCTGACTAAATGCAATAGAACTACCAACTTAAGTTCAAAGAGATGGAGGGTGCCAAGTTCATCTTGGCTGGAAAGGTACGTTTTTTGTAAAGTATGCTCTTATTATGTAGATAATGCATTAATGTTTATCTGCAGTATAATGTTTATTAAGTTATGACCTTTTTATTTACCTGCCTCATATTTGGGGCATGAGGGTAGGGATGAAGAGGAGTAATATAGATTGATCCATGATTCTCTCCAGGGTACAAGAATAAGACAGTCATTGTTTGTACCTTCATTTAAAATGGCTCGTATGATGGTGATTTGGGGAGTGAAACTTATAATTTCATGAGAGCAGTAGGATACATTTTTTTTCTTTGTTACAAACAAAGTGCCCCCTGGCATGAGAATTTCAAAATCTTTGGCAGAAGACCTGAAACCCATCTGTGTTGGAAATTAACTTTTGCTTTTGGGTATATTTTATTTATATATTTTGTTTTTATTTCTCAATATTTAATCTAGTCAGAAAATAGGCTCTTAGGTCAAGCAGAGAAACCTCTCAATAGATGTAAAAACCACAGCATGTCAGAAGGCAGACCAGCTACTTTAATTCAGCCAGTAAACACAGCTGGTATTGGCCATAACTTTTTTTTTAAACATTCAAAATATTAGTTTTAAACATCCTTTAAAAATTACATTATTTATGATAATATTTTTCAGTGAACATCTCATAGACCTAGCTAAAAAGACAAACAGATTTTCCCCATCTTAACACTTATTTTATATGTGTGTGACTTTCCAAACTTTTACTCTTTTGGTGGAAATTTGTCAAGCTTTGTCTCTTCCTGACATTGAAATCTTGCGGGTATCAACAAACGTTATGTTTTAATTTTTTTTAAATGAACTACCAACATGCAATCAAAATTAAAATCAGAGTGCACAAAAAAGCGAAGAAACAAAACCCCTTTTACCATTTTGGAGTTGTAACCAAATATAAAAGAATGAGTTAATATTGCTCTTGAAACCTCAACTTTCACTTTGCTTGCCTGAGGTTTTAACTGTGAAATAGTAAAATAAATTCTATGCTTTTACTATAGAAAATTCAAATGGATTTTTAAAATGCATGGGTAAGAGCAACCTTTTCAAATGCAATTTCTTGAAAGTACATCTGTGTCACTAAATCAACACTCTGCTTAAAATATATATTGTAATATAAAGATTTTAAAATATTGCTACCCTTAAATCTTTCATAGCCCCAACATTAAAGATCCTCCTAGTCCTTATCATGGTATCATTCACAACACAGGGTAGTGGGGTCTTCAGACTTACATCAGAGCATCAGATTTGCCACAGAAAATTGCACACAGATATAGGGAATTTCATGTTGAACTGTTGCACTATAGCATTACTATTCACACAACAACCACTTTTAAACAGCGACTAATATATTACTCAAGGTTATCAAAGAAATACAAATTATGGAAACTGAAGAACATTCAAAGACAGAGGCTCAAAAGAGCAACTACAGAGATGGAGTACTTGCTTTTTAAGTAGTAAGGACTACAGCCCTCCGAGATATCTGACACTATCTCAGAGAGAAACAAGTGCATCACTCCCAAGAATAAATTTTTGTCATAACTAGCAAAACCATAGGATGAACTGATTACCAGATGAGGTCTAGAAAAACCGCTTTCATCTGCAACATTTGGCATTGGCCATGAGAAAAGAATACTGACCAAGATGAGCCATTGTTGTCTTCTGATGGCCAGTTCCTATATTCTTTTTTTATAAATTTCATTTAAACAGAATGTGTGTCACTAATTTTTGGAAATAAGCCTACACTCACAATATAGAGTAAGGTTTATGTGCTGAAGCCAAAGGGAACATTTATTCATAAATAGACACCAGCAACTACCCATTATAGGGGTAATAAGCCAAATATGTAGTACATTTTGTATCCACAATTTGCTGAAAAAGAATGTAGGAATTATCTGCATTATTTTGTATGAATGTTATATCTATTTATGTTTGGTGGTTATTGTATTGTTAACTAAAAGGCAACACAAAGTTATATCCTGCAGCAACTGAAAAAATGACTCTAGATAAGGCACAAGTGCTGGTATTCTAAGGGTACGCCTACACAGCAACATTATTTCAAAATAATTAGCATTATTTCAAAATAATGTTGAAATACTGTCAAGCTGGAAGACTTCTTACTCTGACTCCTGTAACCCTCAGTGTACGAGGAGTAAAGGAAGTCGGAGGAAGAGTGCTCTCTTTTGAAATAAGTGCTGTGTAGATGGTCCTGAAATAAGCTATTTCGAAATAAGCTGCGCAATTGATGTAGCTTATTTCGAGTTAAGCCCTGCTGTGTAGACACACTCTAACAGACATGACAGAGTACAGAATGTTAATTCATTTGAACTACACCTCCTGCATAGGGAAATTGGTGGTAAAGTCCCAACCTGCAGGATAATTATTTTGAAAAATTTGAAACAGTTTAAAAAGCTGAGTGTTGGAAGCAGCATTCCCCCTAATTTTTTGCACTTGTGTGGAATAAATTTTGTTATGCACACTGAGGCATGTGTGGATGTGCACTCCCCTAGAAACATACGCTGGTGGTGGTGGGTGCTATCTGCACTCTGCTGATCAGCTGAGTGGCACCCGAATCTGTCCTTGGTGGCCACTCAAGCGCTCATCTTACAGGAAACACTAATTGGAAGCTAGGGCAGAGGGACAGATATTCTTGAGAGAAACAGATTGTAATATGATCTCAAGATTTGGCACACAAGAGATAAATATGTGCTTACTTAAACTTGAAATTTTTCTCCTTTCTCTTTGCTTAGTTATAAGAGTCCAATGGATAATCATATTCTATTTTTAACACAATGTTTTCAGTCACTGCTTTTACCAGCTGGTCATAGTTCCCAGAGAGGAGTCTCACATTGTGTCCAAGCCTCTGCTAGAGGGTACTATAACTGGTGGTCACTTAAAATTCTAAGCAGCATTTCGTAAATTGTTCCAATGGCTAATTACCATCATGGTTAAATTGCTCCCCATTTCTAGCCTGAATTTGTCTAGTTTCAACTTCTAGCCATGGAATCTTCCAGTACCTTTGTCTGTGGGATTGAAGAGCCTACTATTATCAACATTTTGTTCCCCATGAATTCTCCATCATCAGCAATTTTTAAATCCAGGTTAGATTTTTTTTCTAACGCCTAAGCTCTAGGTCAAATAGGAATTAATTGATGAATGTGATATTGCTTCTGTTATGCAGGAAGTCAGACTTGACGCTGACACCTTTATAATCTATTAATATATGTTTTGGAGGAAGCATCTTCTCTGTTTGAATTTGTTGATCTTTTTCACTGAGGTTCTGGAGGTTGAGATAAATCCATAACTCTCCTAAACTGGTTGCTAGAGATTTCTTAGTAGGCAAGATGCTTATAAACTCTGATGAAATCTCTCGTAAATCTTCTTATTCTTAAAACAGAGATAGAGCTCCTTGACTATGCCACTATAAGGAATATTTTCTAAACCTTTAATTATATTTGTGGCTTTTCTCTGAACCCTTTCCATTTTATTAACATCCTTTTTAACATGCGGATTACGGCTCTGGACATGGTATTCCAGTAGTAGTCACAATAGCCCAGTGCCAAATCCAGAGATAATATAATATAACCCCTCTGCTACTACCATAGACTTCTTTTTTTACAAGTGGGTGCTCAAGCCCTTCCCCTCCAATTCAGGCCCCATTCTTCTCTACCCCTTCCCCAAATCTCTATCCCACCTCTTCCCACCTCTGCTCCACTGCCACCACACCTCTTCCCCGCCTTCTCTCCCGAGCATCTGCCATCCTGGCTTCTCATTTGAACACCACAAATCAGCTGTTCACAGCAATCAGGAGTGCTGGGAAGGAAGAATAAAATTTTGTAAGCAGAAGGCCACTGGCATGTGAGAGATGTGGGGGAAGTGGGGCAGAGTGGGAGACCCAGGGAGTCATTTCCTATAACTCCCACACAACACTTCCCTGTTTGCAGTAGCCCTTTTGGCCACAACATCACACTGAGAAAGTGACAACCCCCAGCACTTTTTTAAAAGAGTTACTGTTCCCCATGATACAGGCCCCCCACCTGTAAACATGACACATATTTTTTGTTCCTAGGTGTAC
The DNA here is from genome assembly GCA_030068395.1 of Apalone spinifera. Lineage (NCBI taxonomy): Eukaryota > Metazoa > Chordata > Testudines > Trionychidae > Apalone > Apalone spinifera. The sequence goes on from JANRFK010001158.1 coordinate 16,556,062, forward strand.
AACTTTACATTTAGCCATATTAAAATGCATAGTTTGCCCATGTAAACAATTTTCATCCCTCTGTATCAGTTCCCATCTTCTACATAGGGTGGCTAGGCATCCAGTTTTCAACTGGAACGGCCAGTCAGAAAGGGATCATGGAGACTCCAGTCAGCACCGGTGACTAGGATATTAAAAGTATGGTTAATGGCACAGCAGTACTTGCAGCCCAGGGTAGTGTCTGGCTTGTGACTGCTAGGAGTACAGGAGGAGGGGCTAGGGAGGCTCTGTGTTTGCCCCTACCCCAAGCATTGGCTCTCTAGCTCCCAATTGCTGGGATCAGCAACCAATGGGAGTTGGAGGGGTGGTGCCTGCTGGTTCAGGCATCAGATGGTACCTCCCTGGTCCCATGCCTAGGAGCCACAGGAAGTTTCCAGGAAGTTGCCTTAGATAAGTGCTGCCTGGACCCTGTGCTCCAGCCTCCTGTCCAATCCCAAGTGCCTTCCCTCACACCAAACACTTAGGCTCCAACCTGGAGCCGTTCTCAGACCCCAAATCCATCAGCCCCATCCCAGAGCCCCTCCTGAACCCCAAACTCCTCACCCTTCACCCAACCCCAGAACCCACACCCCTCTCCATTTCAGCTCTCTGCCCCAGTCCTGAACCTCCTCCCACACCTGAACTAGCTCCTAGAGCCTGCACTCCCTCCCTGCCATGTTCATTTTGTATCATTCTGGCTCCTAAATTTAAAGGTTGTGTAGTACCAACTCAAATGCTTTACAAAAATTTGCACATATTACATCCATAATTCTTACCACTGAAACTTGTAATCGCTTAAAAATATATCAAGTAATTATGCAAGATTTATTTTCCAGAACACATTTATTTTATCTGGCATTAATTATGTTACACTTCTTTCATTATTTATTAATTAAGCCCTATCTCAGCCATTCCATTATTTTGGCCAAAATCAATGTCAGGCCATTTTCCCTTTTAAACATTGGCACGTTAACTTTCTTCTAATCTTTTGGAACACAGCTCAACAAGCACACACACAGACACAGTCCAGTACAAATTTGAGTAACGGTGTTGGCAAAATAACTTTCAACACAACTCCGTCTGAGAAAGACCACACTCTGTTGATTTTTGGTGTAATGCATCAGGTTAATCTTCATGGAAATGTGCAGTGATTGGGGGCCTTGACTGATGTTATGATAAAAGTGAAAATATACACTCATTTCTGTATCTAAACTTTTAGGCGTCGTCTAGACTGGCCCCCTTTTG
>JANRFK010001158.1:16577853-16600535 GCA_030068395.1 Apalone spinifera
GGCTTCATTTGCAACTCTACTGGCCCTCATTACTCTACCTAGCTCGAACTAATGAGCTAGTGTAGACGTACCCACACAGACTCAAAAACCAATAAAAGCACAAGTAAAAAGGGTGGCTTTAGCCTGATGCCGAAACAATGATAATGTTGGCGCCATCCGAATATTGCGAAGAAGAGAATTCCACAGCCTGGGAGCAAAAGCTGAGACAGCCCTGTTCCGCATAGATGTTAATTTTATCTCTATAAGTGGGAGAACACTGAGCAAAGCCTCCCCATCTGACCTCAATTTGGCTGTTGTAGGGTCACAAATCATATTAACCCTAAATGTAGGAATTGTAAAATGTGAGCACCAATGCTTGCAGGAGTGACACTGGCATTGTAAAGAATCTCAGATGGACAAGGCTTTCTCTTCCAGACTTAGTGAAGTCAATTGGGGGGGGAAGGGCAGAGCTCTGAACCAGCAGGCTATATGCCCTCCAGGCGTAAGCTGTAAGACTGGTTCAACCTGTTTCTCTTCCTCCCCTATTCTACTGATAGAACTAAAACAGACTCCGAAAAGAGTCACTATTATTTTAAAATGTTATTCCTGTGGATGATGGAATCTTTTGGCTGGCCTGTGCTGGAGGCCAAGATCTGAAATCACTAGGTTTGGCCTAGAGCCAAACCCATCACAGAGCTGGCAGGTGTCCAGTGGGGCGGTTGGCAGAAATGGCTGGTGGGAGCAGTGGCAGGCAGCCAGCAGGGGCAGCTGGTGGGAGCAGCGCCAGGTGGTCAGCAAGGTGGCTGGCAGGAGCAAGTGGCCAGCCGGCTGGAATGACCACTGGGAGTGGCCGGCAAGTGACCAGCGGGAGTAGTGGCTGGCAGGAGCAAGCGGACAGCAGGTGGCCAGCAAGGGGCAGGAGCAGCTTGAGGTGGCATTGCCATATGCTCAACAAGTGGAGCCATCAGGGTGATGTGCCTATGGACCCTGGGCCTCCACTGACTGGACAGAGCCGTGAGTGGGGTGTTTGAAACCACACTATAAATTAGGGATTGGACTAAAGATCTTTAAGCAAAAGACTCTGCCCTCTGCACACCAGGGATGGTACCTTGCGTATGGGTTTTCTTTGTTTATGTTATTGGTTTTCTTTGTGTGCGTGTATTCCTGTAGGTTGATGCTAGATTACTGTTATTAAACAGACTGTTTCTATCTCTGACTCAGTGTTTGAGAGAGGGGAAGAATTGTCTCTAAAGGTGCCCTCTGGGTAGGTTAGACTTTTTCCAGTTTACTAGGTGGGGTCTCAAGCCTGTTTGGTTACCTTATTGAAAAACCTCCCTATATACTGAACCCGTCCCTTCTGGCTGCTGACTGATACCGGCAGAAGGGTTACATCACTGTCCGGTGCTAACACATGAACTATTTATTGAGAAGTGAAACCTCTCTAGAGGCTTCTTAGTACAACTGAGAGTTGCTGAGGGAATATTCAGAACTGTAACTGTCCTCTTAGAATGATTATTACCCAGAGAGCACAGGGGGATGCAGTATAACTAACAGGGCTGTCCTTACCATGAGGCAAACTGAGGCAGCTGCCTCAGGTGCCAGACTCGGGGGGTGGGTGGGGTGCCACTAGGACCCACAGTGTAGAAAATTGTGTTTGCTGCTGGTGCATATCTGCATATGGGGGCATCATTTGAGCTCCCCACCTAAGGTGCCAAAATGTTGTGGGCCGGCCCTGATAACTAAATACCTGTTTATTTAGTTAACTCTCCCAACTGACCAAACAAGCACCGAGCCCCTGTCAGAGCCTGGGCTGGACTGCTGCTTCCCACAGCTCCCCTTGGCTGGACACAACAAACCACAGCCAATGGGAGCTGTGAGACTCCATGTCTATGGGCACTAAGATAAACAAAGCATCTCGTGGCCCAACAGTGGCTTACCTGGGTGAGCCTGAGAGCCAACTTTGAAAACCTCTGCACTAAAATTCATTATAAGCAGTAGCAGCCAAAGTGACTCTGGGACTTTCAGTGCAGAAAGACAAGCTAGTGCTCTGTAGATTCACGCTTTGGCTTACCACAGAGTAACATCTCATGTAGAATAGTAATAGAGATGTAGCCATGTTAGTCTGGTCTTGCTGAAACAAAAGACAGGACTATGCAGCACTTTAAAGACTAACAAGATGTTTATTAGGTGATGAGCTTTCGTGGGCCAGACCCACTTCCTCAGATCAAATTGTGGAAGAAAATTGGCATGACCATATATACCAAAGGTATACCTAATAAAATAAACCATCTCGTTAGTCTTTAAAGTGCTGCATAGTCCTGTCATTTCTCTCATGTAGACAAGCCCTTATATTGGTCAGACTAGATTATCATAATGGCCCCTTCTGGCTTTCTACATTCTGAATAAGTCCCTTTGCTTTCAGTTTTTATTTGATTTAATTTTTCCAGTACTTTATCATGTATATTACAACAGCCATCAACAACAGGGCAAGAATGAGTTGAAAAAAAACTATTAATATTTTTCCTGGATACATATCAGGACTTATTTTGGTGGACATAAGGATAGGGAGAAACGGGATTCAGTAGATTAATGTTTTCGTGAACAGAATTCAATATGATTTGCTGTGGAAATAAAATAGAATTCAAACCACAATGCCATCTCTAAATTTAAGAAAGCAATATATCTCTAAACCTCAAATAAAACTTTTAATATGAGTATACAGTTTACTATTGTAGACTTAGAACTATTAGCCTATAAACACCTACATTTAATAAATTTTGCATACCCATTGCAGCACATATACTCCAACTTCATCCTTTACTCCTGCTTTTGTGTTGTTTTTTAAAATTTCAAACACTGTGTTCTGAAACATATTCTGATACAGATTTTCATTTTCTTCCCATTGTAATGTGTCAGAACGTTAAACCGTTATCGGCTAACAGCTTGTAATATGCACCTGGTGGGTATGAGAGTCATCAATATATTCAGATATGCACACACTTCAGAGCTTGTGTGTGTGCCTATTTCTTCTGTGTATCTCTTGACTAAGCCACTTCAACAGGCAGCTTTGTATATCAAGCATCCTAATACATGTATCTCATGGAATGTATTGTATTTTCCTAATACAATAATTTATTTTTAAATATTTGAATGATACAGAAGTAGGGTAAAACAGAAAAAAAAGAATATTACTTTTTATAAAAAAGCCTAAGCATTTTTTGGGTTTTTTTGTTTGTTTTAAGTAAAAATCAGTTTAAACTGAAAATGAAAGGGCTTACCATAGCTGAATCTATGAAACATTCCTTTAAATGATGTTTGTCTACATTGTTAAAACTATCACCCCTTATGGTATCATAGATTTTTCTACTATATATTTGAGAGAGTTTGTCTGTGAGTGAGTGAGTCTGATGCTCTGTCTGTTTGCTCAAGATCTCCTCCTAAAAGATAAGAGCTAAGACCATTGAATTTGGTATGCAGCTTCCTCTTATCATAACTGAAAACATGGTCAAGATTTGGTTGTATGGGAGGAGGGGGCAAAGATCCCCCCGATGTGAACAGGGATGCATAAAACCACACGGGCAAGAAACAGAATCATCAGGCAGGAGAAAGGAGCTGATTAGGGATGCCCCCCCCCATGTACTGCTTCAGCCCCAAGCCTTCCATTCCCAGATACCCTTTAGGATGGGCAAGGAGGAGGAGGGGGGGCACAGCTTCCCCCTTCCCTCTATTCATTCAGGAACATTGCTGGCTGTTCCCCTTCATCAGGGAGCAAGGGCACAATCTGGTTGGGGAGCACAGGGAGACAGATGAACCTGGATCTACCCCAGCCAGGGGACATGAATCCCTCTCCTGGCTCTGCCTGCTAGAGCCGCAGTGGCCACGGAGAAGCAGTTCTCCCCTGGCCCCAAACCTGTCCATCTCCTCCTCGGGAGCAGCCAAACAGCCAACACAGGCTGCCCCAGGTCTGGAGCTGGCTCTAGCATTAAGAAGGCAGGATAAGGGATGCCTGGAAGGTAGGTAGTTGGGTAGGTAGGTGGGGTGGGAGTGTCCTCTCTTCCCAGGGAAGCCTGCATACTGAACCCCTCAGCCCAACTCCACCCAGAGCTATGATTTAAATTAGAGATGGGGGGGCCTGCACTGTGGCCCCTGACTGAGAAAGAGAAAGACACATTCCCTACAATCTCCTCATATACCTGAGCCACGGCAGGACCAGCCTAGTAGATTTTGTGCGCTCCAGGCCCCCATGGGGCTGGAACACCAGCACAGGCTCCCCAACATTGGGAAGATGTTAACAAAGTGTTTGGGTCTTGGGTTCATCAGTAATCCCACAATATCTTCATAACTTTATAGAAATTCACTTATAAAATAGTTCAAATTATATGCTGATGATATCACATATAGAGTCAATTGCTTTCTTACTACATACGTCAGTGTGTCAAAACTACGTCTGAAGAACTTCAGGATATGATATTGGTGTGTAGAGTGAATGCCTCTTGGTTTATGTTACTGCAGAATAGTATTTAGATTATGATTTTTATTCAAATCATTAAAGAGTTGACTGTGTTGTCATAGTGGGTCTTGGTTGAAAGATCTAATTGTAAAATGGCACAGTATTTATTTTTATAACTGATTCTCTTAGAACATACCATGTAATTATCTGTTCATGTCTTAATCAGGATGTGAACTCATTGTCCTTGTACTATAGTCAGGTCATTCATTGCAAATGTATTTATAGCATCACAATACTGCTGAATAGCATCTACAGAGGCATATGTTTGATAAGAAACATGGTGAATATGAGAAACATGATTCTCTTTATAAATCTCAAGATAACAGTGCTGTCTTCCATCTGAGAGTGGGATGTGTGTAAATTTTACCCTAGAATAAAAAACTAGTAGTAGCATATTGTAGGAATTTCCACTCCCATGGGAGGGAATTAAACTACAAAGGGGATCATGTCCTTCTTAAATCTTCTCATTATTATTCAACATTGCCATGACCTAGTGAACAGAGTACTGGACTGGGACTAAGGAGATCAGGGTTATCCTGATTTAGCCACTGCCTTGATGGGTGACCTTTACCTTTCAGTGCCTCAGTTTCAACATCTGTAAAATAGGATAATGATGCCTACTTACTCCATAAAGCACTTTCAAAATCAATTATATAATAGCTAACCAGCAATTATCAAAATTAAACATTTTAAAACAGTTCCTCAGCTGATTTTCTTTTTCATTTACTTCACTAATTTGGTTACTTTTGTTATAGAGGAAAATAAGATTGGACGTTGTTATTCTGCAAATACAGTATATCTAAACTATTTACACAGACACTCAGCAGAACAAGGATTTAACTTTTCTCCTTTGTTCTCTAACTCAATTTGAAAAGATTGAAAGGTCTCGACTTGCCAATTAATATTCCCCTACTCTATATTCTGATCATTACATGTGTACAAAGCTGGAGCCAAAACTTCAATTCCCCCCAATCATATCTTAACTAATCTGTTATACATAGTACTGTAATTTGAATAATGCTCAAGGTATATGGGAAAGCTGAATATATGAGAAAATTCAATGTGCCTAATAATTTCCACCTAACTTTCAGTAAATCAGACATTTAAGAAACTATCAGCTAAGTTGCTGCTCAGCATTCATGAAGAAATCCCAGTATCTAAAGTGCAGACTGAGTTATAAATTACAATTTAGTTTACAATCCTAAATCTTGGACCAAAATGCTCAGATATTTATCATCTAGTATTAAAATTATGCCATCTCCTCATCCAGTCAGGCAATATATATTTTAGCATTCTGGTGATTGGTATGGAGTGTGTGGACTGCATAGCTATCTTAGTCCCATTCATTCTGCTTCACTTTGAAATGTCTAGATTTTAAACTTTTCGTTATTTGTCTTCTGAAAAGTAATATATCTTTATGATATTCAGGATGTTTCTAAACTACCTTTTGGTCTGTTTACACTCAAAAGTAGAAGGTGCTAGTAATTATTACTCACTTTGCCAGGCCTTTTGCAATATAGTGTGAATAATGACAATTTAATTCCAGTGACATTGGCCTTCTCTTTGTTAAGAAAAGTCACCAGTAAGATCAAAGCTTCAGGAACATGTTGGGTTTCAAAACCAAAATAATTATACTAACTCTGAACCCCGATCTTGCAAACACAAGAGTAACACCAGTGAAGTCTGAGACACACACATGTATATGTGTTTGCAAACCCAGGCCCTTCCTGTAAATAAACATCAAGTGCTATATTTCTGCCACCCTTCTTGGTAGTTTCTGTAGTTAATCTTTTACTCTGTGGTAAGGAGCCCAAATTAAACCTACCTAATTTGTAAATGCAACCTCCTCATTCCCATATGGAGTTAACATTACACTATTGTGCCTGGGGAAATTCTCATTTTTTAGATTTGAAAAAACAAATCCCTTTAATTGTAAAATGTGGAATTATGTAGAACCTTGGCTACTTTTTAGGAAATTCTCTCAAATAAAAGGCTGACATCTTTACTCACATTGGATAGCCCTCAATTCCACATGCTGTAGCTCTACTGCCTTGAATGGGGCCATTTGGTAAGTGAGGGTATGTCTACACTGCAGAGTTTATCCGGAAAAACTACCGTTTTTCCAGAAAAACTACACTTACATCCACACTACTATTGCATCCTTTCCACAGAAAGTCGAAAGAACAGAGGGTTTTTTTTTGAAAGTTGGTAAATCTTTTTCTGTGAGGAAGAAGCCATTTTCTGAAAAAGGCGTGTGTGGACGCGGAAGAGAGGTGTTTTTTCAAAAAAAGAGGCCTCCAGGAAAATGCATAGGTGCCCTGGTGGCCATTCTGTCCACAGTAATCACAACTGAAATGCAAGATAGTGTCCAATCAATGTAGACGCTATAGCTTGAAAAAGCAGATCGCTTTTTCGTTGTGCTTTTGCTGTGTAGAAGTTTCTTTTGGAAAAGCTTCTTCCAAAAGAAGCTTGCAGTCTAGATGTAGCCTGAGAGATTACTCAAAAGGTGAAATCTTGGCTGCACTAAAATCAAGTGCAAGAACTCTCAAAGGATTTCATCCAAAGTAAGGCAAGATATTAAAATTTAGTCGAAAGGGAATGTCTTTCTTGTCTGAAACAATCCTGAAAATTACAGAGGCAATTATTCAGCACCAGTGTGGTGGTGTGGCTTTATGGGGGGAGTGGCAGAGGAAGGTTTTCTAGTCACTCACAATTGTTAGCAGAAGAATAAGGATTATAATGCAAAACATTCAAATAATCACCAAGATTTTCTTAAAAACCAAAACTGACCCCCCAGTTTGCAAAATATATGCTTGTGCCCCTTTTCCAATATTACTGGCAGAAATTGCTGTTAGTGGAAAGAATATTTAAAAGTTGCTTTTGGAGTATTTGTGGAAATCTAATTTTAAATTCATACATAAAAGCACAGGCACTGCAAGTGTTTTTGTTCATCCAGTCAGAAAAGAGAAATAATATTTCTGGATTTATCTTATTAATTAACATTGCTTCAGTTTTGAGTATTCAGGATCCATTCATATTAGAAAAGCTTAGAAAAAGCTAGTGGTCAACCACACTTGAAAAAAAAAATTAAGGAAATTCCAAACAGAGAAGAGGCTAACAGCGCAGAATGGATTATATGCTATAAATGATTTTTCAGTTGTGGTCAGTAGTCTGAGGGCTATGCTGCAGTAACTGAGATGCTTGATGTTCCGGTTGCTTTTTGTTGTTGTTTTTTGTTGTTGTTGATCTAGTTCTATTGATGTATTCACTGCTATTTATTTGTTACCAGAAGAACATTTCTAACATAACAAGCTGCTACAATGGTGGCTAGCAAATGCCTGCCTATGAAAAGCAGTTCCAGGACCAAAACAAATCATTATGCTTCCTCATCTGCTCTGTCAAGGGCTGGCCAAGAATAAAATGAACAGAATGGAGAAGCACTTACAGTACTGGCCCCTTTTTTAAATCCCTTCCTTCTGTAAAGTACTTCTGCTCTTCTGTAGAAATCCAAAGTAACAGAGAGAATGCACAAAAGGTGGCAGAGGAGAAAAATACCAAAAATCAGTGGAACAGTTAGCTTTACTGAATAAAATTATCCAAGGGCTATTTTCAATAAAATCTCCAATACAGCTCCCCCCTCACTGGCAATAGAATTTTTATGCAAACCTTCAGAGCAGAATAATGCTGCTGGTTGATTCGATCTAGTAATGATAACAGCGGCATTCCCCTGTGATACCAGATCAGTACGTTTTATGACCTACTGTAATAGCCAAGCAAGTTACACAGTGATTTTAAAAACAAACAAACAAACAAAGAAACAAACAAACAATCAAACAAACAAAAACAAAAAACAAACAAAAAAACAGGACAAAGTAATTTGAAGAAAACAGAGCATAATTTTCCAAATTATTTTACTATTACACCTTTTTTATCTTCCCCTAAAAATCTGGGATTATAAGCAGTCAATATATAGCATAAGAATTGCTTGGGAAAACAAAATACCCATGGAAAACATCTCTAAATTCTATTCTACCTCCCTATGAAAATGTTTCAGGAACCAAACGAAGCATATTTTTATTCCCTGAACAGCTGGTACCTTCTTGACCTCTTTTATGGTAATTGGGTCTAGATGATTCTACATCAGTAATGGGGCTGCACCTTGACTGTAGAATGGACACAATATGTTTTCAACTGAATCTATACAATTAGCCACCAAATGGGCCAAGATGATTTAGCATTCAGATAGCAGCACTGTATAAATTCCTGACTCTATTTTTAGTTGAGACACGAAGTTACAACAGCTGGAATCTAGTACCTTGTTTTGCTGAATATGAAAAAAACCTATTATTTTTAACATTTAGTAATTTTATTTTAAAAACCTTAGACCTTATTAATTACTCATGTAAGCTTTGTCAAAAAAAAAGAATCCAGCATTTATTGTGAACATCTAATAGTTAAAAGATAAAATTGTAAATTTACCACTAAAAGCATGACCTTTGCTTAGCAAGAAGATATATAATGCATTTTTATTTTGTTGCAGGAGTTTTACTCATGTTCTACATTTAACACAGCAAATTTCATATAAATTATATATACTGTATGAGAGTGTGGTCCTAAATAGAAATACCTGCAACAGTGGCAGGAAATCTTTCTGCTTTCTGGCCAACAGGTAGTTAAGATTTGCCCCTAAGAAAAAAGGCAGGGTTGGCCTCATAAATTTTGTGGATACTCAGATCTATGGTGTGCACAGAGTCATGTGTAGAGAACTTCTGTACTTCCCGTGGCCTCTGTCTCCTGTGGTCCTAAACTTTATCATCACATTGCTGGAGACTATCCTGGCTGCAGATGCCTTTGTGGCTCCCCACAACAGAATGTTGGTTCTACAAATTTAATACAATCTCTGGCATGCATTTTTTTGAATCTCCATCTGTGCATTTCCCATCTCAGCCCACCTACCATTTGTCCTCTCCCAGGCATGGACACACACAATTGCAAACACTTCTCTGCAGGGAGCCTTCAGCAATATCCAATCTTTTGAGAGCTTAACTGTCTGAACCTAAAGGGTCTTTAAAGATAGTTTTCGCTTTTTTACATGATTCCTAATTCCCACTTCCATGCTTTAACCACTAGCCCAGAATAGAAGATAGAAGACACGATATATATTTCCAGGATCCCCTGAATGTTTAGTCAGAGGAGTGTACACTCTATTCAAGTACTTTGTAAATCTGCCACTGAACTGTGGTCAACTATTTTATTCACAATACTTTCAAATATTTATAGGAGGTCAAATAACCAATCTCCCCATCACCATCTGTAAAATATTGCAAGAAACTCCTGAATTTTAATGACTTCTTGAGTGGGATCCCAAATAATCTTTGATTTGAGTTAGGTATACTGATTTTTTAAACTATTACTGACCTGAAGCAAAGGTAAACTAGAAATTACCAATTTTAAGACCTCAGCTGAGATTTATTCTTTGACAATTGACAGAAAGAGTCAAAATTAGCATTTTGGTAAAACCTCTATTTGTTTAAGATGCCTCTTAGCCAAAGAGACAGTCTGTACAAAAGGATTAACCTATTGACAATGACTTTCTCAATCCAAACTCATGAATAACGAATACTGAATGTGTTTACCTTCCTAATGCACCCATAATTCACAATGAAGCAGGTTTTCTGGAAAAGGTCAAAATGCACAAAGAGCTGAATTTCAATAGAAGTACATAAAAAATTAGAGATCAATTGAGTGGAATTTATTTAATACAAACAAAGCAGTGGGACTAAGTGAATTTTAGCCATCCAAATGGATAAAACCTTTAAAGAGAGTTTTAAAAGACCCGCAAAAGAGTTTAAAAGCCTTTTGGGTTTATCTATTCTTTAGCTAACAGTCTATGCCTTAAAAAACAAGGACACCTAAACCAATTTACTAAATTTGAGATTATTCTTGTATGTTAAGTTTAAAAAGGTCATTAGCTGGAAGCACCAATATGTTCTTTTTATGTAAGTGCACATTTTCATTTATATTCTGGTATTCACCACAGAAGTATGTCTCTTTTGGACAGACAGGCTTACCAATGTGTAATGAACCATCAGAATTTGATTTAAGCTCTCTTTTGAGAAACTGTTTCACTGTGTGATGCAAATACCCTTGACGGGCTGTTTTCTGAGCTGATTTATGGGGTCTACATAAAGCTATTTTTATGTATTTTACATGGTAAAGTCATACAACTTGATTGCCCACCATAATGCACGCTGAATGGATGTTTATAAAGATAGATTACTTAGTCGCACAATGACACATTCTCTCAGGTGAGACAGACAATACAAATGGTGTAGCTTTATCTTGGACAACAGTAGGCAACTGGTATCATAATTTGGGCAGTGTGAGACAGTGCGTGCATGTGTGGAGTGGTGGGGGAAGGCAATAGTTTCAACAGAATAAACTATGCTTGAAGAATTAATTTCTCCACCACACTATGGATGTACAGATTTCCTTTGAACATCATAGGTAGTATTTTAACCACCTCTTCCCTCACACAGGTGACTGGCTCCTAAGACTGATTTCCAAACATTGCTTAGGCATTTAGACTTTCAAGGAGGCTTAGGCTTGTGATTGGCTAAACCATTTTTTTAAATGGAATTTAGGCTGTTAAGTCACTTAAGGCTTTGGAAAACTTCATCCCATGTCTATTTTTTCTACAATTTTTGGGGTCAGTTTGCTTCTTGAGACAATAAAAGACTTGCAACACCCTTGCTACACTGGAGCAGGGACTGTCTGGAGCAGAGAATCATAAATGTAATGAATTAGGCTAAAAACTGTGCTCTTTTATTATACAAGCAACAATGGTATTATTTCACATTTCTATTTCTATCCCAAGATTCAGAACTCCAGTATGAATGTAATCCTTACTCAAGGAAAATTTCCATTGATTAAAGCTCACTTTGAAGTCAATTTGTTGGTGAAAACCTTCATAATAAAGAATTAAGAGTGCTTGGTGGTACTTCATGCTTTTCTGAAAGGCCAAGTATAGCAAACAGGAAATACAGAATCAAGACACACCCAAAACCTTAACTCTGCCCTGATGCAACTAGCAATAGCCACTGGTAATTATCTGCATGCACTCCAAATGCATTCACAGTGTAAGATGCAGATGACATAAAATAGTGGATGAATCAGTTGGAGCTCCTTAGCAGAGCTGAGATAACATCATGAGGTTATCTGCGGGACTTTACTCCCCCCCACACCGAGGGATGTATGAGGGAGCATCTACACTGCACCCTTAGTTCAAAATAAACTATGTAATTTGAGCTATGCAAATTGCATAGCTTATTTCGAGTTAATTTTGAAATGTGTAATTTAGCACAGTCTACACAGCGCCAAATTTTGAAATAAATCTCTATTCCAAAACATCCCTTAATCCTCGTGGAACAAGGTTTACAGGGACATCAGAATAGCAAGCCCGTTATATTTCAAAATAATGGGCTTGTTTCAAAGATGTGGAATAGCTATTTTGGGATACTGGAAGTAACCTAAGATAGCACTGCAGTGTAGATGTACCCTGAGAGTCCCTCACCCTGACCCTTGTATGATCAAAGGTAAGAAGTGCATGTGTATCTTGAGATAGAACATGCTTCATTTGAGCATTATGTAGGTTGTGTCACCGGCAGAGTGCAAGAGTCTTCTTACTATGGGGACAGTCACTAGTTAGGTGTGAGAAGTAGTGTAACCTATAGGCTTAAAGAAGTGCAAGTGAAAGTGGAGTGTGAGATGGCATGTGCCTAAGAGTGAAGGGAGGGGTACAAAGAGTTGGAAGGGTTGTAAAATTTACCACATCACATGTGGTGTTCTTTTTGAGGAGTAGGCTATGTCTTTGACTATACAGGAGGTGTAGGTAGCATGGAGTACAGAGAGTGAGTATGTGTTATGGACATACTGGGACATCGCTGAGAGGACAGAGTTATGGAAGTGTGGGTACATGTGTCACTTAAATCTTAATTTCTTGGTTTAAAAAGCCTGTGTTTTGCTGGAAGACACTGCGACACCACTAAGCAAACTTAACTCTAAGTTAATGAATTTTTTTGATAAGTGGTTTTTGAAGAGACAGCTGAAATGAAAGCTGCCAATTATTTTCTGAAATGTGTCATTTGAGGCCAGGTCCTCAGATATAGAATACAAGCAAATATATTTGCTGTATGATTAGTTCTCTCACTAACCCAGTTTCAACCATGGATCTCTTCACAGTGAAGCTACTTTTAAAGACCAAATCACAGCTAGGTCCAAGCTTCAAAGTTTGTGCCCAGGTGCGATCTTCCCTTATGAGTGTTCAGATCTGGAGTTTTACTTCTGAATGTCAGACATGCTATAGGTCATGCAAAATGAATGTGGTCTAACTTCCTGTTCATAAGGAGCAGTACAAAATTACAAGATTATCAACCAATTCTAATGGCATGATCTTATTTCAGATAGTACAGATGGTTACTATTGTGATCATTTCAACAAAAGTGCAGCCCACTTACCACTTGTCATTAAATAATTATGCCCTGTGTTCATTTGAAGATGTCCTCTGCAAGACAGTGTACTTTTAGAATGATAAAACTGATTTTTCTCTCACCTGTTCTTAAAAAACATCCCATGATGAGGATTCCAAAACCTGCCTTGAAAACCTATTCCAGAACTTAGCTACCAATAATTGGAAAGGGTTTTTTTCCCCTAATATTGAATCTTTATTTCTTTTACTGAAGATAAGGCCCACTACTTCTTGTCCTACCTTCAGTGGACATTGTAAATAATTTATCAGTATCCTCTTAACAATAACTCTGGATATATTTAAGACAATCACATCTTCCCTCAACCTTCTTTTCTCATTATTAAACATACACAGGTTTTTAACCTTTGCTCAGAGGTCAAGTTTTCTGAACCTTTTATCATTTTTGTGCCTCTGCTCTGGATTCTCTCCAATTTATCCAATCTTTCCTAATGTGCAGCTCTCAGACTGGACACAGAACTCCGGAAGAGGCCTCATCCATAACGAGTAGAACAGTTACATCCTATGTCTTATATAAAATGCTCCCGTAACTACATCCCAGAATATTAGTCTTTTTTACAACTGCATCGCATTATTGGCTCATATACTATTTGGGATCCACTATAGCCCCCAATCCTTTTTTTCAGTACTAATGCCTCATCAGTTATTCTCCCTTTTGTAGCTCAGCATTTATTTTTTTATTCCTAAGTGAAGTACTTTACACTTGTCTTTATTGAATTTCACTTTGTTGATTTCAGATCTATTCTCTAATTTGTCAAGCTCCTTTTACATAAGAACATAAGAACAGCCATACTGGGTTAGCCAAGTATTCTGTCTTCCAACACTGGCCAATTCCAGATGCCTCAGAAGGAATGAACAGAACAGGTAATCGTCAAGTGATCCACCCATGTCACCCATTCCCAGCTTCTGAAAAACAGAGGATAGGGACACCATTCTTGCCCATCCTGGCTAACAGCCATTAATGCACCTATTTTCCATGAATGTATCAAGCTCTTTTTGAATCCTGTTAAAGTCTTGGACTCCTCTGGCAAGGAGTTCCAAAGGTTGACTGTGTGTTGTGCAAAAAAGTACTTCCTTTTGTTTATGTCGATATCTATTACAGTCCTTCAAAGTGCTTGCAATCTCTCCAGAATGGTGTCATCCAGAATTTTAAGCATGATCCCCGCTCTATTTTCCAAGTTATTAATGAAAATATTGAATGGTGCCAGACTTAGAACTGATTTTTATGTCAGTCCCCATTAAAAATGTCCTCGCAGTAGGACGTCAAATTACTGATAACTCCCCTTTGAGTATTCTTTTTCACCCAGTTACACATTATATTAATTTCATATAAACCACTTTTCCCTAGCTTGCTTATGAGTATATGGGGGTGGGACCATATCAAAATCAAAATATATGGCATCTATCGACTCACTCCTCCCATCCAGTCCCATCAAAGGTTCATTTGGCGTAATCTGTTCTTGACAAATCTATTCTAGCTATTTCCCACTAGTACGCTAATCACCCAATTATCCTGTAGGTGCTCACAAATTGATTGTTTAATCAATTGTTCCAGTATCTTTCTCTAGGGACAGTGTACGCCAATTACCAAATAGCCTTCACACAGCAAATTGCATCACTCTTAGGTCAAAAGAATTACAGATAATATATGAAAACAATACAAAGAATCTTCATGCAAGTTAAAAGCTTACCAAAAATCACCAACAGCTCCAAAGTAGCCTCTGGTAGGTGTAAGTCTTTCAATCCTCACAATTCTGTTTTTCCCCTTGGCAGGGGCAGAACCAGCCTCTTTCTGGTGTGAGGGCCAGTTTCCCTCTAAGCTGAGGGGTAACACAGCTTCACAAGTGATCATTCAGCCCTGCCCAGTCAGAGGCCCAGGGCTCCGAGAATGGAGCTGACTGACTGGCAGGGCTGATTAATCACTTGTGAAGTTATGCTGCCCCGCAGCTTAGAGAGAACACTGGTAAGGACTGAGGTGAGCTAGACAGAAAATTGAGAGTGGGGCTGGGCTAATGGATGGCAGGGGGAGCCAACAGACATCTTACATAGTGAAATATTCACCCTTCTCTGCTGCTGCTGATGAAAGTGCAACCTGCAGACCTGGGTATCTGGCCAGCAGCTGCTGCTCTTCAGGTGCTCGAATCTGAAGGTAGAGCAAAGAGCAACATAAGTGGCTGCTGGCTAGGTGCCAGACTCTGAAGGCAGCAGCTGTCACTCCCATCCCCATGTGAACGAACCTGAATTTCATTCATACCCAGTCACCTCTCAGCACTTGTTAGATCTCCAGTGCCCCTCACATCCCACATGCCACTGCCAGCCCATCAACTTCCTGTTCCATCTCCTCTGCCCCATAAAAGAAGCCCATGCATCCTACTCACACATCCACAGCCCACCATTTAGCTCAGTACCCTGGGTTTCCATAGGAGCCCAGCCTAATGCCCCTACCTTGCCCATAACCAGATCCTCTCTGAGTCATACAGCTTCTATATCCCCTTGAATCTGCCATAACTTAGTCTGTTCCCCAGCATCTGTCAGCCTAAGTACCTTTGGTCCTAAGAGTAGAGCCTATCCTGATTCCAAGAAGTCTTACCAGGATGGGGGGAACTCTTCTGTCAACCTTCGTGGAGACTTATTGTGGTCAACTGATCCTCTCTTCTGATCAGCTCCTCAACTTGCCTATCACAGTTTCCTGCTTCCTGCTGGGAAGGAAGTATAATGTGCATCCTCTGGTTGCAGACTATCCTGTGTAAAGAGCAACTGGGGCTGTGATTGGAGGCCAGACCAAGAGTGCTCCCTTCTCTACTAGCTCGTGGCACATGGGTGAGAGTCCTGGATCCCTTGCCATATCCTCAGGTACTTCCATGCTTGTCTGTCATGTTTCAGTATAGTCCATTGAACTCCTTAGACTTCCTAAGTCTCAGTGACAAAAACGACAAACTGACCTGATATTTCATTCTGTAGGTGTGAAAATCAGATGTTATAAACCGACAACCTCATTAAACCATGAAGCTATTTCTTCTGATGAAATTGCAATTCAACATTAGAGAGAAGTTTGAAATGGAACTAATGTGGAAATACACACACACACACACACATTTAATCACATTTGTCCTTCAAGACCTTACAAATACCAAATATGGTGGGAAATGATATTCTGACATATTCTTTTGCTTTGCACTACCCCAAGCCAGTTATTTGTATGCAAGATATATTTTGTGCAGAACAGGCACCAAAATGTAAACTGCTCAGGTAATCAGAGACTGAAGCTGCCTGATTTTCAGGAATGTGATTTAGGAGACAAAAGCAAAAGATTTAGAAGATGACTAACACAATGTTAATATATGCAAGTGGCAGTAGAGCATTCAGAATATTTCGATCAAAGAGAACATTCTCCAGTAATGCTAGCTGAGACAAAGAAAGAAATTTAATATATGGTAATGACAACAGAGCACACAGATGTAAAAACCATTCTTAGTCAGGATGTTTAAGCAAATAGCAATGGATTGAACCTATGTAATACACATTTGAGAATACTGTATTCTCTGTTATGTGAGTAGAATTCTATATCTGATAATAGAAAATCAAAGACAGAATCAAAATGATAAAGAACCAGATGGAAATACTACCATCAGGTGGAAATGGAAAATGACCCCTCCCTTTTTTCATCATTATCTGTCTCAGAAAAATTAAAGGATGCTAACTTAGTGACAAATCAATTAGTTCACTCCCTTGTGGGATCATATTGCTTACTACTACCGCTGCCAACAATGTAATCCATACAATCAAGTTAAGAAGACTCCTTGGAGTTGACAGAATTGCTTGTAGAACATTGGTGATGTGGATGGTTCATAATTCTCTCTGCAAAGAGAACATGAATGTGATCTCACTCTTTCCTTCATTAATGGCTCTTCTCAAAAGTGGATCAATTCTTAGAAAAATGTATCAAATAATCTTAACTGAAGTATATTTTATGAATATGAATAAAAGTGATCAGATTGTGGAGTGCAAAATATTAGACTTGGGGATGAGTTGGAAAGAGATAAAAGAATAATAGAGTTATAAGATTACATTATACGCTTATGCTGATCTGTCAAATGGCTAATGAAATATGTGCTTTGAGATAAGTATAAATTCTTGCCTGGGCCATCAGTGTCACAACTAGACCTCAATGACAATGGCATACTACTTTTAACTGAGAATCCAGAAGGAGGACAGGTTCACTGTTTGTTATAAAAGAATTTTCATGACCACTGAAAGGTTTATTTGTAGCATATTTAAAGAAAGAAATTACCAGATTCCTATTTTTTAAGGTCAGAAAGGACCGTCAGATCATTTAGACTGTCCTCCTGTGTAACACAGCCCATAATTTCACCCACTTATCTATGAAGCCCAATAATTTACATTTGAGTACAGCACACCTTCCATATAGTTACACAGTCTTTATATGAAGACATCAAGGGATGAAGGGTCTACTATGTTCATAGATAGTATCACCCTAATAATTAAAAAAACTAAGCGTACTTTATTTCTAATAAACATTTGTCTGGCTTTAACATTCAGCTATCGATTCTTGTTTACCACCCTCATCCCCACTTCAATCGACTGAAGAGACTTTTAGATCCCAGTATTTTCTCCCTGTGGTGGTACCTGCCCACCATAATCAAGTCACTAGGTCTTATTTTTGATAAGCAAATAGCTAGAACAATGTAAGTCACTAATTGCAAGACATTTTTTGAGCATTTCTAGTGTTGGATAGGAGTTTAGGGACTGTCTTCTATTCACATGCTAAAATTTACAATTTGAATTATGCATTTACATTGTTTGAAGGACTCACACTGAACTTAGGTGTTGCATACTGTCCCTTTGGATAGTAAGGAATTTCACCAAAAGTTAATAGCAAAGATGAACAATAAATAATGCATGTTGACTATGAATATTTTTTAAAATTAGACAAAATTCAAGAAATGTTTGGGATCCTTAGACATTTTCATGAAGGCCTCAATATTGTTTGAATGACCTGAATCAATGAATAATATGACTTCATGAATCACAGCAAAACAGCATCAGTGTTTTTTAAAACAAAAAATATTTATGAATAGATTTTTGAGCATCTGTCTTTCCCTTCACCATTTTACCAACTTGACAATTAACTAAAATTAGTATGATGTAATACAAAATGGAAATATTGCTGATTACCATTTAATTATAGGATTTTAATTTGTTATTGCTGCAATAAATTATAACAACTGTGAATCCGCAATTGGATTCACATGAATGCAACCTTGCATCCACAAGGAACAGCACTGACTTCAGCTCACGTCAATGGAGTTTCAGAGGTACAATGAGGAGGAACAGATTTGATGAAGGCTCGAAATACAGTTCTATTAGAAACAAATCAGTTGGAGTATTATTTTTCCATATGACATATTGTCATGGAAAAAGAGTGAGCTTAAATAAAAATAAAAGTTAAACAAAGATTTTAGGCAGGTTAGGATTTATTGATGACTCACGTATATAGTAGTTAGAGTTCTTGAAGGTGTTTTGTTTCTATCAGTTTTCCACTTCAGGAGCACATGCCTTCGAAAAGACATTTTTGGTAACTAGATCTGTGGGTCTGCTACTGAACCCTACACATCCACATACAGTGAAGGGTGGTTGTGTTGCTATTCCAGTCCTTTATCCCGGGGGGAAATGCAGCCACAGACACGATTCAAAAGCAGAGAGGAAGAAGCATTGGTAGCGGAGCACTCACTGGGACAAAAATCCTAAAAGAACTCCAAATACTGCACAAGCACAGAGGAGTAGGACCTAGTACGGATTGAAGGACAGGTGTTCTGAAGGCTGCAGCTGCTCAGGAAGCATGTAAGACAGTGTACAATATTCCTGGGAAAAGATGTGAATGTCTACAAAAGTCCGTAATGGGTGTGTTGTAAGAAAATCCATAGATGTGAACTGTGCCTTTTGAAATAAGCAAGTCAGTTTAGGAGGAGGATGTGATCAGAAGCTTCATAGCATGACAGACTGCATCCTGAAACATATTTAAACAGTCCTGTGGGTGGAGATAGGGGCTCCCTCTATTCTGTCCACCAAAAAACAAAAGGGTGCATCTACATCGCAAAGAAAAAAAATCCCAAAATACCTTGGCAGGGAGTCTCAATCTATGGCAATGATCTAAGCCCCCCCCCCTCTTTGCCAGATTTCAGAGCCCATGATCCAGTCCAAGCAGGAACATCTACATTGCTAATTGCTCTGAATGTGAGTCCAAATGAGTTGATCCCAGCTCTGAGACTAATTGTGAGATGTTCTGTATTGTTTTTTGGCCGTGTAGACATCAAAATAGCCTAAGGAAGCCTACAAAGTGCCTGGTTCTTTTAAAGTAGAATGCTAGTGCTCTTCTAACATCCAGGGTGCCAAGATGCACTTTCTTTTTGGAGGCTTAGGGTAGAAGTTAGGTAGTTGAATGCCCTGATTAATATGGAAGTCTGAGGAGCTCTTGGGTAGGAAATGAGGTATGGGCAAAGAGCCACTTTGTCCCAGTAGAATACTCTGTAAGATGGACCCTTCACAAGAGTGCCCAATTTCCCATGCCAGTTGCTTTTCCTGTGTGCTGCTTCCTTTTTGACTTCATATCTCTTTGTTGGTCTCATACTTAAAAGGACATCTATTGTGTTAGCTTACAGGGCTTACTGTTCTGACATGGACTGGTGAATTAACATCTGTTGTCTGAAATAACATTTGTTTTTATACCTGTGCTGATGAATCTTGCCTTGATACAAACTCTGAGAGCATATTTTCATATATATACACATAACTCCTTACCTGCTTGTTCATACATTTCACCATCATAATGACCAGTTTGATGCTGACTTTCATTAAAGACCTCGTGTGACATTTTGTGGTGAAACAGAATGTACAGAGTAGAATCAGGCCATTCCTGTAAGCCCTTGCAGTTGGCATTAAGGGGCTCTTTGGTCAGAGACACCTCAGAATCATCCTCTGTTTTTAGAGGGGAAGCTAGTTGTAAGGGTACTGCAGGTCGCATCACTGGCCATACCAGAGCTGGTGGCAGAGCCAATAATGGTGTGTGGTTGTGAATGAAAGGTATGAAGGCATCTATTAAATTAATTATACAATCAGTCTCTCTTGGCATCTGCCAGAGTAGAGGGGAACTAGGATCACAAAGGACCAGGAGATCCTTTGAGAGCAGGAATCTGCTCAGTACTAACCACTGTTAAAAAGTCAAAACCAAACATGTTTTTTTCTTCATAGAAATCAGTAGGATAACTTAGAAACAGTTTTGTTATGCTTGTCAAATTCTAAACATTTGACATTTCTTAAGTGGTATTGAACAATAAAATGAAAAGATTGGAGAGGGCTTTTATTTTTTTGAAGATGTTCTATTTCTGCATGGTATTTAAAAACCTGAAGCTATCTTACTCTTACTGTATGACCTCATTTCTTTTTTAACAAAATCTCTTCCCCTCTACCTCCATCTTCCATGTGGTTCTTTATGATAAATCAAAGAATAATATGAAGTGAGTCAGTGTTTCTGACCCATGGAGAGCTATAATTTCAAATAAGAAAGTTGTTACAACATTGCATTTAGAGCAGGTCACAATGGTGACACAGTTGAATGTGTTTATTTTTGCATTGCTTTCCTGACATGGTTCACTGTATTCTTCTTTTTGCTTCACTTTTCTGTTATGCTGGATCAGTTAAAACACTGTTGAAGTGAATGTGTCAGTGCCGAAGGTCAGACATTACAAGATACTGAACTGTTCAGACAAAGGATGACTCTATCGTGCATGTCAGACTCCACAGACCCCTTATCTAGTGTGATGAACCTAAGATCAAATCAATATCTCAAACTCTTTTCAGCTATATCTATTGCTATTATTTTTACTTCCCACATATGGTGGCAGGCAGAGTCACCTTAGGGGATGCTATACCCCCAGTTCCCACTTCTGCCCACTATCCTTTTCCTAGAGAAGCCATGAGCCCTTCCCCCTCACTGCACTGGCTAGTCCAAAGCCCTCCTCTCCACACAGCCAGCCTGTGGGAAAAGCTCCTCTCTTTCCAAAGAACCTGAGTTTTTTATAAACCCTATGCAGGTTCCAGGGCAGTAATCTATTAATGATAAGCTCAGGAAACTGAGTAATGCATCCTGCCTCTGGAACCTGTATGGAGCATAATAATAAGCAAAAACTTTGCCATGAAAACCCTGTAACCAGGTCCATCATCACAGCTGTGATGGGGAGACTTAGCCTGCCCTGACCTATTAAACCCACCGTCTATGGCCCCCACATCTATAACATATACTTCAAGAATCAGGGGTCTGATTTATGTCTCTGACTTGTTTTATACTGATATAACTGCAGCTATGATCAATGGTGTTACTCCTGATTACTGTAATGTTAGTGAAAGGCAAATAAGGCTTTCAACATCTGGGGAAATGTAGTTTCATTAAGAAGATTCAATATTAGTATGGTGGTACTAATATAATGGCTATTTTGACTGCATTCATCTCTGTTCATTCTTGATTTCCAGACTACTGATAAAGTTTGTACATAGTATGTCTTGTGAGTGATCATTATTGTCCTGGTAAAATATGTATAGCAAAAAGGTATGTAAAATTATAGGGTTATATGGTATAATGGTGCTAAAGATATGTTCTAAGTCTGGGAAAGAATTGCAAATAAGTTCCATAGAGACAGAAATTTAGCAGATGCCTCAGCCAGGTGCAAACAAAATCAAGTGGATTATCATTTGCTTAAACTGCCATTCATTGGCAGGCAAGAGGATGTGGGGAAAAACCCACATCTTAACAAATGAATAACTGGAGGTTCCCATCCACAGAGAGTTATATTCCCTGACACTCAGTTGAAAGAAGAGAAATAACTATAAAAGGAAGAGGAGATGCTCCAAATTATTTCTCCTTTCTCTCTACCCATAGAATCCACAACAACTGAAGAAGAAAGGAATGAACACTTGACAGAGGGAGGTATCCTGACTGAAAAATGTTACCAGTAAGACTGCTAAAGCATGTGAAGAAAGAGGCCTTTGCTTTGAATTCACTCTTGCTTGTTAAATTAAGCATTAGTTTTGTTTTAGTTTGTTTTCTTGTAACCAATTCTGACTTTTATTCCTCATTACTTGAAGTCACTTAAATCTATCTTTCTGTAGTTAATAAACCTTTTTTTATTATTTTATTTAGACCAGTTGCTTGGAAAGCTCCATTTAGGATACCAGGATTTGTGGAAATTATTTCTATTAGTAATATGATAGACTTTATATGAGCTTGTTATTAACAAGGAAAGTGCTGGACAGTGCATTTCTGGGGAAAACTCTGGGACTGGGATTTGTGGGTTTTGCTGTCAAATGTATATCAAGGGTAGCTGGCTGTAGCACTTTTGCAGTATAATGGGGAGGAAAATTAACTTGCTGAAGGCTGTATAGGTACATCAACACGGCACACTTATTTTGAAATAAGCTATTCCAGAAGAAATACTCTGAAATAGTTTATTTTGAAATAGCATGTCTATAATACAAGGAAGCCTCAAAATTAGTCCGAGGCAGGCTTCCCTAATGTGGATATGCTACTTCGATTTAGAGCCTTGGTGGGATGACTCGCATGACTGGAGCGCTGTC
>JANRFK010001158.1:16608626-16639770 GCA_030068395.1 Apalone spinifera
TTTACCTTTCCCCACCTCTAATACCATTAGCTCACAGACATTTACCTTCTCCCCTCCCCCTGCATCCGCCTTCTGTTCTAAAATGTGATTTGTCCTTTTCATATGTGTTCATTTTTTTAATTGTATCCTTTGGCATATATGGTTGTGACTATTTTCTTCCACTGTTTGATCTGAGGAAGTGGGTCTGGCCCATGAAAGCTCATCATCTAATAAACCATCTTGTTAGTCTTTAAAGTGCTACATAGTCCTGTATTTTGAAACTGCTCACTAGTACTGCACTACTAGGCCTTGATAAATGAATTATGGATGCATTCTAAATCATTCAGGGCTGATAACTTTTTATTCTGCAAAGTTATCAGAAAGCTGTAATTTAGCAGCCAACTGCTGATTCTCATGGTAATTAACACTGAAAATGACATGTAAAAAGACATTATGCTTTGACACAAAACAAAGACTGCAAAGTAATTTAATGACTGATAGGAGTGTGCTTTTAGGTTTGAACAGTGGCTAGCATGTTATGGACATTACTGGAAACAGATCAATGCTACTACTTAGTTCTTATAAGACCTTATTCAAAGCCCATCAGACATTGGGAATCTTTTCATTAACTTCACTGGGCTTTACCTCAGGGCAACACTGACTCAAATCTCTGAGGAAAATATGTACATTCTTCTGGAGACATGTGCCATATTGTGACGGGGCACCAACGCCCTGTACTCAGAACTGTCTGACGGCAGTCATGTACATGGCACAGGGAGCCAGGTACGTGGCATGTGCGGGGTGCTCACGCACCACGCGCCAACTCCACCACTCAGAGACCGCAGGAACCATGAGCCGTGGCTGTGGCATGGCTGCGCCAGAAGTGACAAAAGGAAAGGGGGCGGAACCTGGGAGACAGCACAGGAATGATGTCAGAGGAGGATGGGGGAGGTGGGGATGGAGGGTGGACGGTTTAAAAGGGGAGAAATGGTCAGGAGAGGGGGGAAGGAAGGGCACGGGGCATGAAGGAGGCACGGAAGGTATTGGGAAGCTGGAGAGGGAGACTTATGGCCAGCGGAAGCCCTGCCGAAGGAAGGGGGAACGGGCGGTCCGCCGCCGGGAGACAATAAGGAGAGGAAGCAGTCCAGGGTGGGGCACATAATTAAAGCCTGCAAGCTGGCATGTTTTGGTGGGAAGCCCCACCAACCAGACAGAGACCACAGATAGTCGCTGTCCTTAGGGCCCTGGGCTGGGGCTCGTGAGTGAGGGTGGGTCCGGGCCCCCCTCTCCTCACCGCCTCTCCTCACCGCCTAAGGTGGGAGCGCTGTGTCCATTGACTTCTCGACGAGAGTTGTATGAATTGTTACGAGAGTCGGTGGAGTATTACAAACAGGATGTGAGCCAGACTCGGGGACTCACGAATCGAGACTAAGGGAAGGGGGGAACAAACATATTAGATAACGGGGGGAATAAACATACTTGTTAAACCATACAAAATTGAATGCATTTTTTACGATATAATGGATGTATTTTTTGGAAAAGCTATATAGAATAAGGTATTTCTAATATTTATTTTCAGATCAATTCATTTTCTTTTCTTCCTTTAGTATGAGGCAGGCTCCATTACTATGGATGTGCTTCTTCAACTTAGAGCCCCAGGAAGCACTGGGGAGCAATTATCTCAAATTACTCTGGGGAGCAGTTATCGTGAAATAACTGGATGAGTTATTGTGAAATAACTGGATGAGCACCAGCTCATCCATACTAACGCTATTTCGAAATATCTAGTTTGAAATAAACGTTATTCCCCAAGGAAAAGCAGGAGTACAGATTTCAAAATAACCAGCCTGTTATAATGAAATAACAGGCTTAGTAGTGTGGATGCTCTGCTTATTATTTCAAAATAAGGGGGATTATTTTGAAATAACTCCCTAGTGTAGACCAGGGCCAGAAAACCAAGTGTCTGAAGCAGGGTATTTGAGTGCCTGATTCCATAATAGTTGCATTCCTCTGTGAGACAACAGCTCATGCAGTCTGGTGGTGGTATTAACTTCTAGAAGAGATTAGACAAACTCAGAGGCCAACTACATTTATGAACCATTGAAAGCCTTATTTAATAAAGCTTTTCTAGCAGAAAAGCTTTCAAAGTAGCCACTACTTCATCTCCCCTCCATTCTGAAACACCTTCCCCAACACAAGCAAAAACAACCCACACAAAGTCCTATCCATGCAGAGCTGTTTATTACTTGATAAGAGCCAGAGACTTCACTGTAGGACCATTTTTTTCGTTGAGCAAAGGCCTTAGACTCAGCTTGATTTCTATCGGAAAGGAAACAATTTTTGATGGTAACACTACGTCTGCTTAATTCCAAAAATCCAGAGTGTTTTAACTATGAGTCCTAAGCACCCTATTAATTCTGGTTTCAATAAGAAGAGAAAAGACACAGCCCAGGTATCTGGATAGCAGGTCCAACACCTCAGTAAATTGTCAACAGATCAAAGAACTCATTAATGGCAGCTATTCATGAATGCTGGCACAACACTTCCCTTCACTTCAGCTCTGCCAGTCGTTCCCATACACTTTAAAATGGATGTCAACCCTGAATGACTTCTCTCCCAGAAATAAAATATAAGAATGGCTAGATGAAAGGCAGGGGAGAGGAGAGGTGCACACAGAGTCGCTGACACTGCTGGCGGGAAGGAGAGAATAAGGTTATACACATGTTCAGTAGTGGGGGCAGGGAATGGGAATGACAAACCTAGGTATGAGGTGAATTGAAGATATGAAAAATTCCCTGGCACAGGGGAAGAATGGGTGGCAATAGTATTAGGGAGGCAAACACAGAGCTTATGGTGGTCAGATGCCCTGATTTTATAGGGATAGTCCAAGTAATTGGGGCTCTGTCTTATATAAACAGTGACACCTCTTGCTTCCCAATCTGTCCTGATTTTTTTACATTTGCTATCTGGTTACCCTAACCAGAAGCCCTAAATTGGAGCAATGGACTCATATTACAAAAATAATAAAGTGTGTACCACCGTAGTTATGTCAAAAGCATGCACAGTGAGGGGTGACTGTACAAATTTGTAAGGCAGACAGAATATAGAGAAGACAACGTTAATTCAAATTCTTTACCTCTACAACATATTTTCATGTAATAGATAACATAGGTCTTGCATGAATAGAGAATATACAGGTTGAAACTCTCTTGTCTGGGACTCTGATTTGTCACGGGACCACAGATGTTGCTGGACCAGAGAGTCCCTGGATCAGAAGCAGCAGAGCCCCAGCAGCCCCAGGGCAGCAGAGCCCAGCAGCCATGGAGTGGTGGAGCCCTGGGGCAAGCAACAGCCCAGGTGGCCCCAGAGCTGTGGAGCCCTGGAGGCCCCAGCAGTCCCAGGGTGAGGGGGCAACAGAGCCCTGGCAGCCCTGGGGCAGCAGAGCCTGCTGAGGGAGGGGAATCCTCTGCTGATGGACCTGGGAGAGCCTGGAGTGGTGGAATTGAGCACCTTTGCTCCAGCAAACTCTCTCATTCGGGACTGGCCAGGTACCAAAGATGCTAGACTAGAGAGGTCCAACCTGTAGTACTTCATTTTAAGAGAGACTGAATAAAAATTGACAAGGAGTCCTGTGGCACCTTATAGACTAACAGATATATTGGAGCATAAGCTTTCGTGGGCAAAGACCCACTTCGTCAGATGCATGTGGTGGAAAACCACTTTTCCACTACATGCATCTGATGAAGTGGGTCTTTGCCCATGAAAGCTTATGCTCCAATACATCTGTTAGTCTATAAGGTGCCACAGGACTCCTTGTCACTTTTGCAGATCCAGACTAACACGGCTACGCCTCTGATAGTTGAATAAAAATTGAAACCCAGATGGAAACTGAGACTTACATAGCTAACATCCTCTGGTGGACCACAAATTCTCACAGATGAAATAGAGCCAAGTTTATCAGAGTCACGTATTCCATGGAACTAAGCTTTTCTTCTGGCTTTTTTTCTTGCACAAGTGAGTACTGCACCCTGACACAATGACAATGAGAAGTAAGGTCCAGATCTGAAAGAAAGGGTCACTACCTCTTGATCAAGTGTAGATGGTAAAAGACATTTTAAGCTGCTCATCCAAAAGCAAACTAAAATCTAATAATATCCTCCAACTGCAAATATGAGTAAGAAAAAAAGTAAGTAAGCTGCCTCAGCTGAAGAAGGAGAAATTTATTATTATATTTGTTCATCCAGGATTAAATCTCAGCTATCTTACTTTCATCACAATGCTGATCCCATTCAGACATTTGGTAAACTAGTCATGCTCCTCTTCTGGTCTTACACATCAGATCTGTTTGTTTCTGTTCAATAACAGAGACTTTAAAAAAAAGGACATAGTTCTCAGAGGGGTTTTCAGAGTCAGAGGGGCTTGTTTCTCTGAAGGCTGCCTGAGGAGGTTTCTTCCCAGAGGTAGTTTTAGGAACTTGCTAATGATGGGAAAGGCTAAGGGAGCCAGGAGAAAGCTGCAACCAAAGGACCATGATTAGATTTTTGAGTTGGCAATGAATGAAGTAGCTTAAAATGGATTTATGGGGTTGCTGTGCTTCCAAGAGGACTGATTAAATATGCCTAATGAAAAGACTTTTATCATTGGGCAATGATTTTTCCAGTATTTAAAGATGCATTCTATTTGTGTAGAATATTTTGTAACCATTAAACAATTGTGCACAGTTCATAGATACTTTACATTATCCAAAATTACCACATTTACCTTGAGACTGGATTATAGCAATGGGTGCATCTTAAGAGGATGCGAAAACTGAATGTACTGCAAATTATGGCTGCTTGCTTAGTAAATGTTGTTTTTAAGTAGAACCACACTACCCCTCTGTTCTGTGATCTGCCCTGACTTGCAGTCTGTTTCCAAGATCAATATAAGTTAGTGGTTTTTAACTCCTAAAGACAAATAATTTTGATCTTGTGCAGCTCAGTGACCAGCTCTGGTCTGGTGTTACCACACTTGTTGAAAGCAGATGTTGCACTCAAAAAAATAACCTCTTGATTTCAACTAAAGAGAGCGGGAAGCCATGTATTTTCAGTGTAGGGATCCTGATTTTGAAATTTGCTCTGTCTGCAGTTCTGCCTGAATTTCCTTATTTTCACGACACACAGTACAGACTTTCTCTTATCCTGGCCTCTTTCTGGAGGGGAGTAAAACAGAAGGAGCAATGGGAGACATGCAATTTTGAAGAGGATATTGGATGGTTTTCATTTGGATCTTGGACAAAGTATAGTTTTAAAAACTATATAATAAATTGGATGAAGGTACAGTGCCTTTTCTATATGGGTAGTTGCACTTCCTATTAACTTAAACACTCTGAAAACAGCAGCTGAGACATGTCAAAATTGGTTGTAAAAAATCAAATATTTCCTAATGCATTAAAAAAAGCTTTTCTAGATTAAAATACATTTGCAAACTGTACCAACTGTTCACTGATGTCAGTGGGAGCCCCTCCCCTAGGACAGTTGCAGAACTGAGCAAACTGAAGACCTGTACCCCAAGCAAGAAATGAAATGATGCAGGATGCAAGTAGCAAACATCCACTTTCTTGTTTTGCTGGCCTGTGATAAGAGCGCTCACTGTACTGCACAGTATACTTGCAACACTATTCACTCTTAAAGTTGAGCTTCCACATATTTGCATATTAGCTGTCCAAATGAATATTGTCTTAAAATGTTGCACATCAGCACAATATCTTAATCTATTACTCTGGGGGAGGAGTTTGAAGTGGTGAGAGTTTGTTTTAGCTTTTCCAACAAGAGTTTACCGATAACAGATTCTCGTCACATCTGTGACAGCACTGAACATTGAAATAAATGAGACTACACTTGTCAAAAATACTTTAAATTCCAAACTTGCCTAAGCTGCATCAATATCATAAAATTATACATTCATGTTGAATATGCTCTCCTATTTATTATGAAATAGCTACAAAGATTATATACAAAAACTTTGAGGGACACATTAAAACTGTGCTGACATTCATTTCTACATAAAAAGGCATTATTATGGTGGTATACAAAATATTATTTCAGATGACAAAAGAGTCCATTAAAAGGATTTTATACAGTCAAATTTCTTCAGTATAGCAAGATGATACCATCTATATTGTGGCAAGCTATTGTATTAGTTATTATTAAATTTGCAAAGGGTATTATTAAAAACAGAGCTAAAATTCGGAGCCTCTTGTAAATAGAAAATAAACTCAAGATGGAAACTCAATGAGTCACTGAATTATGCACTAGTAATGGAGGTATTCAATGAAATGCTCAATAATGGTAAAAGAGTGCAGAACTGACCATAAATAAATAAACTCCATAGCTCTGCTACTATTCCCTTTACTCCAGTGCATAAATAACTAACTTACCATTATCCATCCACACAATGATGTGCTAAAAGAGGAAGTAAAGTACTGTTGATCAAGTTATAACTTTTTTTAAAGTAATTTTATTTTAGTTATTTCTAGAGGAATTTACTATACTACGTTTACACTGCTCACTACAGTAAGTAAACTGCTGTAAATATTTGGAAGGAAGGAAGTTGCAAATAGTTAGTATCCATATTGTTCATAATTTTCTTCATTATTACATCAGATGCAGTCAATAACTTCTTATTAAGAAAGGAGCAGGTTTAGAGTACATCTTGTTCTTCTATTCCTATGAGATTACTGCAAAATTTGTCAGAAATTTTACAGAAATATATCCACAAATTTTAGAAGCTAACATGAATTAACACGTGGACAAAATGTAAGAATTTTATGAAAGAAAACTGATAAAGTTGGCCAACTTCTTCATGCTTCCAAAGAGAAATATTTGTTAGCAAATGTGCGACTGTGACAGCAAATGGTGATTTAAAGGTAGGAATTGAGAATTGATGCTTACTACTTAAAAAATTTACTGGCTACATTTTATGTTGTACAGTTATGGGACACTTTTAGAATATTACATTTTACATGGAAGTTCAGTAGGAAAATTTCAGAACATGCATAAACTTGATGAAAATTAACTGAAAGTTAGAAGTGAAGCTTGTGTAAATATGGATTTTAAGATTTAGTTTTGTTTTAAAATCAGAAGAATGGTAAAAAGTTTTGTCTTCTGGTATGATCCTCAAATCTTGCCCAATTGTGCAGCCTATCATATCTTAAGAAAACAGATAGAGAAGCTCAAGCTCTTTCATGTATTTCTAAAACAAAACTTTCCACTTTTCCCAAAGAAATAGTGCCTACTGCCCCTGTTAACATGCCATCATGAAATATGGAAGATTTTTACCTTTACTTCTAAGACAACAGATGCAGGAAGGTAATCCATTTGTTCTAGTAATCTGGGAAGCATAGCTACCATATTTATTCATAGCAAACAAGAAGCTTGGTTTGAAAATGTCCTTAGTACCGTGAAGAAAAGTTTTGAAGTTTGAAGTGCCCTGTGGATATCCAGAAATGCAATTTGTGCTCAGAGAGGATGGAGGCTTATGGTATAACAAAGGTAGAAATACTTCACGATTTATCTGAATTGGAAGCCACTTTTGGCAGAGATCCCAGAACTATTCTTATTATTGCTTTGTTGTAAAAAATGTGTAAGAGGATAGGTGCAGGAGAGCATGAAACTCACTAACCCATCAAGCCAAACATATAGCAAGCTGGAAGGCAGAATTAAGGTCAAAAGACTAAGAGGAATGGAACCAGTGGCTGACATGAATAGTCTATCATAGTGTTCAGCACCAGATTTAGGTCCCATGATGGGAAAAAGCCCTCAAATAGAGGGTCATATCCAGGACGCCTTGTGAAAAGACTGCATTAGGTTGAGATGTGAAAAAAATCTGTTTCTCTTTAATGCATCACAACCAGTAATGGCAGAAATGGCTGCAACCTAAAGTACTCCTAGTTCATTTCAGAAGCTACCATAAAAAGTGCAATATAGTGGAAACTTAAAACACATTTAACAGTTGTCTTCTGTGCCATGCATCATTAAATTTTTGTCTTAAAATACAAGAGAAAGCTTTATTTTTAGATGAAAAGGAGGAAGGAAAATCTAGATCAAAGAAATTGAGTGTACATTGTTCTTTAAAATGAAAGCCCTGGGTATTCTGAAATACGTGTTACTAGAAGAATGTTTAGCCTGGCTGATAAACCAAGAAGGAAGATGGGATGCTGTGACCATAAGTTTCACCGTATTCCTACTTTGCATGCTATTGTAATAATCTTTTGTGCAGAATATGCCTTGTGGGTTTTCATTTAAAAATGAATAACTCTGATCATTGATACTCTGACATGAAGCAAATACACGGGATGTATATTGAGAGTTGTGGATATATGCTGAAATTATGACTAAAGTGACTACGCATGTTAGGAAAGTTGGTAAGCAGATCTGACCTGAACAAAGGAAAGTATTTGCTTCTCTGACCAGCCTAATGAAAGTCTATTGCTCAAATAAAGTCTTTTGTCTCTATTTTGTTCATCTGATATGTAAATAAAGATGGGTGTCCAAACCTCAAGTGATAAGCAACCGTATAAACTGATTGCATACGATAATACTGTATTATAAAAGTTTGAGTGACTTTTTTTCTGAAAGTCTATGATCAATACTGTGAACTGTACTTATTAACACTATACAATGAATTATTAATATTTATTAATATTATGCTTTACAGTTTTGGCCAAACAGGCTTCCACAGAGACAAAAGAGTATACAGCTGTCTCCAATCAGATTAAGCAAGATGTGAACAAAACCAAATAGAAACCAATCCCACTTACTTAGAAATCAGCAAAGCATGGAAAGTCCACAGGATTAGAAGAAGAGCATAAGGTCATCCTGACTCCTGTGATGACAGGAAGAAGATACAAGCAAAGACAGAAGACATCTTTGGAATCCACTATTGGACAGACTCAGGGGAATATAACTCTTGCAAGCTGAGAAACCAAGATATCCCTGGAAATTCAATAAAGTTGGGAAAACCTACTTAGGCAAAGATCTGTCACATACAAAGGAAAACAAAGCCAGTGTCTGGTACTTCTGTGGAGGGAACTGCATGAGTAGTTAACCATGACTATGAAGAAGGAAGCTGAATGAGAGAAACCATCTTGAACAAAGCCTATGCTTTTGTTAAATTAAGTTTTATACTTTTAGATGCACATTTTGGTTTTTATTTGTAAGTATCTTCATTCCTTATATTTGAATTCATTTAATCCTATGTATATTTTGGCAATGCATTTGTTTTATTTTTTTACTATAAGACAACTCAGTGCTGTGCTTAAAGGGAAGGTTGTATTTACCCCAGTTAATAAGCAGTGATATGCTTTTATCTCTTTTAAGAAACAAACCAACCTTATTATTTCTGAGCTGTCCAGGAAGAACTGGACATGACAAAATGTGCCATTTGGGAAACATTCAGGACTGGGAGTGCACTGGGGTCACCTTGCTGGTTGCAACTAAAATCAGTGGAGACCAGAGGTGTAACTGGTGTGTTGTTTGCAGGCTGCTGCAAGTCAGAGTTGTGAGATCAGAGCTGCAGTTATATACATTCCCATCTCTGTATCCCATCTGTTCCTTTTTCTTTCCCTTCATGCGTCTGATGAAGTGTGTTGAAACTTACAAAAGCTTATCCATAATAAAATGGTTAGTCTTTATGGTGCCACTGGAGTCCTTGTTATTTTTACTGATACACAGAGTATGTCCTGCATTCCTGTTGCAGACTGTGAGCTTCCCAGTCTATAAGATACAGTAGCAGGGCATTATGAGGCAGTCAGGGCTAAGATAAGTGATGACAACTCTTCACGTGTCTGAATTGCCCTCTGAGGCATGACAGATGCGTCACTGAAAGATTTAAGATTGGAAACTTCAATGTCTTGGGTCAAAATGAAGCTACCTAGAAATACTCAACTTGTGAACACTGTATACTTTTAGGACCACATTATAATCCACACATAAAAGATCTATCTGGCATTTATATCACCAATGCCTATTGGTTTCTACACTTAGCAAAGCACTTCAAAATATTTTAATTGCATTTGGAAGCTATAGAAACCAGCTGTTCCTAAATCTACAGGAAATGATTTTTTTTTTTTTTTTTTTACACAAAGTTGGAATACAACCCATCCAAGGGCATGTCTACACAGCAGGGCAAAATCAAATTAAGTTTCACAACTTGAGCTATGCCAATTGCATAACTTAAGTCAAAATAACTGAATTCAGCTTCTGGTGCTGTCTTCCTTCGACTTCCCTTACTACTTGTAAAATGAGGTTTATAGGAATCAGAGTAAGAAGTCCTCCAGCTCACCATTATTTTGCAATAATGTAGACATTCTCTTTGTTATTTTGGAATAGTGTCAGTTATTCAACAAAAAAAATGCTGTTGTGTAGACGTAGCCCAAGTGTCCAGGAATTGCCTTTGGATGTTTTAGAATGATTTGTCAATATTTTCCTTTCTTATTTAGAAAAACATATTTAGCTAAGACACTATTAAAAGTCCCTGAAAAGTGGTTTCATCTTAAGTAAATTGTATTTCAATAACTGCCTATATCCTATATAATCAGGAGCGAAGGGATAGGACAATTTACCACCAACCTCAAAATGAGAGATTTGTTTTGGTGACCCTACAAACACTTGGAGGATAAGGTTCTTGATCAGTTTAAATCATTCCCAAAATATACAATTATGTGTAGAAAATATGATGCACAGAAGCTGCTAATACAAATACACACAGAGAGAGCAACATCACAGACAAAAAGGTTAATTATGAAAGCTGGCCTTTCAGATTCAACGGTTGGTTAATTTAAATGATGATATCTAAAAGATTAGACATTGTTGTAATTTAGGATTTTTATATTTGGATAAATCCAGAATATTTAAACAAAGAAAAATTGGGCAAGAGGGGAAGAAGATAAAGGGAGTTTTAACCTATGGAACCCAACATATTCAAGAGTAAATTTGAAATGTTCAGTTTTAATTTCTGCCAATATGAAAAATACTACAACAAATGTGGCTAGTGGAGTCTGTGTTTCAGAATTAACTTTCATATCTATGGCTAGGTGGCAAAGTGATTTAATGTAGTATCTTTCACTACAGAAGACCCGAGTTCAAATTCTGATTTATCATACAACGAAAGATACATTTGGTGCTGTTATCGTAGCCATTAGTTATGCTCACATTACAAAGACCTGCATAACTATTTTTTAGTGGTGCTCATGTGTTGCAATGAATTTGTAAATGTATTACTGATCAAGTTTTCCTTGTATTGGGAGATCTGGGGGAGAGAGGCAGGGGAGAGAAATGTATATTGCCCATGCATGCAATGCTTGGCATAAAGCCAACATTAGCCCTTTAGAACACCTTATTCATAAAAATAAAGTACCAGATAAAATATTAAAAATTGCTTTGTTTTTGTCACTGAAATATATGTACTGCAATGTGACTCTGACAGCTTTAGGTCAAACATGTTATTCCATCCAGATCAGCAAATATCAGAGTACTTTACATCTTGCATATTGCTGCAAAAAATTGGCAAGCAACATTCACTGAAATTTTTAAATAAAATACATTTATTGTGGTTGGATCTCCTTTTGTATTTGCTTTCCATTAATATTCTAGCAAACAGTTTAACTGGCAATTATATTCATGAAAACTGAAATTTCAGAGAACAATGGGCACTATTTGGGGGAAACAAATATTGTAAAATACAATTCACATCAGAATTCTAGTTGTAGACCTTGTTCATGAAGCCAGAGTAACTGATATCTAACATGAGAAATATCCTTAGTGAAAACTAACCTATGCAACTAAATGTTTGGAAGTAAAGCAAAAGACAAAGTGGTGTCCATCAAAACACTTCAGTGAACTATCTCAAACAAATTATTTTTAATAAAATTGTGAGCTGCTACAGATTTTTCACTGCATTTTTTTTGTCATCTTTAGAGCACTAGATATTATTAAATCTGTAAATACACAGTATAATATGACTCACTGAATTTCTTACATTACCTAACTGGTAATGTCAATGCTGCAAAAAATGATTTACTTTTTGATGTCAAAACACTGAGAATAACTGATGAATGATGTCAAAGCAGCCAGATATAATTTTTCTTTTCCTCTTCTTATAACCATAGCATGTTAATAGCAGAGTTTCCTGGGATTATGTAATTGGAGGTAATTAAATTCTCAGCATTTTGCTATAAATATAGCAAATTGAAGTAGATATGAGGATTTAAGCTATTTCAACCATAAGGTTTTGATATGACACATCCTGAAACTAGTGTGTTTTAATGTCAATAGGCGCTTCAAATGGAGACAGGTGTGTAAAAGGAACATAATGTTTATTTGCCTACTGGTGCCAAGAGGGCAGTCATTAGAAAAGGGTGAAAAATTAACAGCAAACAATATTTACCACCTCAATCGCCCAGTGAAACTGCAGAATTTACCCATGGGTAGTCCCATTGAATTCATTAAGACTATTCATGTCAATATAGATAAGTACCAACTTATATCTTTGCAGTATTGTCGTCTGAGTGACAAACTAAAATGAAGTGCACATATATAAAGACAGAATATTTACTGTCATAAGAGTGTCCACATGGGGAATTATACTGGAATAACTAGAGCACTATAATTATAGTTATGTCAGTAAATTACCCTGTGTAGACAAACTCATAGACAGTAGTCTGAAAGGACTGAGTAAATAACCAGGACAAAATTCTCCTGTTTAATGTGTACAAATAACTTCCATCAGCAAATTATGGCTTGATCCTAGAAGTTTTAAGTGATTGTGACCAGGGGCGGATATAGGGCAGGGTGAGCAGGGCGGCCGCCCCAGGCCCTGTGCTTCAAAAAGCCCCGCGCATGTGCCGTGGCGCCACCGCGCATGCGCCATGGCAAAGGGGGGGCCCCGCAAAATTGTACTGACCTTGGCCCCGCAAAATGGTCATCTGCCCCTGCTTGTGACTCCCACTGAATACAGTGGGTGTAGTGAGATTTTAACACCTATCAGATCAGGCCATCAATGTGAGTGTGGAGTCAGGGCCATCCTTATGACTTCTGGTACCCTACGAAGCCTGAACATCTGCGCCCACACCCCTTCTGGGGAGTGGGGCAGCAACTGTGTGTGTGGTGGGGGGGAAGGCTGTGCTTAGGGCTGTGGGGGCAAGAACAGGGCAGGAGGTGGGTGGCGTACAAGCAGAAGGAGGAGCAGTGCAGCCTGTTAGAGTTGCAGGCCAGGAGGTGGAGAAGGGGATGGAAGGTTGGGTCCATAACTGCCTGTAGATGGAGCTGGGAGCCAGGGGATTGGAGCCAATAGAACTGGGGGGTGGTCAGAGCAGGGGGTAAGGAGGCAATAGGATTCAGCCTCTGGGGCTGGGATGCAGAGTGGGGGGCTGAGGGTTCAGCTCTCAGGGATAGGAGGCTGTGTGAAGGGCTGGGGAATTGGACTGCCAGGGCTAGGGGATTGGGCTATGTGACCAGGGGCCAGAGGGCTGAGGGATTGGGCCAACGTAGTGCTCCAAATATAGTGGTGCCTTACACAGCTGTCTATTCTGCATAACGCCTATGTGGAGAACTACTTTAGATTTGTATACTAGTGCAAGAAGGTAGAGAACAAGGCAAGAGATGCATCACTCTCTCACTGAGCAATGAGTACTTTGACAAGGTTAACGTTAAACATTTTTCAGAAAAGACAAATGAAGAAGTTAAGTCAGTCCTTAGGCAAGTTATTCTTGCAGATCCTAACACCATCATCAGCATCCCAGGGTTAATCTTACATAAAAATACAATAATTTCAAGAATAATTTCTTCAATGTACTCTAATATGATCCAACATGCTTATTTGCACCATAAACTATGCATGTCTTCTTGTCTCACTGACTTTCGAAAAAATAAAGGCATTCACTAAAGAATAAACTTTCTCTCTGTATTTGAGATTCCCGCGACCCTTTTAGAGTATGGAAATAGGCAAAGCAGATAAATAAAACCTCAGACACAAAGGTGATGTGGGCTTCAGATATACATAGAGCAACCAATGTCTAATCCTCCTCCAGATTATTTAACCTTGGAATCTTACTCTCATGGCCTCTTCAGTTATACTTTTCATTTAGGATGAATGCACGGGGAATACAGTGTTTTGTAGCTTTATGTTAAAAAATGGAGAGTGGGGTGACCAGGAGGAACAAAATTAACTGGGGATCTTCTGTTGGAAGAAATGTTTAAAATGGCAGATTTTTTAAACTTCACAATATTTTTAGGTATTCCAATAAAAATATGTTATGCCTACAAGTCAACCTTTTTATATTGAATTTTCTATGAGAATAGCTTGCCAATGGCAAGTTAAGGCCAGTTAGGCTATGTCTAGACTACAGGCTTCTTGCACTAGAATCTATTTGTAGAAGAGATCTTCTGAAAAACTTCTTGTGCAAGAGCGCGTCCACACTGTAAAAACACATCAGAAAAACGATGCGCTTTTGTGCAAGAGAGCGCCCAGACCATATGGCTGCTCTCTCAAAAGAAAGCACTGATAGCTATTCACAGAATGGCCACCAGGGCACCTGTGCTTTTTTCTATAGGGTTTTTTTTGTGTGCAAAAAGAGGAAGTTCTCCGTCCACACACACCTTTTCGTGCAAGAGCTATTGCGCAAAAAAGGAGTTATTCCTTGTAGAAAGAGGAAAAGCTCTTGTGCAAAAACACCTCTGTTCTGACGATTTACTTGCCCAAAAATGCACTTGAGGTGTGGACGCTCCACGAGTTTTTGCACAAAAACTCGGCAGTCTAGATGTAGCCTTAGAGAAAGTACAAATATGTCCACTGAACACAGAGACCCAAACGTTTATTTATTTCCTGTCAGATGTACACAAAACAGCAATAAACCACCTCATAGTGACCATTACTCAGATAATGGCTTTTTTCTGATTTTGTGTCTTAGGGCAGGGGTTCCCAAACTTTTTGATGCTGGGGACCAGCAAATCCATTCACGAGCTTTTGGAGGACTGGTAACATATATTTGCATATTTGCATATTCATTAAGCAAATGATGAATATGAAAAGAAATTGTTTCTGGTTCTCCCAAAGCCCCCAGTGCCACAGAAAAGTCAGTCGGGGTCACACAAGTGAGATACAAAAACACAACCCCTTCAAACCACTCAAACCTCACTAGTGTGGCCCCAACTGTGCTTGTGGGTGCTAGGACAGAGTTCTGGGGAAGGGTGCCAATGAGTGCTGGGACAGGGGACAGGGTGCTTGTGGGTGCTGGGACAGGGTGCTTGTGGGGGGTCAGGGACTGATATCTGAGGATCCTGTAGCTGCCAAGGCTCAGGAAGTGCAAGGGCTGCTCCCCCGTCCCCCAAACAGTGGTGCGGTATCTGACACGCTGGTCTGTTGCATGCCTGATGCCTTCCTGCCCAGGGGGAGGGGGAAGTCCTGGACTGCACCAGCTCCAACCACTTGGGCAGCGCATGCTTTGCTCCTCCGCTCCCCATGGCAGCACGCGCTGCCTGAGCAGCTGAAGCTGGCACTCTGGGGACTTTATTCCCCTGCTGCCTTCCCGCGCAGGGGTACAGGAGAGGGGAAGTCCTGGACGGCACCTGTCCCTAGCGTTTGGGCAGCACGCACCTTGCTCCTCCACTCCCCACGGCAGCACGTACTGCCCAAGCAGCTGGAGCTGGTGCAGTCCCAGATCCCCACTCACTCCCCTGTGCACAAGAAGGCAGCAGGGGAACAAAGTCCCCAGCACGTGATGGATCAGCGTTTTCGGTACTGCGCCAGCTGTTGGGCATGGGGGAGAGCAGCCCATGCACTTCCGGGACCTGGTGCACTGCTGCAGAACTGCCCCTTGACCCTGCAGGAAGCCCGTGCTACCTCCATTGTCACTGGGAGTTCAGCGCAGCGTTCATCTTGGGGGTTGTGGGCAGCAAGGAGGGCTCTCACAAAAATTTTTCTGAGGCCCAGTATTTTTTTCCTAAGGACCGATACTGGGCTGCGAACCACAGTTTGGCTACGTCAAGCCTCTTTCGAAAGTGAGCGTCTAGACAGCAACCAGTATTTTTTAAAAAGAGAGCTGTTTTTTCGAAAGAGAGCACCCAGACAGTGTGGATAGTCTCTTTCGAAAAAACACTGTTTGTGTTCAATAACGCCGTTTTTTGAAAGAGCACTTTCGAAAAAAAGCATTATTCCCGGTAAAATGAGGTTTTCTGCAGTCAAAAAAACTGCTGCATTCTTTCGATTTAATTTCAAAAGAACATGGCAGTAGTCATGTAGATGCAGGTGAGGTTTTTTCGAAAAAAAGCCACTTTTTTCGAAAAAACCCTGTTGTCTAGATATACCCTTTGGAAAACGCTGTCTTATGGTATGTCTACACTGCATTCCTCTTTTGAGAGAGGAAGGCAAATGCAGCTAAGTGAAATTGCAAATGAAGCGCGGATTTGAATTTTCCATGTCTCATTTGCATAATCGCGTCCGGCCGCTATTTCGAAAAACCCTATTTCGAAAAAAGAAACGCTGTGTAGACCTTATAAAATGAGGTTTAAGGGTAATTTCAAAAGAAGGGTTTTCTTTCAAAATAACCGCGTCTACATATCCTTAGATAACCTAGAAGTGCTCTGGTAACAGACTGTTGCACATCATAGCTTGTTGCTATTGGAATACAGGTCATTCATTTATATTTGTATTTACAAGAAACCTTTTAGAAACAAGTTTGGCAGGAGGTTATGCAGTACATCTTTACACCACTCAAAATAGCTCCCACTAGAAGGATAAGAACACTCTCTCTCTCTCTCTCCCCCCTTCCTCCCACCAGGTTCCTGTGAGCCCAGCTGCCCCGGTCAGAAACAGTGTGTGACCCAACAACAGCTTTTGGCTCTCACTTTCTTTTCAGTTGAAAATAGTTTTTCAATCACAAACGGTTGCTAAAAGGATGGTCAAGCTCACAGGAAAGAGGGTAGTTTAAATCTGTCACTTTCCCTTTCCTTCTCCTCATGCCCCCACTCCTTTGTTCATCTGTATTTTCCTCTCCATTTTCTTAAATTCAACTAGGCGCCTAAAACTAGTGACTAATTTGAAGAAGGCTCAAAGCTACATAATTGCTTTATGAGCATAGTAGCAGGGCTAGCATTGGGAAGCCCTGGTGCTGGTTCCCTCCACTCTTTTTCCCCTTGCCCAAACCCATGAATTCCTCTCTCCTTCTCTGTCCACTTGGGTCCAGTCCTTCAAGTTTTTTGATACCTTCTCCACAGCCTCAGCAATGCTCTCAGTTTTCTTTCGGTCCACTTAATCCTCAGGGATTCCCATCATCTCCTCAGCTTCCATCCTCTCTCCCCTCATTTCAGTTCTATTGTCATAGAATCAGATTTCCTGCCCCATCATCTCTGCCTCCTACACAACACTCTCCATCCTTCTTTGCTACTAGGAATTGTCTCCTTAATTATGACAGCCTCGTTCCTACCCCCACGTGCCAAACTCCCTAAATTTCTCCCTCTTTTAGTGGTCTAAATATCTCTCCCTTTACTCTTGCCAGCAATTCCTGTCCAAGCCTCTGGATTTCTCCCCATTCTCCTGACCTGCCTCCATGACATGCTAGCCTGTGCATAGTTCCTGGAGGTGCAGCTCTGCTTCTTTCACTGTTGTCTTTAGGGAGCAGAGAGGAGAAGCATTCTCAGACCTCTACCTGACAGGGAAAGTTTAGGTTTATTTTGTCTTGCCTCAGCATGGTACGCTGGGCTAAATGACCTCTTGAGGTCACTTCCAGCCCTACATCTCTGTGATTCTATTGGTCTCTTACTGCCCCAAGCTGAAGGCAGGGAATCCAAAGTACAGCTACCTACACAGGGTTCCACGTGGAGCCAGTCTGCGGCTGCTCTACCCACTGTTGCTGATTCAGGAACTGACTTGTTTTGCTGGTGGGTGCTCCTTTCCGCTCCTTATTCTGGTGCAAGAAGCAGGTGAGGGCCACAGGAGTCCAAATAGAGGACAGGCCTCAGGCTAGAATGTTGGGCGGGCCTCAGGGTGAAAAGACTGAGCAAGTGCAGGGCCAAGGTCTGGGTGCCAGGGCCTACAAAAAATTAATCTGGCCCTGCAAGTGCCGGGTACTCCTTATGTTTTTTGGTGGGTGCTTGAGCCCCGGAGCATCCACAGAACTGGTGTCTGTGACTGCTGCTTTCTCTTTTCAGTTTCCAGGCTCCCTGGTGCCTGGAAACCAAAATGAAAGCTGCATGGGAGAGGACAGGGGAGTACCCAGAATAGGAAAAGCCACAGGTGGGACATGGAGAAAGAAGATAACAAACATGCTCTCTGAGTGACTAAGTTGTTAGTTTAGTAGTATCTAACATGAGTTACCTAGTACCCTTCTTCTAGTTCCCTGCTGCCTCTGCCCACCTGAGATTTTTTTTTTTGCTTCAAACTGAGGTGTCCCAGACCTTAATTGGTGCCTGCTACTGATTTCTACTTCTAGGATTGCTCTATTCCCTTCCCCACTAAGGGATTTCTCCCACAAGCTCACTAACTTTTAATTAATTCAAACCCACACATTGGCACACTCTGGAGTCTCACTGTTGTAGGTAAATGGATCACAGCTATCACAGTTTGGATGATACTATGGCACATCTGGCTATCTATTGGCTCCTATTACCATAATATTTGAATGCCCATGTCTTTCAATGTATTTATCGGCTCTGGCCCAAAGATTGATTTTACACCAGCAAGGCTCCCACACTCACACCTCAGGGGACTTACTTTCCCCTTCTCTTTTTAGTCCAGTTACATATACAAAGTATATAGAAAATTAGAAATCTAAAGAAGAAGAAGCCAAAGCAGACTATGAGTATGAAAATATTCCCACCTGATATTTGCATAGGATAGGCTCTGTAGAATGGCAGTCCAGCTGGCTATGGAATGTAAATCCAGCATGCCCTGAGAAGATGTGAGAGAGGTTTATTTCTCAGCTATGAATGCACTTTTGAAAATTAGCTGATGGGGGCACTAGGAGGACAGACAGCAGTCAGCATCAGCCCTAGAACACCAGCCCTGTGATTTGACTGAGAGCCACAGTCTCACAAAGACCCTGAGGACTCCTAATTCCAGAGTTCCAACCATGACATTTGTTACGATATCCCTTGGATGTTCCCTTTGATGAGCTGTGTACAGACAAGTTACTCGCCCTGCTATGTACAAGATGGGGGTCAAAATAATGCTGGTTCCTAAGTCAATTATTTGAAAATTGAACCCATAATGTGAGATTTACTGTGATACTATTAACCGTGTAGTGAATTGAAGTGTTTGTAGCATCTGTAAAATTGACTGATTGTTTCTCATACAGCTAGCAGTTCAACAGAGAATAGAAGCTTTTATGTGTGAAAAAGCAGCAAGGTCAAACAGCTGTGAAGGGTACACTGGAAACACCACTCCTGATTCTATAGGAATAATGCATGCAGTGGAATTCACTGCTTTTTTTTTTTCTTTGAAGGTGGTATGGGAAACTGTCAAAAATATCCACACGTTTAATCTTCTTCTTAAGACAAATGAATAGCAGAATAACTAGGCAAACTTGGTGGATACATTTTTAACAGTTTGTTTTTGATGTGTAATAATAATTATACTCTGACAAGGCTTTTATATCTTATGATACCAATGTTCTCATCCAAGTTATGCCCTGTGAAGTGCTTTTTATACCGCAGTGCTTTTTAATCCATAACATGGATTACAATTATTACAAATGAGATTAATGAATGCAGCCACTCACAAGCATTTCATAAAGTCCAATCACTAAACACTTCTCTATAAATTTAATACTATGTTAACAATGCTAACACACAAATGAGCCAAACTGGTTTTTAGCTATACAACGATCAGAGTTTAGTGAGGCCAGTGGGCCTTAGCAATGGCTAATAGTGGGTTTCCTGTGTTTCATGTTTACCTCTGTAAGCCTCTCACCCACATCCTTTGAGCCTCTCATCCTGTTTGGACACCTGCCACAAGCTGTGACAAAATTACAAACTTAATTTAGTAAATTTACAATCTTAAAGTCCTGCTGTTAGGTCGCTATTATTCTGAAACTGGGTCTTCAAAATACTGTGAGGAAGAAAAACAAATTGCACCAAACACTTTGCCCTGAAGGAAAAATTCCTTTCTTGCCCCAGACACTGTTGATTGGTAAAATCCACAACATCTTGGAAATGCAGTCAAACTGTACCTCCGATAGGCAGGATATGCAGGGTAGCAAAAGCATAGTTGCTGCGTATCTTGAGAGGTCCATGTACTGGAAGTGGAAAAGTACAACAGAATCAACCCTCCTTTTGCCTCCCTTTCTCTGCCAGCCAAAGGCATGAGAGAAAGATAGAGAAGCCAATCCTTTCCTTCCATCACACAGTCCAATCTTCCAGATTGGAGCAAAGGGGAAAAGACCCCAGAGCAGCTAAACTTGTCCCTCCTGCAGAAATTTTCCCATCAAATAGAAAATTATAGTAAAATTTTACCTTTTCATTTTCTTTTTGAAGGATTTAAGGTCTGAAAAGAGACATTGCTAACAATTGGAATGGAACAAACAACAGATTTTCAAACCACTTGGCCAACAATTGACTTGAAAATGAATTTTACACATTAGACATTTTATTTAAATATCAATAACATTTTCTATTACATTGTGCCAGTGCTCCATTTAATTAGTAATGATGGT
The DNA here is from genome assembly GCA_030068395.1 of Apalone spinifera. Classification (NCBI taxonomy): domain Eukaryota; kingdom Metazoa; phylum Chordata; order Testudines; family Trionychidae; genus Apalone; species Apalone spinifera. The sequence continues at coordinate 16,629,292 of JANRFK010001158.1, forward strand.
CATTTTATTCTTCATTTAATAAAGGTGGAGATCAGAGTTCCTACAACAACATGTATTCTACAATCACAAAAGATTACTTGGTTCAGAAGGCAGATATTAAGAAACAGATTATATATATACACCCAGGGACAGAATGGTAGTGCAGTAACAGTAAAGTATTCCCCCCTTAATTAAAATGCATATAATTAATTTTAAAATTGTATGTGTCTAATAAGATGCCTTGCTACTTAGAGAACTGTAACTCTACAATGATGCCATGAAAATAAATTCATAGAACTGTTCCTATTCCATTTAATAACCAGATGCAAGTATAATTAATGTTTCCCTTTTAATCGAGAAAAATATCAGCACAGTGCCTAAACAAGTTTACTAATGTACACTGCTTAACATCAACCAATACTGTAAAATTGTTTCTACAACATAAATAAAACATAACTTCCAGTTTGCAATTTGAAATAACTGTGAAACTTCAGCTAGCTTAAAATTGAACTTAAAATTTCCAACATGAAACACTTGGCCTAAATCTGCAGCTCTCACTCAGGGTCAGTAGCATTAACTTATGAGACTAGTCCCAAAAAATATCACTTACAACTTACAAGAGTAAGTGCTACCAAATGTGTATGAGAGTTACAGAATCAGATGAAACTTAATTACATGGTAAATTCTAATTTATTATTTGACTTCTGCTAACATAAAATGACAATAAATGTTTTGCATGAGCCAAAAGCCTAATATAAAACAGAGGCAAAAAAATTACCACAGTTTACATTTCTGCTGGATTTAATAACTTCTACAGTCAAAATTATTGTGCAGTTGAGCACGAAAAGCAGACACCAATTGAGTTAAAAGTAATCCTGTTTAGAAATGGCCTTCGGCAATTAATAGTTGAGGAGAAAAAATATGAAAGCTGATACAATGCAATTTAGCTCTCAGACCCTGTGCTGTTATTTAGCTCAAATACACCCCTAAATGTCTTCTAAGAGCCCAGTAAGCAGTGAAGGTGTTGGTAATGCTTCTAGATAATACTGACTGCCCATGGTTTGGCAAATTCTCTGGTTCGACATCAGTCAAGTCCCAAAGGTGCCAGAGTAGAGAGTTTCAACCTATATTACTCATATGCTTAATTGATGACATGTTTTAACGTTTGGCTGGATCAGACTTTACATAAGTGGCTTTGATGCTTTTTGTAACAGCTTTTCATGTCATGCCCCCCATAACTACCACTTGTCCACATCAGTTGCATCACTATGTATCAGAGTGAGCTGAGGACTAAGAATTCTGAGAGATCTTTTTGGGGGATACCTCCCAAACTCAGCTGGCTGATTTCACACACAAATTGAAATGTGTGGGGATGGAAAGCTGGGAATCTTTATGTCTCCTTTTGCCCACAGGTGTGCTTCATAAGTGGCCAGAGATCACATTGATTGCTAACAAGATAGAAAATTCAGGTGCAGGTAGCCAGATGAGAATCACTTTACAGGAGCAGAAGTGGCATCACTGACTACCCCGGACAATTCCACAAAACTAATTTGGAACCCTCTATAAAACAGATTCCACAGATTCTAGAGCAGAGGTGGGCAATGATTTTTGATGGGGGGGGGGCACTCCAAGATTTTGGAAAGTGTGAGGGCCACACTCTTCCATGATATTAATGGAAGAGATGCGGGGTCTGGAATGGAGGTTGGGTGCAGAGGGGTGGTTGGAGTAAAGGGCTTGGGGTGCAGGAGGGAGACTGGAGTCTGGGAGGCAGTTTGGGTGAAGGAGCTGGCTGTGATTTAGTGACCCCCTAGCAAGGGACTGGAGTGCTAGGGTTTGGGGTGTAACCTAGGGTATGTCTAGGTTTCTAGACATAGGGAAATGAAGCGGTGATTTAAATAATCGCCGCTTCATTTACATCAAAATGGCTGCCGCGCTGTGCTGATCAACTGTTTGGCGGCACAGCACGGTAGTCTGGATGTGCCGTGGTCGACAAGGGAAGCCCTTGTTGACTGCCCCGTTATGCCTCATTGAATGAGGTTTACCGGGGCGGTCGACAAAGGCTTCCCTTGTTGACTGCCAATCCAGTGTGCCTGCCTGCAAAGCTAAGGCTTGCAGAGCTTAAAACATTTCCCAGACAGCCTGCCTGCTTCCCTGGCCATGTGCTTCAGTGAATAACTGAGCTGAGGGGAAAGGGAGTAGTTCTTCTTGGCTTCATATTATTCAAACAAACAGCTCCCACTGGCTGATTTCTGGCCATCAACCGGCCAATGGGATTGTGCGGGGGGTGGGGCCCTCCAGTTCTGAACCCAAAACAGAGCCTGGCAGATGCATTTCTGCACAACATGTGGGGCTGTGGGGAAAGCAGGGGAGCCTGCCTGGGGCTCCCTGGTGCCTCTGGGGGCCAGATTTGGCGGATTGATGGGCTGAATTCAGCCCACGGGTCATATTTTGCCCAGGCCTATTCTAGAGGGCTCAAGTCAGCTGTAAGGTTAGGGTCTATGAACAATCAGTGATCTTTAGGAGAAATAAGTCACAAGCTTTATCCTCCAGAACCTACATTTCCTTTTCTAGGTTCTCTACATCAGAAGGCTCACAGGCAGGATCTTCACAGGACCCTAAGCCTGGCTCTGCTTATACCTCTATAACCAATGGCATCCCACAGATATAAATGAGGTCAGAATTTGGCACCATGTATTTTACCAGTATTCACATTTTTTTTCAGTTCCATGCACAATTATAAAATGTTTTTGTACAGTGCACAAAGCCAACTGGAAAACAGACCACTGCATTCACAGCTACCTCTGTACATTATGAATTAGTCCACAAGCATTTTAAAATGTAAGACCTTAAATGAGGTGAAAATCCCAATCTTCAGACCACTATTAGAGCCATCAGTGAAATGCTGGATCACTAACTTTAACACAACTTACTTGACACAAAATAACTTTCTGATCAACATAGCTCAGTAGTTTGCACATTGGCCTGCTAAACCTAGGGTTGTGAGTTCAATCCTTGAGGGGGCCATTTAGGGATCTGAGGCAAATCTGTCAGGGATGGTACTTGGTCCTGTTGTGAGGGACTGGACTCGATGACCTCTCAAGGTCCCTTCCAGTTCTATGAGATGGTATATATCTATATTATTATATAAACTTAAACCATACATGTTTACTCTGTCTTTTCAGTCAACAAGAAAAGGCCATGGTGCATTACAATTTATTATCCAAGTAAACTGAAACTGTTTTCATTCTGTACTAGAATAATTTTTTCCACTAAAAATATTCTAGTTGAAGATGTGTCATTCTGCATTAGCTGGAAATACAAAACAACTGCAGAACAGTTGCTGGAAAGATATGGACATTTACTAAAGATCTGAGAAACTCTGGTGACTTTTGTATTCTCAACAATGCATCCAAAGAAGGGTGTTAAATGCTTCTGCATTTTTTAACCACATAAGAAAATTCCCTTTCTTTTTCTGCATCTGCTGATTTTATTGCTCTGATTATACCCAAACTCATTACTGGGTAGTGAAACTTGACAATTTCAGTACAGCAGCTTTAAGCCTGAATCAAAAAGTGTGAATAATGTCAGAGTTCTCTAAAGATTTTTAACTGTATTGTGCCATGGAAGTTAATATAATTCAGAAATAATGTTCTCCAAAATGATTGATTTTATCAAACAAGTCTCAGTGAGCTTGCAACTTTCCTAACTTTTCAGCTCATCACTATTCAATAAACTCTCCATCTTGTCATATTCTTATTACTCTGATTAATTGAACTAAGACAATGACAGCCATAAAAGTGCAAATTGCATGAACTCCAGTATCCTTCATATTTCTTTTCAACCCATATTTGCTTGGACTACTGAACATATGTGAAGTAATAAATCTCTAAAAATTGTTTATGAGGAGATGTTGCAGAAATCAACTTGGAAGTTAAGGAAGCCTAATTTATATGGAGGATGGTAAATTACCACTAAATTCTTAATGAAAGGGATTAAATTGTTTTGCTAGCCTCTTCAAAGAATGCCATACAAAGAAAATCTGGTTTCTACTGTAAAATGAAAAACATGGAATTTAAAGGGGGAAAAGGCTCTAAGTGATTTAACAGATACTAGATGTGGATTTTTAGAGAGCCATATTGATTTTTTTTAAAGTTAACAATGGGTCAGATTGGGTACATCTACACAGTAGCATGTACCTCAAAATAAGCTGTGCAATTTGAGCTAGGCAAATTGCATAGCTTATTTCAAAAGAGGTTATTTTGAAATTTGGAGCTGTCTACACAGTGCTAATTTTGAAATAAATTGCTATTCCGGCATCTTTCTTATCCCTCATGCAATGACGTTTATAGGAACCCGGAATAAGATGCCCATTATTTCAAATGTATTTTGAAATAACGGGCGTGATGCTGATATGTGCAGAATGCTATTTTGGGATAATGGACCTCATCCTGAGATACCGCAGTGTGTAGACATTCCCAATTCTGAGCTATTAGACTGATATAAAAAAGCAGTGTCTTCAATTTTCACTAGTCTAAACTGGGGCCTGAATCTAGATTAGTGGTGGGTTTTTTTCTATTTTCTTTTTAAGCAGTATAAAAAGTATATTGATGTGGCTGAACAGAAACTCCACATGGGTGACTTTGGTTTAACTTCTGGCTGCAACTTTATTAAAATGATTAGAAAACTTAAGGACAGGAATAAGGGAAGAGCAGTATTGAAGAATCACTGTGTAATGGTCCTGTGGGCACACACAAAATAAAATCAACATAAATCCCCAAAGTGAAACCTTGAGGCCTGGTCTACACCATAAATCCCCCTTATTTCGAAATATCAGGTGACGCGTCCACATTACCACACATTATTTTCAATTATTTTGAAATAAGAGGAAATATTTCAAAATAGTTATTTCAAAATAGCTATTTCGAAATAGCGGTGGTGTGGAAGCTCCACTGGTGCTATTTCAAAATAACTACTCCCCAGAGTCATTCAAAGTAATGACTCCCTAGTGTTTCCTGGGGCTCTAAGTCAAGGTAGTGTATCCACATTAAGGGAGCCTGCTGTGGACTAATTTCAAGGCTTCCTTGTAGTGTGCACATGCATATTTCAAAATAGTTATTTTGGGAGTTATTATTTCAAAATAAGTTATTCTAAAATAATTTCCTAGTGTGACGCCCTTAGTGAGCCCTCCTTTTATGATCAAAGCTGGGTACCAAATGTAGTGTCTCCTGAAGCCCTTCGTATATCTCAACGCGATACACATCTTATGGTCACAATCAGCTCTGAGTCCTGTGTTCAGGTTTGGGGTAAGTCACAAGACCAACGGCATCTGAAGCAGAAAGGACTTTTGCAATTCCAAAACTGGAACAAAAGCGGAGACCTTTCCACAGCCTTTGGTATCAAGACAAAACAACAGAATTCCCTACAACATGCTCTCCTGCATAGTATAAAATTAACAACTAACCAGCAAAGTCTAACAGGCACACAAATGAGATTATAAGTACAAATTTATACACATGCAACTAATCACACACCTACTCGGCTTCGTTATTGCTCTGTCCAAGAACTACCAAATTAAATTTTCATCTCAGCTGTCCCATTTCTCTGCTGGAGGCTAAACTTTATCAAAACATTGAGGATTCCTTGCCATCATTTAGACTTTCCAAGAGGGAGAATCGGTAGTGTAAAATCAAAATGAAATAAGCTGTCCAGAGGCTCTTCCTTAGAAAATGTTAAGATGGCGATTTCCTGCTTTTTAAAAAATCTTAAGATATTACAAAAGAGAAATGATTATGTAAGATATATGTACTAGAATTTGTATATGTACCGACATAATATTTATCTGTCCTTCCCAGAAGGACCCAGCAGGAGAACAAATTTTCTTCTAGACAAACACCTAAAAGGTGTGGTTTATTGTGCCATGTAGGGGCACATAGCCCATTTACTAAGAAAGAGAATGAGTTTGCTCTTTGGCCTTACCTGATAGCCGGGTGTCTTTTAGCTCAAGCGGTAAAGGCTCATGCACTGAGCTCCAGAGGTCCCAAGTTTGGTTTCGCCTGTCAACAACTAGAGGAAACCTGCAAGTTATATCTAATAGCAAGAAGGGAATTAAATAGAGGGGAGAGAAAGGGAGGAAACCATGTCAAGAGACGCAGCCTTTACTTTTCTAATATAACAGCCTAAGAGTGTCTCATTAAAAAGGATTATCCTTTGATCTTTGGTTTAAGAATATAATTCTGCATATTTTCATCTATTCTTCAAATTTTAACCTTTGTTGCTTCTCATCATGTTATCCTCACTCCCTGCCATGCCATTCACTCTTCCATTTTCACAGACATACAGGGTACATCTAGACTGTGAGGCTATTTTGCATCCAAGGAACGCATTTGCTACTTCAAATTTTTTTTCGAAATAATGGACATGCTATTTCATTATCCCTGTAAACCTCCTTCCACGAGGAATAGGGGATGTCTTGAAACTGTGTAGACGTGCCAATTCTCAAAATAGTTTATTTTGAAATAAAATCAAAATGACATATGCAATTTCACCTTTAGAGTGCAGGCTAGACATACCCACAGACTTGTATTGACAGTATGTCTATGGTTCTAGTGAAGAAAGAGGTCAGTAGAGGGGCAGCATTTTTGTTTTATACATTTTTATGTGGAGTATTTACCATTTCTCCCCTTCTCCCTGAATCCCCCATTATTGGAATTTCAGCTGCCTGAAGTACAGATATAACTACATTTTGAATACTGTCGATCCAAATTCTAGTCATCAGTAGGATACGGTTATCAGTTGTAGTGGTCAATTGCGGAAGACCTTTGTACATGTTATTTTAGGGGTGGTGAGGCCTGCATTCTTTCCCCTCCTTTCCCTTTTCCCTATATCTGATGAGCCAGAAGCAAGTCTTTGGGAACATACGCCACTTAAGATAAGCATTGTTGCCAGCATAGCAAGAACAAGTATAAGATAAGGTTAAAGGACAAGAACGCATAAACAACTCTGTTTACCCTAAATTACTGATCACGTAAACAGGGCCAAAGGATAAGAAGAACCAGATCAGAACCAGATCAATAACTAACAGCTAAGCCCTACATCAGCACTAATGAGTAAGCCCTGGAAATTTCCAAACTGCCAAACAGGGCAGGAAAACTGTATTTAAGGCTGCCTCAGAGCCTAGCAAATTGGACCTCACCGATGGGCTTTGGGTACCGGCGCCTTGGAAGCTGAGACAACCTCCCACTTTGTCCGCAGCCTACCCGGGGTCCCAGGCTTGCAGGAAGGGACGTAAGATATGCCACTTCTTTGTTATATTGTTCTTCCATTTATGGGGCACAGCTGTTAGCTGTCAGGAAATAAACTACTTGTGTTTGACATATACCTATGTAGCGTCCTTTGTATTTTGGGAACCCAGTGTCGGACCTGAGACTTACTCTTGCCAACTACATCAGTGAAAAACTTGCTTTGGAGCATGGGCAGTAGTCTTACAGATGAATCCTTACCTCCGTCTTGGAAAGGTCCTAACAGATAAAAATCAAACCTTATTTCCAGAAAGAACCCAAAAGTTTCCAGGGAAATGCTCAATTTCTGTTTCAATTACTGGGGCAAATATATCACAGCAGCACTAGTTAGGAAAATTTTATGCTGCATAGCCCATGCTGATATTGATTCAATGATGGTGTGGTAACTCGGAACACTAAGTAGGAACATAGTGAAGTTTGGCTTGATTTGTTAATTTACCAGTAACCATTATATATATACTGGTTATTTGGGGCTCTGGCTGTTTATAAGTAGTAAACATCTGCAGTATGAATCATTCACAGCAGGGCTAACACAGCATTTGTCATCTTCACTACTCCCTCTTTCTTATCACTCCCCATAGACCCTCTTCTCCCTCATTTTCTCCTATCACAGCTCTACTTTCCTTTTCTCCTTTTAGAAAAGCTACTACCATAAATAGAAAACCCCCCCACCCTAACCTGCTGCCATGTTTGTGTTCAAGACATGACTGGGTATTTTATAATGCTTCCTAAAGGGTTTAGTCACTTAAAATAACAGAACAGATTTATCTTAAAGCAAGTCTGATTTAAAATTACTTGCAAAATGACAAGCAACAGCCAACCAATGGCACAACTCTGTCCAAGAAATATGCCCCAACCTCCTAAGTGAGAGTAAGTTCTTAAAGAACTAGCAGGGAAGAAAGGCTTCTAGATTTGTTTCTTTCAACACTATCGCCACGTATTATACTTAGAGCTAAATACCCTGAACTTCGGACATGCTATTGCTTTTCTTAGGTGAACTGTCTGTGTGTGTGCACATGTGCATGTGTGTTCTAAAATATTAATGAATTTAAATTACTGATATGTTATTTAACTTGTTCTTTAAAAAATCATCATCAAGAACAACAATTAACAACCCCACAGTACAACCACACAAAATATGCCAATCACATTTCAGATAGAATTGTCTATTTCTTCTTTGACTTTATCTGGCATTTCAGAGCAAACTTCTTACAGAAACCTGCACTTCGTACTTAGATTACATGCCATCATGACATTCATTTTTTCTGGTATGATCCTAAATGTCTAAGAGTGAAAGTCTACTGCCCCTTTATTAATATCAAGGCAGTTGCAAGGGATGCTACTTAGAATATAAATGAAAGCTTTGACTTGTACTGCAAGTGGCATGTACTGCATGGCATGTACTGCAGTTTACAACTAAGCGAATAACTTTTAGGGTATGTCTACACAGCAAAGTTATTTCGGAATAATGACTATTATTCTGAAACAACTATGCAAACATCTACACAGCCATTCCATTATTTCAAAATAATTTCAAAATAATGGATGACTTATTCCAACTTCTGTAAACCTCATTCTACGAGGAATAATGCCTATTCTGAAATTGCTATTTCGAAATAAGGCATATGTAGATGCTCCACTGCTGCTATTTCAAAATAGCCTTGCACCAGGGCCATTCTAACTTATTCCTCTCCAGTGCCTCCTGGAACTCTAAATCGTGATAGCATGTCTACATTAGGGAAGCCTGCCTCCGACTAATTTTGAGGCTTTCCTGCAGTGTAGATGTGCCATTTCAAAATAAGCTATTTCAGAATAACTGAATAACAATAACTGATATTGATGTGCAGTGTAGATGTAGCCTCAGAGGCCTCTTCATGCAGCACATCTCCTAAAGAATTAGTTACAATAGCTATTTTTATGTGGGAAAGTCAAGAGACGGGTGGGTAATAAATAACATTAATAATTAATAATGAGCATAAAACAGATAACTGAAAATAGCCAAAGGTTGCCGTGATAAACAAGTAGTTTGCCTAATGCCAGCAAACCCATGCTCTGAAATCAGGTCAACAGAATACTTCCTAATAACCAACACTTTCAAATTATAGCTCCCAGGTGGAGGAAATTGCCAGCCTAATGGTTATTTATTATTTTGTTGTTGTCAGTATAAAATTGAGAATTTGCAAGAGAAAATACAGATGTTTTGCAGAGTCTTTTTGTCATGTACTGGAGCTTTTTGCAAAACTGGGAGTTTTGCAAGAAATTATACTTCCCTATAACACGAAAAAAGTTAAAAACAAGAATACTTCTGGCAGATGTCTGAATGTTGTGTCTTAAAACATGGAACCATTCTAAAGAACATTAACTATTGAAACAGCCAAAAATCCAACCTTCCAAACAGTTATGAGCAGTTGAGATGGTAGAAGGGATTAGTCAGTGTGAATTTAACAATGATAGAAATGTAGCCGTGTTAGTCTGGTGTAGCTGAAACAAACTACAGGACTATGTAGCACTTTAAAGACTAACAAGATGGTTTAATAGGTGATGAGCTTTCGTGGGCCAGACCCACTTCCTCAGATCAAATAGTGGAAGAAAATTGTCACAACCATATATACCAAAGGATACAATTAAAAAAATGAACACATATGAAAAGGACAAATCAAATTTCAGAACAGAAGGCAGATGGGGGGGGAATAAATGTCTGTGAGTTAATGATATTAGAGGTGATAATTGGGGAAACTATCTTTTTAATGGGTAAGGTAATTAGATTCTTTATTCAAACTCAGGTGTAAAGTGTCGAATTTAAGCATGAATAACAGTTCAGAGGATTCTCTTTCAAGTGCAGTCTTAAAAGGCTTTTAAAGCAGGATGCATATAATCAAATCATTGAGGCAATGCCCTTTCTGGTTGAAATGGCAAGAAACTGTTTTTTCTTTGTGATCCTGTCTAATAACTGTTTTGTGGGCATTGATCCTTTGGTGAAGTGTCTGAGACGTTTGTTCAATGTACATAGCAGACGGACACTTTTGGCACATGATAGCATAAATTATATTTCTGGATGCGCAGGAATATGTGTTTTTGATCTTATAACTCACTTAGTTAGGTCCAATAATGGTATCAGCAAAGTGAATATGTCGACAAAGCTGGCAACGGACATTGCAACAATGGAGAAACACTATCAGGGCAAATGGAGCCCATCAATGCT
>JANRFK010001158.1:16639870-16652288 GCA_030068395.1 Apalone spinifera
GAAAGCTCATCACCTATTAAACCACCTTGTTAGTCTTTAAAGTGCTACATAGTCTTCTAGTGAATTTAACAAGGCCATACATTCATAGGACTTCAGTTACTGGTAAAAGTTTTCAGGATAAGATCCTTGCTATGTGATCTTCGGCAGCTGGTTAACTCATTTTGCAACTATTCACCCATATGCCAAGCTGATACTGTATAATAAGATAAGATTCTCACCTGAACAAGTATTAACATTATTCAGATAGAAATAACAACAAAAATGTTATGTTTGAAAATGGTAGACTTGATGGACCTATTCAGCTGAAAGAAAATAGTCCTAGTTTTAGCATTACAAAAGCCCACCAGCAATGGATTTTTCTTGTCACATATCATAGTAATCAGACATTTATTACTGAATTAGAATCTACATTATTATCCCTGAAAAAAAAGACCTACAGGAGAAGTTTAACCAATAAATGAAAATCACTATTGGTTTTCAGTAACAGATTACAACTATCGCAATTACCTAGATTTGTCTTTAATTTATTGAGGAATATCAGGAAAAGGACAGATAGTAAGAAAATCACATTCAGATATTTTATGTATCACTTATTAGTTTGAAAAGTTTATTAGAATTCATGACTTGCATCGAATGACAGCTTTAGAAATAAATAAAAAAAATTGCAAGTCATAAAAATAGTACCTTTATTATCTGTGTGACGTATCATTTAAAACACCTGATTACTGTACATTATGGCATCTCATTGTGCCCTTAATTCCTGAAAATGTACCATAATTAATACTTTTGCAGTTCTATGTGTGTCTTTTGAAAAGAAGATTTTTCCCTCCATTACAATTTTCCACAAATTACTGCTGAGAATTCAAACCTACTTATTGTCTAACCTTAAGATATTTGTATCTCACAATAAATTTTGATATTGTTTAAAAGAACTGTGTTGACTGAAGCAACAAAATTACTTTACAAAGTGAAGAATGACATACGACATTGGAATTAGCCATATAACCAAAGAACTATGCAAAGAGCTTAGCTTTCTGGTGATACCTGTGCACACTTCCGGAAATACCAGAGCTTATAACAGAAGCAAACAAATTGAGACCAAACTATTACCCAGTTGAAAGCTGTGATGGTTACTCAAGAGGTTCAAAAGTTAGTGGGGGGTCAATTCCCCCAGTTTTGTCAAAGTTTGGGCTGGTCCTTATTGTATTCCAGATAAATTTGTTCATCCTTAACAGAAATGCCTTTGTACAAGTGGATTTACTTATTATACCTGGTTTACTAAATTATAGATGAGACTAAATACAGAAATAAATAATATTTATGGATACGACCAAAATACCTATGTATTCCTATAACATAACCAAACTAAATTTTCCTATAAAAACACATAAAACAAAAACAGTTTTGCACTTTCAGTAGCACCTAATCAAGGAGATATAAATGTTGTCAGTCTGATGGGAGGTAACATTTCTTTAGAAAACTCTTTGGGGCATAGATTGGATTCACCTATGGATAATAACTAGCACATTGTAACACAAATACAAATAATAATGCTTAGCACTTGATTCCCACTCCATTGACATAGGGAGGCAATCTCTTTAATTGCTTCCCCTTTATTTATTTATTAAGCTCTAAGTAATTTTATTGTCGCCTTTCACTCTGACAAAAGGTCTGAAACCATAACAAAACAAAACAAACAAACCCACCCCAGCATTTTGTGGGGCTTGAAGTTTAGCTCTGAAATTGGTAAATTGAGCCCACTTTAATATCAGTTATGGGCTGCGTCTCCCCCACGTCCCAACCAGAGCAGCTTAATGAATGGTATTTTTCTGACCACTCATCTTGCCGGAACACAGTCGGTGATCTGTGAAGCAAATGATTCTTCCTGTCAGCTTACCACAAAGATACAGCACAAAGTGGAACATGAAAATGACAGCAACTGAACTCAACCAGTGCTCTCAACTAATTTGTTAATTTTCATACCACACTTGAGCTACACCCTACTGCTTTCATCCTCATGCTCAGTTACATTCTGTCGCTCACTCATTTTCATTTTAAGAGCTTTCAGGGCATCACTTTGCACTAAGCAGCTATAGTAATCAGACCTGAACCACAGAGACTCTCAATTTCTTTCTGCATTAAATGTTTTATTTTACTGGAATGAGGGTTCTACTGAATGGGAATGAGGATCTTCAAATACAGGTTTTTAAAGGGTTAGTTTGCATGTTCTTAGAATGGATTCCCTAGCATAGTTAACCAACAATTCGCTCTGTAATGAGGGTATGACTGTCAGTTTCCACCCTCATTTAACATGTGACTGCTTCTCATGCAAACAACTCAAACACCTACTTTTTAAAAATAACCAAGTAGACAGCAAAAACCTTCAGGGCTAGGTATACATTTCCTCTCTTTATCTAATGAATACCTGCAGAAGAAGAAAAATATTAAAATCAAAAGAATTGTCATGTAATGACAAAATACAATCAATTAACTAGAACAATGAAGAAGAGAATGAACCAATCTTTAGTAGTACAATAATGCACTTCCCTTTCCCCAGATTAATGGAGAATGAAAAAAAACATACTTGCTAGGTGGATGTGCATATTGTATGTATGTGCTACATTCCAAGCAATAAAAAGGAAGTGTATGTATATTTAGTTTGCATAATCATTAGAGCAAGCCATTCAAGCATAACGATGGATTTTCTCCTGCAGCAACCTTTTTAATTTTTGTTTTTCCATCATAAAACTAATTACAAGTAGAGATGGATTGAACCATTGAAAAGAAATTCGAGTATTGCTGAACTCTGGATAATCCATTTAAACATACATCATTGTAGCAAAGGGTCATTGCCTTCCTCAGAGACTAACAATGGGGGGAAGTCAGATGCCCTTTGGTGGGAGGAACCTGGAAAGACTCATCCAGACCACCAGAAGCAGAAAGGCAGGGCCAACACAAGAACACAACAAATAAGAGATGAGCCCTGCAGCTAAGCTGGGCAGCAGCTGCTGGAGAAGCCAGATGCCTCTCGTCTGCTCCTGAGTTGGGAGACTGCCACACCCCGTCTAGAGTTGAAGAGTGGACACAGGCTGACAGCCCATTGCTGGAACTGGAAAACCCAGTTACCCTGAGGAGACAACCCTGGGACCAAGTCTGTGAGCCTATATTTCTGCCTCTGGGCACAGAATCATGTAATCATAGAATATTAGATCTGGAAGAAACCTGGAGAGGTCATCAAGTTCTGTCTCCTGCACAGATGGCATGCATGCACACTACAGCTCCATTCCAGGCATCTGGATGCCTAATCTTGAAAGTGCTGCATGAACCAGAGGAAGATAGGTTTCCTCCTCACATGCACGACCTGATCCAGTAGGTGTACTCAGAATTCTCCTACTAGATTGGACCCCCAGAGGCAAGCTTGCACAAAACTTGGGGATAAGAGAGGGTGACAATGACCATCTCATCATCCACCATACCTATAATACTTGCTGAAACCAGCCCCTAGTGGCTACCAATCAAAGACGTGCTGAAACCCTTGAAAATACATATCTTACAGGATTAAGGAAACACTATCTTGGCCCATACACAAGCAGCTATTTTCAAATAATATATTCTGATATTTAAAAACACCTGATCCCTGCTTTTCCAGTTAGAAAGTGATTTGAGTAAACCAGCCCCTCTTGGGTATCTCAGTGGTCCCTAGGCGGGTTAGATGTGTAAAGTGCTCCCTCGTCGCTAATTAAAAGAGGTGAATGGAGAAACTGACATTCTGTTGTGCCTTAAGAAGACTCATTTTTTTTTCAATTCCAAATCTGCCGATGATAGGCAATTATTTAGGTTGATTAAGAACCAAAATATCCTACGCAAATGTTCTGCATTCTGCATGCTGAATGGCAATTCGACATTTGAAATATAATATTGCTGGATTCGATTTATGTGCTCATTTTTTAATAATCAGACAATACCGTGAGTTATCCACTAGAGTACCCGAAGTTCAAGTCCAGTTCTTCTAAGAGCTGTCTTAAATTACTGATACATAATCTAATATTCACAATATAAATATAAATGTTAGGAATAAGTAGTTTCATATCTAAAGTGCTTACCAGGCAGAATTCAGTTTTATATAAGCCTGTAATAGTCTATTAAAATTGCCATAAATAAAGATAAAATTGGGTTCTATATCCAAAAAGTATTAGGATTCAGCCTTTAATCATCAGATTTTAATTTATCATCTTTGTAGTTTAAGATAATCATTCATCTAAAGAAATTAAGGCAAAAACATTTAAAAGAGGATATTAGGAACATAGTGATTACCACATGAGATTAGAACTATGGTTCATCTAGACGAAAAAGCCAGTTGCTGACAGCAGCTAGGACCAGATGCATCACATGAATGTATAATTGCCCATTAATATGTTCATTTAAGATAAACCAATGAGATTTAAGGCTGAGCTGCATGGAAGTATATATACACACAATGGGTCTACTTAAATCATGGAGACATCACACATTTTCCATGGGTTGGTTGTAGCAATAAATAGCAAATTTGCAGATATCTTACACTTCTGTGAAATTTGCAATCTATGCTGTGACCAACCCCTGAAAAATGTGTGATTTCTCCAGAGCATTTCTCAAACTGGGGGTTCCAACCGAAAAGCAGGTTGCAAGCCTATTGTAGGGGATGATGTTATCACTACCCTTACTCTGTGCTGCCTTCAGAGCTGGGTGCCTAGAAAACAGAGGTTACCTGCTGGTAACTCACCTTTAAAGGCAGTGTCACTGCCAGCAGCAGCAAAGAAGTAACGGTAGCAATACCATACTATGGGCTACACTACAGCCAAAAATTGGCTTAAGGTACATAACTCTGGCTATGTCAATAGTCGACATACCTTAAGCCAAGTTTCAGCACTGTTCTTTCTGTGTGAGGTCGATGGGAGAAATGCTTTCCTTACTTCTTACGACTGCAATCAATACCACAGTTGATGGGGGTGCCCTCAGTATTCAATTTAGTAGGTCTTTACTGCAGCGTTGATCTCCATGGCAGCGCAGACATGCCCTATGTCATCCTCAGTGTCCCCTCTAAGCTGCGTGGCAGCACAGCCCTGCAGCTGCTTAATGAGCCTGATCCAGCCAGGGGCTCAAGACTTGTACACAAAGCTGCCTCGTGGGGGAGGAGAACTTCTCTCTCAGTGACAGCAGCAGCTCCCTGCTGAGGACAGAGCAGTGAGTCTCTTCCAGACAGTAGGGGCATGTCCTCTCTCCATCAGCAGGGAAAGCCTGCTGCTGTCACTGAGGGAGAAGTGCCCCTCCATGCACGAGTCCTGAGCTCCGGGTTGGGCAGGGCTCATTAAGCAATTTCAAGGCTATGCTGCCATGCAGCTTAGAGGGAACATTGGTCATCCTTATGTTCTACACTGCTGCTGGTGGCAACACTGTGTTCAGAGCTGGGTGGCCAAAAGCCACCATTCACCTCTCTGCCTTGAGTTGATCTGGCAGAGACCAGATTTCATGGTCTACAAAATGATTTTTCACAATTATGAATTTGGTAGACCTCTATATACACATACATACATTTACATTTTTATATAAGGCAAACACTAGGATTGTAACGCCCTTAAAGGGGAAGACTGAATTACGGGGGACTTGATTGAGATATAGTACAAACTTGATTATCCAAACTTTAATTCTCCAAAACTCCATTATCCAAAACTGCACTATAAACTCTACTATATATTTCAGAAAGTTTGTTTGTTCAAGAATTCAGCTTCCTCTTATCATAACTTAAAGCAACATAAGGGTTTTGTTGTGCCAGGGAACTGGGATGTGCCTGGAATGGAATTGCTTCTCATAAAACCATACAGAAAAGAGACAGAATCACCAGGCAGGTAAAAAGGGCTAGGGGCACCCTTCAACCCAGGAATGCTCCAGTTCTGAGGCTCCCACTATCCAGGTGCCTCTTAGGGATTGCATGGGGGGGGGAGAAGTCCCCCCGTCCCGATTAATTTAGGGACATTGATGGCTGTTCCCCTTCGTCAGGGAGTGCGCAGAAAGTACACAGGTTGTTGCACTCCTGACTCAGGCTGGGGAGTGCAGGGGGCAGATGAGCTGTGCACTTTGCTCTCACTCCCTGGTAAGCACAGAAAGCCCCCCTGCCCTCTCTGTCCATGCCCCTGTGCGCGCACGCGTGTGCACACACACATACAACCCATCCTGTCCATCTCCATACATACAAACACACACACACACACACAGAATCTCCTGCGCAGAGTCCCTTCTTAAGCCCCCTCCTCGAGCAACACCAGGTAAGTGTGTTTATTGATAACTGAAAGATTATCCATATCCATATTTAGTCATATCCATATCCTTACTTTCCATATTTAGTCCACATCAAACATGGCATTCATATAGTCATGATTCTACTATATTCTGAAATATTAAAGGCTTAGGGAAAACTGTTTAGTCCTTACTTAGCATAACCCAAGTACATATGCCAGTGTAAACAAATTCAGAACAAAATAAAAGAAATTTTTCATGTAGCATATTGTCATCCAATACAATTCTATGTCACAAGAGGCCATCAGGCTAAGTTTTTAGAGGACTAAATAGTTTCATGATCACAAACAACCTGTGTAGCTATGCAATATGAAACTATAAGGTAATCACATTTGAAGTTTCCAAAATAATATTTTCCCTTTCTGTGTAGTATTACAGCTAGTTAAGTGCATTATGTGACAGTTTCACCTTTTATGGCTTGGTCCATTATGATTCAGTCTGTGTTTCTTTCTGTGTGTCTATATTAGACATTTCCACATTCTCTCTCTCTCTCTCTCTCTCTCTCGAGGTCCACTGGACAGAAAAATTGGAGCTTGCTCTCTGATTTTGCAGTGCGGCACATCCCACATGCAACCCAAAATAAATGTAGAGAAATACATCTGTAGCAGTTTATTTAGGAAATTAAACTGGAAAATGGTTTATTTCCATATTTCTTACACCCCTGGTAATGATTTCTCTATGTACTTTCACCAGTCAAGACTTACACACCTCGTTAAATAAACAGGCATTCATGCCCGTCAATACATTACACTGCAGGGGCAAACTGGAAGCAGGTTTAGCACTTTCAGGCAAATAATCTGCCAGTGGAGCTACAAAAGCAACGTCACTAGCTTAAGCCAAAGTAACTTTCTGAAATATTAGCCACATTTTCTCCGGCATAAGTCAAATTTACAGTCTGTTGAAGGAGAAAGACTGAGACCATGTGAAGGGTGATATTTTCAATGTCCATAGGCACTATTAAAAACTACTATATTCCTCAAAAATAGGTACACATGTCAATTGATAAAAAGAGATCTCTAGTCCAAGTACAAAATGGGTTCAGAAAATATTCAGACAACAGTACTGTTAGGAAGTATACTGAAGTTAAACTTTTAGAGCCACTGAAGCTAAACTTTTAGAGCCCGACTGTCAAAAAAAAATTGTATTTACACCTATGATCTTTTGCCATAAATTGATTACTTGATAAACACGCTTGTTCATGTATGAAGCAACACATTGAGCTGACCTATTGCTTTATAGGTTTAAAAAATAAAACAACACTTGAATTTTAAAATTTCTCTTAAGTGTGTGGATCCAGTCCTGGGCCCAGTAGTGCCTGTGCCACGCAACATGTAAGCATCATTGGCACACATAGGGTATGTCTAGACTGGATCCCTCTGTCGGCAGTGGGATGAAGATTAGGCAGGTCGACATTGCAATTTGTCAGCAATTTGTCTGAGCTTCCTTATGCCTCCTACAAGGAAGCTTACAGGATCTGTTGAAAAAGGCTTTTTTTCTCGACAGACCCCCCTCTCCCCCAGACTGCTGCTTTTTGCCAACAAAGTGCTGCATTGGCAAAACGTGGTGGCCATTTTTATGCAAATTAGGCATGGGATATTTAAATCCCTGCCTCATTTGCAATGTCGACCTGCTTAATCTGCATCCCTCTACTGACAGATGGATGCAGTCTAGATATATCCATAGGTTCCACAAGAGTAAGTCATGCACCCTGAGAAATGAACGCCTTTGCCTGAGTAAGAGCTTGTCTGTAAAGGAAAATGTTGACCAGTTATTGCAATATAATTATACTGGCCAACCATCCATTTTGCTATTCATTCCAGTATGAATGGCTTTTTCAGTTTAGCTTAAACATCTTCCCAAGAGACATAACAGAAAAAGGCCCTTACCACCAGAATAAGAGAGTGCAAAGAGAAGTGTTATACCAGCATAAATGTTGATCCTTTGATGTGGTTAGTCAATATTTGAAGTCTTGAAAACTGTTTCTTTTAGGGGAAGATATTGATGTTGAAGGTATTTCTCTGTATATTCTCTGTAAATAAACCAGATTGCATCAAAGTCTTGTTTCCCTGAACACAGAACAACTCAAACAGCAGGAGACAGATTTTTTGCTCGCAGTTCCAAGCTTTTCTCAGGCTGCTCCTATGGTCTTTCCTCCTGCTTGTCACTTTCCCACACAGAGCTACATTTAACAATATCTAGTTCTTTGCATTTGCATTCAGACCCCAATGGAAAGCCCTTCCAGTATCACTTGAGCTTACATTCCTGCCTAGAGAACGCTTTATATTTTTATGGCTGCTTCACTCTTCATTGGGATTGCCAATTTTCAAATTCCATAGAACTCCACATCCTTGCTCTGCCCCCTGTCCTGCCATTTTCTGTGAAGGCTCTGTCCCCACTCACTCCA
This sequence comes from Apalone spinifera, assembly GCA_030068395.1. Taxonomy (NCBI): domain Eukaryota; kingdom Metazoa; phylum Chordata; order Testudines; family Trionychidae; genus Apalone; species Apalone spinifera. The sequence goes on from JANRFK010001158.1 coordinate 16,648,608, forward strand.
TCTTTCCTCTCTCTGCCACTCATTCTCCTCTACCCCCAGTTTCATGCTCATTTTCACTACCATAGGGAAGGAGGTTGGGGACCAGAAGGGGATAAGAGCTCCAGCTGGGGGTGCGGACTCCAGGATCACGCAGAGGGTGAGGGACTTTGGGTGAAGAAGAGGGCTCCAGGCTGGGGACAGGAGGGTTGGGTGCAGTGGGGAGTAGAGGCTCCAGGATGCAATTTGGGTGTCAGAGTGGATTCAGGCTGGGGCAGTGGTATAGATGGGGTGCAGGCTCTGGGTGTGCAGGAGGGAGTGTGGGGTGCAGGCTGCAGGAGGGGTTTGAGTGTAGGAGGGGGCTCAGGCTAGAGCAAAGATTTAGTGTGAGGGTGTGGGCAGCCCCTACCTTGTAGGGTTCCCCGGAAGCAGAGACATGTCCTTTGGCTCCTATGCTTGGGGGAGCCAGGTGGTTCTGTGTTGTGTGCACTGCCTTCGAACATTTACCTCCCCTGTAGTTCTCATTGGCTATGGTTCCCAGCCAATGGAAGCTGCAGAGCCAGCACACAGGAGAGGGCCCTTTGGGCCATCTCTCCACCTAGGAGCTATGTCACTGCCTCTGGGAGTTGTGCAAAGCCAGGTAGGGATTCTGCCAGCCCCACAAGCCAGACTTTTAACAGCCCAGTTGGCAGTACTTCAGAGGCCCTCTTCAACTGGGTGTTCTGGTCAAAAACCAGACCCCTGGCAACTCTACTCTTCATCTTTTCCAGGGACTGAGTCACAGACTCTGCTTAGCTGTCTCATACATGGCAATCAAGAGCTGAGGAACTATTTCTGGGAAAGCATTGAATGTTAACAAGAATGGTGCAGAATCAGGCCTGGAATACGTTATTCAGTTTATATAACCAAGAATATTATAAGTAAACAAGCTTGAAGCAATGTACAGTAATTCTGTAGCTAAAAGTCCACTTTATATCCTATAAAGTGGTTTCCTTTAAGTGGGGAGTTTTGTCCAGCAAATGCCATTAATGGTCACTCCTGCTTTGGAAAATTAATGGGAAAACCTGATTGTAATGAAACATATTAAAATGAATTGCAAGTGGAGAATGTAAATAATATCAATATTTAATTCTGGCGGAACTGTAATTCAGATGATAGTTGCATTTTTAACATCTACACATCTAGATTGGCACCATAAAGATGAAATATTTTATCATTCTTTAAATGAGGAGCCTTTGACCCATAAGTCATTGAGCCTTCCCTAGTTATTATGGCCAGAGCACCTTTATATTCTATAAGTACATAATCAAGTTGGACACCAAAGTGTTGCTCCCATATGGTAGATGGGAAGATATATTTTTGACTTACTCTGAGTTTATACTTGTTATTACTTTTTTCCATGAGGGTTTGGTTTGTATTAGAATATTACATTAAACAAAAGCACCACTCCACAATTTTATGCATTTGATTCATCCTTGCTCATGTTAACAGGCATGTTTTACAGGATTAAGGATTGTAGGATTGAGTCTCAATATAGCAATGGGCTAGCCTTACCATTTTGCCTTTGGTTAGTAGCCAAAGTAAAAGAGAAGATTAAGGATAAATACCGTTATCAGATGAGTACCAATGGCTTAAAGGATGGCCAATTATCCTAACCTCTGCAAATGAAATTCTGATTTGCTAGTATAGGTACAGAAAATCCCACTTCTGGGAGCTGCATTCCAGAAGAGAAAATAGAAATGCCAATTTTGGAATATATGTTGTCAGAGTTGTGAACATGAGCAATATTAGCTCAAAGAGATCGATTTAAAAATAGTCACATATATTGCTGTAACAAAGTTTAATACAAATAAAAGCCTTTTTCTCCCAATGGATGTCTGTTTGTAATCACACCTGAGTTAGCTGGCAAAGATTCAAACACTGGGAAATCATTCTGTTTTATTTAATAACAAAAATTGAATGCATTTTTTCATAATAAACCCAACTAGTGTTGATAGCATTATTACATTTTTTGTCTACACATATTCAGTTTTATTTTCATGTAATGTAGCCCCAGATTTTCAGATCAGCTCCAATTATATAAGGAACAGTCAAAAAAATTGGTTAAAAAGATAAAAGACTTGAATCTGGATGATTTAAAATTTAGGGACCGTGTGAAACATTCTAGAACTAAAGTGTGTCTAAAAATTATTAAGAGCATGTCTAGACTAGGAAATCATTTTGAAATAACTAAAATAAATTTAATAACTCCAAAAATAACAAAATTGAAATAGCGTGTCCACACTAAGGGGAAGCCTCAAAATCAGTCCAAGTCAGGTTCTGTTATTGTGGATATGCTACCTCAACTTAGAGCCCTAGGAAGCACTGGGGAGTAATTACTTTGAATGACTTTGAGGAGTAGTTATTTTTAAATAGCAGTGCTGGAGCATCCATACTAATGCTATTTCAAAATAGTTATTTTGAAATAGGCGTCATTCCCCAAAGAAAGCTGGAGTACAGATTTCAAAACAACTAGCCCATTATTTCAAAATAACGGACTTGGTAGAGTTCATGCTCCTCTTACTATTTCAAAATAACCGGTTATTTTGAAATAACTCCCTAGTGTTGACCTGAGCTAAGAGACACTGTTGAAATCCTCGAAGGAATGGGTGAGGAACCTGCATAACCATTCATTCTTTTCCAAAGGCCAGATCTAAGTCCTGCTCAACTGAATAAGAGTCTTTTCATAGACTGTAGTTAGCTTTGGACTCCATAAGACTGTAGCACATCCTTAAGATTTAAATAAAATGAAAGCCAAACAAAAACCAGTTAGTTTAACTTCTGTGCCAGGGAAGATAATGGAGCAAGTAATTAAGGAAATCATCTGTAAACACTTGGAATGTGGCAAGGTGATAGGGAACAGCCAGCATGGATTTGTAAAGAACAAATCATGTCAACAAATCATGATAGCTTTCTTTAATAGGATAACAAGTCTTGTGGATAAGGGAGAAGTGGTGGATGTGGTATACCTAGACTTTAGTAAGGCGTTTGATATGGTCTCGCATGATATTCTTATCAATAAACTACGTAAATACAACTTAGATGGGGCTACTATAAGGTGGCTGCATAACTGGCTAGATTACCGTACTCAGAGAGTAGTTATTAACGGTTCACAATCCTGCTGGAAAGGCATAACAAGTGGGGTTCCGCAAGGGTCTGTTTTGGGACTGGCTCTGTTCAATAGCTTCATCAATGATTTAGATATTGGCATAGAAAGTACGCTTATTAAGTTTGCAGATGATACTAAGCTGAGAGGGGACTAATCTGGAGGATAGGGTAATAATTCAAAATGAACTGGACAAATTGGAGAAATGGTCTGAGGTAAATAGGATGAAGTTTAATACAGACAAATGCAAAGTGCTCTACTTAGGAAGGAACAATCAGTTTCATTCATACAGAATGGGAAGTGACTGTCTGGGAAGGAGTACGGCAGAAAGGGATCTAGGGGTTATAGTGGACCACAAGTTGAATATGAGTCAGCAGCATGATGCTGTTGCAAAGAAAACAAACATGATTCTGGGATGCATTAACAGGTGTGTTGTGAGCAAGACATGAAAAGTCATTCTTCCGCTTACTCTGTGCTGGTTAGGTCTCAGTTGGAGTATTGTATCCAGAAATTGGAGAGGGTCCAGAGAAGACCAACGAGAATGATTAAAGGTCTAGAGA